>JAUMJK010000059.1:0-342500 GCA_033558105.1 Coccyzus lansbergi | reverse complement strand
CACAGGCTCTTGAAAAGAAACCACAGGGTTACAAGAAAATGAGCACTGTACGTTCAGGGAAAAGGCTTGAGCGTTGCCATGTGGGAAGGAAATTAAGTGGTTAGTGATTTGCATAATGTGGGCAGCACCTTCTACAGCATCCTTTATGGAGACCCAAATGACTCAGGTCAGACCACGGAGCCCTGCTGAAACCGTGGGGCTGTGTCGTGTTCCCTGTGTGTCTCTCCCCCTACCCTGTGCTGCCGTGTCCTGGTCTGAGTTCTCATTTTGTACAACGCAAACCTCTTTAATATTTATCAGCACACTGCCGCTAACTTGATACATTTGTACTGCACAGAAATTGATTTTCAAGAAATGTGTTTTGGATTTTTCGCACCCTTATGGGGTTTGAGAAATGCGTATTTGCATAGAAATAATCTTTAGTGAGCTAAATTTTAGAGTATGCCCAATTTATAAATATCACTACTGTAAAGACATACTTTTAGAAATAGATTTCTGGCACAGTTTATTCCAATTCCATTTTTCACATTTGTGTCACCAACACAGCTTTGGCTGGGTACTTTTGAATGCATTTGTTTTCAGCCTTTGTTTTTGAGAGATTAAACTTTTCTGTTGTCTTATACAGACATTGCATTTTGGAAACGAAATGCGGCGAGAGAAGCGCTTTTGTTCAAGAGACATAGTTTGGTTTGAGACACGTGTCTAGCAAAACTCCCTTGGCTCCTTCTCCTCCTTCCAGTTCCAAGCACAAACGTTTTGCTCAATCTTTCTGTAATTTTGTCCCTTTACTGCAAAAGGAAGTTCTCTATTTTTAAACCTCCTGTTCATCTTTAAGGCTCGTTATATTTCCTGTGTCTGTTGTTTCATTTCAGAGTCACTGCTATGTCTCTGCGGGTAGTTTATGCCATTTGAAAAACACAGATGCTTAGTGCACGATCACAAGTGATAAATTGAATCTGTTTGTTTATAGAGACTCCAGTGTTCTGTCTAAACAACAGCAATGTGTGCTTTAAGCGTGGGGAGGAATACACAGAGAACAGCAATATTCGCTCTAAAATGTGTGGGTTGGGATTACATTGCTCAAATACTGCAAAGACGTTGCAAAGCTATTCTCCAGCTAAAGAGATTCCCGTTCTAGAAACAGACTGCTTGTTCACCACAGGAACAGGCTGTGGAAGGCGAATGCCCTTTGGAGGGTCCTCTGCATCAAGACAGCACTATTGTCCTTATCGACTTGGTGTCAGGGGACATGTAAGTCGTGCTTCCCATTGCCTGAACTAAGGAATTAGGCTAAAGAAATAATAAACGAGCCTGGTTCCTGTGGAGTCGAATGGTAAACTATACTTATTCCAGAGGTACGTTTCAACTATGGCCCCAAAATCACTAACAGTCTTTAGATTTGCCTGACTTGGATTTGAGTAAGTGTATTCCAGGGAAATGCCCAAATCCAAGAAGTGGCTGGTAATTATTGCCAAGTTCTCGCATTTTGCTGTAAATACCGTTGTACCACCGGCAGGTTTTTGCCTTTTCAATGCAAACGTACTTAACTGTGGTGCCTTGGCAAGATTTCTGCAGCTGCTTCCTCTTCTGAGTGCTTGTGCCTCATGTCTGTGTGTGTATAATGTGGTCAGAGAGACTCAAGGTGAGGTTTCCAGTCCCTCTGGAAATGAAGTGTAGAATTCTGAGGTCTGTGCTAATCCAGTGCCTCTGGGTACTTGCAGCATTTCATTCTGCATGGACCCAGGTGAGTTCCCCTGTGCACTTTTAAGATGCTGTTCCTCTTCTCATGTCCTAGTAAGTGAGCTCAGGTCAGGCAAGATGCTTGGCTCAGCCCAGGGCACTCTCCCCATAAAAAAGAAGACACCACAGAGGGTCATTTCTCAGTGAGAGAGTTGTTTAGCTTTGGACTCGTTATTCTTCACTGGTCAAATGTGTTGACCCTTAAGGGATGCTGTATGTGGTCTTCAGGTGGAAGAAGTGGATTACTGCAGAGAACAGACATACCCCCTTTTTTGTATATATACATATAATAGAATATACCATAGAATAGTCTGTTTACTTAATATTAGTTGTGTAAGAACTAGTTAGATTTGTTAGCACATGGGAGGGAGCAGGAGAGGGAGATCAGGGCATCAGGGTTGCGTGTGGTTCTGCCCAGGAACGACTGCTCAGTGTCGTGCATAGGATGGGCACGTTCCTCTGTGCTGGCTCTTTAAAACACTGGGACAATCCACTATGAGATATTACCACTGCGCTGACTAAAGATAAAACCAACTGAAAACCCAAGGCGTTCTTATTTTTCATTGACTATGTCAAAATTGGAAACAGTTTAGGAAACCCATTGCGAAATGTTGAAGGCAAAGGAACTTTTCTACGGAATTCTGTTTGCCCAGTTCAAATAGCTTAAACGCTATTGACCATTCTTCCACCGATCCGGTGATGCATGGCATTTTGAATCATCCATTTCCTTTGGAGACTACCTGGGGTTAGCATATCATTACTCGATAACAGAGTTTCAATTCTAACCCACTGGCAGCACGGAGCTTTAAGCTGGATACACTTACTTGCAGGCTCATCCAACCCTACATAATTGTCTGTACATTTATTTTATTGTCAACTCGGAGACAAGCTGAGGAAACTAACTGTTTGCTTTAGAACACATTAACTTCTTTATCACATTAATACTGACTCATATCTTATTTCCCAGTTGCAGTAACAAAACCATTCAAATATTTCCCTCGCAGGACAATATCTTTAATAGCTTCTGTGTGTTTCCTATTTTTGGCTGTTTCTGTATAAACAGACTAATGTAATAGCACGCTGAACCATCTCCACTTGGCAGAAATTCAGCAACTCACTCATTTCTATGGCGAGCTGGGATGCCAAGGGGGGAAAAAAAAATCCTCACTTTTATTGCAGTAAGATCTTTTTTAAAATTGTCTTTTATAAGTGTAATATGACTGACATTTGGGTTACTGCGGCACCTTGGCTGAAGAAAAAACACATTTATTGCAGTCTGGGATAAACCAAATGGGAGGGCATTATTCCTTCTCAATGTCCACTGGAATTCCCGTACTTAATGAGCTCCGTCTCTCTTGTGGGCACTGATTAGATGGTGGTAAAGCACACGCTTTGCAGTGTTGTTGAGAGCCAGGTAGGGAAGCTGCCTGATAAGCCTGGAGAAACAGTCTGGAACCCCCATGGCTTACGTGGATAAACTGGTGAAAGCCACGGTTCTGCCTCCGGCTGCTGCTCTGAACCTCAGGACGCGCAGTTTGATGCACATTTATTTTGGGGCAGTGCTATCTTAGGCAGTCTCAGAGCCCTGAGCTGCCCTCCTCGTTACAGTCAGCACTTTTTGCTGGTTTATATTTCAGCCAGATTGGTTTCCTGATCCACTCCATTGCATGCTCATAGAAATTCTTGCACCGGCAAAAACAAGGCAGAAAAAAAGTAGCCAAAGACAATGACCATTTAAGCCATTTTAAGAAGCTTTGATTATAGGCAAGTGTCCAGCCATGGCTTAGGGTCTTTCCAGTGAAAGCAGAGCTCAACCATCACACAGTTCCTGACTGTAGTTGTGTTTGTGATAAATTTTTGAGCTATTGATGAATGTAGCTATAAAAATGCAAATTATGATGGTTTTCTTATTGTTTTACAACCATATCAGCTGCAAAGTCTCTTAGAGTGAAGTGGCTTTATTTAATTTTGGGTGTTTATCAATACTTACAGATTTATTTATGTAATTGACATTTTTATGTCCCTGTCCTTGTAACAATTGGGTGTAAGAAGCTTATTGAAACCACCTAGATCTGAAATCAATGCCTCTCTGATACAAAAAGGCTTCTTACCTGAGGTGGCCTAACTGTACAGAAATACCCCTCAGTGCATGCTGGTAATGCTTTGCTTTAAACCAGAGAAATATTGAAGTCTCTTAGGCTTTCAATTTCCCTGCTTGTTTTTTCAAACTGTATTTTTAACATGATTTTTGCTACAGTAGGCCAAGTTCATCCCTAATATAACTTCACTGAAATTAGCTGGGAGACTTGTAATTTCAAGAATAAGACACAGTAAAGTGCTTTGCTGGAGCAGGGCCTAAAAGGATTAGTATTGTGGGATGCTTGTGGTGGACAGAGAGCTAACTGTGTGAATAAAAGTCATTTTAATTGCACTGGGGCAGCTTGGGAATTTTATTCTACGTCTCAATAAAAGAAATAAAAACTAGAATAGACTCTCAGTGCCGAGCTGCGAATCCTTCGGAATGTTTCACGTTATTTTGCAAATATTAAAACTGTAGAAAACATGTAAAAATCTGAGGTATAAGCCCTTTAGCTTTTGTTTGGAGGCTCGTGCACATTTTAAAGCAGATATTTGGTACACAAATTATAAGGCCAATGGGGAGTATTGATTTTTAAGTATAACTCTAGTGGCTTTGTGCCTATTCTATGTTTTTCATTAAGGCAACAATCTGAGACTTTTCCCAGGAACTGACGCCAGCTGATGGTTTTGCATTGTATTCTGTGAGGTAAAATGATGAACAGACATAGGGCTGTTCTCGGTTCCCCAGGAAAACTTGGCGTCAGGTGCAACATCTGGTGGAATCCAAGCTCCTTCTCCTCTGGGGGCACCAGAGGTGGGTTTGAGGCTGTGATTATTTTCCTCTGGAATGAATCTGAATGTGGGTCTCCAGAGCAGCATCTGTAAGGCCTTGCTCTCTGCTGTTTAGTACAGGTACATTATTCCTGGAGTTAAGGGAGGGGAAAACAAAAACACCTACATTCATCACGGAGGCTCCAGACATCTCAGAGAGGCCAAGTCCAGAAGGACCTCACTGGTCCTGGCCTGAAACGGAATTGCAATTAATGGCACATCATGTCCATCAGCCTCTGCAATCATTGAGTTTGTAGGGCTCTGTATTTGGAATGGAAGAACACCAGCTATTTGGGGTTTTTTTTCCCCATCTAGTCACAGAGAATTTCAGTTGCGTGCTTGAAGAGCAATAGTGACTCCGCAGCTGCACTCTGCTCCAGGATGGGAACTTGGCAGGTTGGGTTGGTCGGTGCCCAGTTGGGGAATACAGGTGACAGAATGGGCTGCTGATTTAGCACAGCTTCCTCTGGTTTGGAATTCTGCTAGAAAACAGTGTTTTCAGGCTAGTGGTGAGGTGGGACAATGCCTGCCAAGTGCACATGTGAAAAACTGTAGGGTGTTGGTGGGCTGAAACCGTTCCTGATTCTTCCATAAAATCATAGAATCATGGCATGGTTTGGGACCTTAAAGCCCACCCAGTCCCACCCCTGCCATGGGCAGGGGCACCTCCCACTGCATCAGGGACTCCAAGCCCCATCCAACCTGCCCTTGAACCCCTCCAGGGATGGGGCAGCCACCACTGCTCTGGGCGACCTGGACCAGGGCCTCCCTGCCCTCACAGCAAAACATTTCTCCCTAAGATCTCATCTCAATCTCCCCTTTTTCAGCTTCTTTGTGTGAAAAGGTTTTAGCTCAGGTGCTTTAGTTAAATTCAAGCTAGGTAATTGAGTTTTGCTATCTAAAATTCCCCCTGTGGTTTCAAGCTGATAGACTAAAGTGTAATCAACTATTGTACCTGTTTGCAGTTAATGCTGAGAGCCACTGGCATAGGGAAACCTTCTCGGTTTCCAAAGGGAAGAGGTAGTTGTTAATCCTCTCCCCTCGAATCCATTCAGTAATTCATTAGAAGAAAGATGCGACTGCTGTCATTGCTAGGAAAATCTTTGATGACCATATACGTTCTGTGCCCATGCAAGGAACAGGGACTGGAGAACAGGCCCTATGAGGAGCGGCTCAGAGAGCTGGGTGTGTTTAGCCTAGAGAAGAGGAGGCTGAGGGGAGACCTCATTACTCTCTACAACTACCTGAAAGGAGGTTGTAGAGAGGAGGGAGCTGGACTCTTCTCCCAAGTGCCAGGGGACAGGACAAGAGGGAATGGCCTCAAGCTCTGCCAGGGGAGATTCAGGCTGGAGATTAGGAGGAAGTTTTTCACACAGAGGGTCATTGGCCATTGGAATAGGCTGCCCAGGGAGGTAGTTCATTCACCTTCCCTGGAGGTGTTTAAGGCACAGGTAGATGAGGTACTTAGGGACTTGGTTTAGTGTTTGATAGGAGTGGTTGGACTCGATGATCCAATGGGTATCTTCCAACCTGGTTGTTCTATGATTCTATGATTCTATGAACAGAGACGATGCTGTAGGTGTGGGGTAGGTGCCGGTGGGCATGAGCTGGGAAGAGCTTGGCACTGACACGCTCAGGGGTTTTCTGACGTGTCAGCCACTCTAGGATATTGCCTTTTGCCTACAATAACGACTTTGAAGGTTATCATCAAGTGTTCAGTCGAATTCGTACACTCCTCTCTAACATCGTTTTGCTGGATGCTCAGGATCAGAGGTTATGTTCCCAGCTCCCGGCTGTGTCTGAGCCCTGCACAGGGCTGGGTGGGCTCCAGGTCAGTCAGCACTTTCCCCCTCCCCCAGCTTTTTACCCTTTTCTTCTTTTTGCCTGGGAGTTGAGGCTGAACTTTGCTGATTTTTGAGCCCCAGATAAGATCAATTTTCCGATTGTGAAATGCAGTACCTGGCTGGTCTGAATGGCACTGTTAATTGTCATTGACTATCACAGAATATGAATAGCACAGCCACTTGACACCAACTTAATGGTTTTGACTTTTCAATGGTGTCAGGAGTGTGAGGCTAGAGGGGAGAAAGGGTCAGAGGAGAGATAAGAGCTCTTCCGATCCCATTGAGAGAGATTAAAGCTTTTGTGTCTTTCAAGTGGTACTTGGGAGGGTCACCACTGCTAGGGAGTCACCTTAGATCTGGAACTGACTGAGAAATCTCTGTCACAAAATGGATTTAGAACAACTTAGAACAACTTCCCCCAACACCACCACAGGAGTTCTTGGGCAAACAGAAAGAGGGGTGTCTGGGATGGCTCAGGGGGAGCTCTGGCAGAGCAGCACCATCTCCCTTGGCCCTAAGGAACAATTCCTCTGGTTTACTGCAGGTCCAGCGCTGGGAAATTCTGCGATGCACTTTAGTACCTCATAGAATCATAGAAAAACCAGGTTGGAAGGGACCCATCGGATCTTCTAGTCCAACCATTCCTATCAAACACTAATCCAAGTCCCTCAGGACCTCATCCACCGGTGCCTTAAACACCTCCAGGGAAGGTGTTTTAAGTAAAGCTCATTGCCCTTAAATATGCAGCTTTCTCTGCCTGTGAGGAATTGGATAATACACACGAAGAGCTCCCTAATGTGATCGCAGTTCTCCCCACACTCGGCAGGGAGAGATAGAGACAGGGAGGGGGAAGATCATAGAATCATAGAATCATGGAATAGTTTGGGTTGGAAGGGACCTTAAAGATCATCTATTTCCACCCCCCTGGTATGTCCCACTAGATCAGCCTGAAGATGTTTTACTTCTCTTCCTCTCTCGAACATCAGTGCCGGACGCAGTCATTTTCAGTGCTTTAAGTACCTGCCCTTACTCATATGGGATGCTAGTTATAACTTTTACCTTGTAACTATTTTTTAATACAATTTCCCAGGGATTTCTAAATGCCTGGTAGCGAGATGAGAGGAGTACGGCGCTGTGCAGAGATCTAGGGGAGGTACATGATGTGCAGGTGGGGAAATACTGTTGAGTTGCATGCAGGATGCTTTGGATGTGGGTCAGGCAGGTTGGTCTTTGTGCTGTACGTTCTCCACAGGCGTTATAGAGTCACCCTGTGTACACGTGCAAAATTCGATTTAGTAGAACATGGTAGGCTTCTGTTGCACGTGTTCAGATGAATTTCACACCACAAAACCAAAGTCCTGGATGGAAATAGGAGTCATTTATTTCTCTTAGTTCTGATGTTGAAGGTGTGCAATAGACTGACTCAACAGAATGAGAAGACAGTGGCAATTTTACAGCTTCTGGTGTTTCTGAAGGAGAAATTGCAAAAAAGCTGGATAAGACGCAGAAAGAAACTCTATGACATCAGTTGTGTAAATACCCAACATGAAAAAAAGTGAATCTAGAATTTAGATACTGAGTAAGAAAGTTTTATGAGGAGGGAAGAGTCGAATTATCTTTATACGACCAGAAGGACTTGTCGCAAGCATCTGCAGTTCTCTTGAATCTGAGGAGCCCACACTGAGCAGGTTTGCTGGCAGGGCTTGTGATCCCATGGGAACCCCACACTGGAGCAGTCTGTTCCTGGAGGACTGCACCCTGTACCTTATAGACTTCATCGTCTCTCACATGTTCTCACTCCCCTCTGGCTGAAGTTGTCAGTTACCCTTCCCCTCTTCTTAAATATATTATCATGGAGGGGCTACCACCAGCACTGGTTGACTTGACCTTGGAGATGACTGGCATTGGCTCTATCATACGTGGGAGAAGCATCTAGCAGCTTCTTCCAGAATCCACCCCTGAAGCCCCCTCCTTGTCACACAAACCCAATAGGCACTGTAGGGAGGGTCTGGGGGGTGGTGGGATTGGTTTTGTTATTTTATCATTAGGACTGTGGTTTGGGAACAAAGCTTCCAGAACTGTTTGCCGGGGAAAGTTTCTTTATTCTACCTGATTGGAGTTTTCCCAGTAGATTTCCATTTAAAGAGATTAAACAAAGGAAAAAAAGCAAAACAGCAGAAGTGAGCATTAGGTATAAATATGACACTAAACTATATCTTTTAATACAAAAGAATTCTTTTTTAATTAGAAGCTTGGAAGGACATACCCTTTAATTGCTGCACTTGTAGTTTCTGGGCCATCAATATCCTTGCTCCTTTCATTAATAAACTGGCAAGTCAAGTAGGAAAGCTGCACGAGTATAATTTTTTCCCTTAAGCTCTACTTAATCAACAGCAGACTTGATCAAACAGAAAAAAGCAAATGTAAATCAGTTGCATTAATTCTGCTGGCAGTAAATAGTAGGAAGAAAGCTAAACATGAAAGAATGCTCATTTTGCAGCTGATATCTGGGGTAGGATTGAATGGGAGGAATAGGTAGTTAAACAGCTCTTTAGATGGTGAGTGACTGGGGGAATACCGGGGTTTATGTATGGATTAGCACAGTGATAGACCCTGAGCAGCAGAAGACGATGACTAATTACCTGACAGAGCAGCGCTCCATTCGGCTTGGTCATTGAAATTAATTTCTGTTTTCAGGACTGGCAGAAAGCAGCTGCAGAATTTCAGTTCAATACTCAAATTAACTAGGAGTCTAAATTATTTCTTTGCACATACGGTATTAGAGGAGTGAGTTACTAAATTGATCTTGATTTTACACACTGAGGCAAGAATTATTCCACCTTTTTCATCAGAAGTCCATGTCCCCTGAAATCAGGGAATAAAACCTGTGCTGTAATAAACTACTTGGCACTGATTTGAACTCTGTCAGGTAGTTAACATCTTAACATTTCCCAGAGTCCTGGATGGAAGAATTATAAAATAAAGTCTTTCAGGATGAAAGACAATTCTACTACCTACTCCATTGAGTCAAATACACAGAGTTGAATCTGTTCAGATGAATTTACTTCATCTTCTGAATAAGATTAAGCCCAGGAATTAATTTGTCTTACAACCATAGTATCATAGAATGCCTTGGGTTGGAAGGGACCGTGAAGATCATCTGGTCCAACCCCCCTGCAGTGAGCAGGGACATATTCACCTTGATGAGGTCACTCAGAGCCCCATCCAACCTGACTTTGGATGTTTCCATGACTTGACAATCTGCTGTCTGAGAACTTCGCTGATGCCGATAGAAGAGCTGGGAAGCTGTCAATCGGTTATTTCCAATGAACTCGGAACAGTGAGGTATGGCCAGAGGGGAAACTAAGACCAACTGCCAAAACCACCCCACAGAATCCACTGTGTAAGGAAAACCCGTGTGCACAAAAGTGAAGTCCTACATCTGTGATTCTAAATGGAGAATTCTGCCAGATTTCCACCTTGGTCGGTAACTCTTTACCTCCATGAATAGCAATTCCTCCTGTTGCCAAATCTCCCAGAGCCTTCTGTCTGTTTAGTGATTGCTCTTCTTTTAATTTATTTATTCAGCAAAAGTAAATTCTAAATGTTTATAAAGAAAATAAGTAAATAAATATGCGAAGGAGGAAAAGGCAGCAGCATGAAAATTGAATAAATATTTAATATTCACAAGCATGTTTTAGCACAATCGAAAATTAGTCAGGAGGGCTACGCGTAAGCCTTTTGTCAGCACTTGTGCCCCACAGTATTCTTGCTGAATGAATTCTGTTACTTCCTACTCTTTCCTGCGTGTGGTCTCTCCATAGACTGTTCTAGGCAGAAGGATTACCTCATAAACCCAGCTTTTATTCTACTGTATCTAAGTCCTGAGTGCGATCTTACTGCTGTAACTGCTCTCCTTAGTAACTTAGTGGTTTATTTTCCATGGTGATGCTAGGCCAACATATGGAAGACTGGATTGGATTTTATCCTAGTTCCATAGTGAGTTCATAGAGCTAGCAGCTCTTTAGAAACGCAGAAGCAAACCGAAAGAACATTCTTTTAGTCAGACCCTGAGCAGGCTTGCTCTGGAGGTCACTGAGAAACAGTATATTGAGAGATCTGCTCTGGCATTCTAGAGAGTCACATCTCACAGCACGTGGGTGATGGGTGGGAGGTTGTATACAGCTATTTATTTACATTGTCAAAAATTAGAAATCCATGAAAACAGTTTTGTTAAACTGCAAGCAAGAACTTATTTTACTATGCAGTACAGATGTTAGTAGGATTAGAATGTCATAATCTCATTAAATGTTTTTATTCCGTCCCTTTTAAAATTTATTTTATTATCCTTTTACTCTAAAGCTCTGTTGTCCAGGTGTTATATTAGCTCTTTACATATGCATTGTATTCTGGTTTTGCATTCATTATAAACTCCAATATTTTCTTGCACACCAACAAAAAACCAAAAGAAGCACTAGACAGTTTCCAGTTCTTGAGTTCTGTCTCTTTGTTGATATACCGAGACTCTTCAATTACATTGCATTTAGGCAGTTGATTTATGTTGGCTTTGCATAGAGGTGCAGATGTCGCTTATGCTTGTATGTTTTGGCCAATTAATATTCCTCATCTCAATGCCAAAAGCCTCCCATGATTACTCTTAACTAAACTTAAACGTGCATTCCCTTGCATCGCTCTTGCAGAGGATGATGCTCTTGCACTGTTGAGGCCGCTCCTTGAATCTTGTGTTCAGTTCTGGGCCCCTCAGCACAAGAAGGTTGTTGAGGCTCTGGAGAGAGTCCAGAGAAGAGCGACAAAACTGGTGAAGGGGCTGGAGAATAGACCCTATGAGGAGCGGCTGAGAGAGCTGGGGGTATTTATCCTGGAGAAGAGGAGGCCGAGAGGAGACCTCATTACTCTCTACAAGTACCTGAAAGGAGGTTGTAGAGAGGAGGGAGCTGGGCTCTTCTGCCAAGGGACAGGGGACAGGACAAGAGGGAATGACCTCAAGCTCTGCCAGGGGAGATTTAGGCTGGAGATTAGGAGGAAGTTTTTCACAGAAAGGGTGATTGGGCATTGGAATAGGCTGCCCAGGGAGGTGGTTGATTCACCTTCCCTGGAGGTGTTTAAGAGACGGGTGGATGAGGTGCTGAGGGACATGGTTTAGTGTTTGATAGGAGTGGTTGGAGTCGATGACCCGATGGGTCTCTTCCAACCTTATTGTTCTATGATTCTATGATGTTAATGATGTGCTTTTTGTCTTTGATGTGGATAACAGGTTGTGCTGCGAGTGTGTGGGACTAACTGCAATGGTTTGGATGTGCACTGGTGATCATAGTTAATCTCTCTTGTTTCAGCCTGTAGAAGAGGGTGTCAATAGTGACATAGCAAATACTGATCAGTGATTGTCACATCTACAGGTCACTTTTCTACAAATGGCAGAATAGGGCCAACTCTGAGCATGATGTGATGGTATGAGAATGCTTGTGAGAGCAAAGACAGCTGCACTGAACATCTCTCAAAGGGGATTGGCCAGTCCAGTTTGGGAATGTGTTCTACCCAGAGAAGAATACTAAAGACCTGCTTTATCTTTGTCATTCACCTGAATCATCTGCTCTTAAAGTTTTTAAACTTCCTGTTAAAAGACCAGTGCTTCATTTCTTACATAAAACTCCTTTGTTGCAGAAGGCAACTCAAGATACAGAGATTCTGGATAGAAGTTTCCTCACAGGACTTTTGGAGACAAAATTGTTTTAGAAAATGGGAGAATTGTAAGAAACTGTTTAAGAAAATTAGATGGTAAAATATTAATTTTTTGGCTTCCAAGAAAATAATGTTAAAAGACAGCTTGTACTTGTAGCTGCTTGTCCAGCATGGAGCGTCTTCACATTAATCCATGTTAATTCATGAGTGCTGTGGGAATTTCTTTGCTTGTGGGATATTTTCTTCTTGGTGCAAGGCCATCGCCAGAGTCAGTAATCTCCAGCCGGCTTGCAGGGAAGAAACATCCCACCAGTGATGCTCCCTGTGGCAGCTGACACAAGTAGCACTGGTGAGCAATTACAGCCTCATGACCGCCTACTCTCAATTGTTTAATTGTCTTTTGCTCAGAGTTAAACAAACTGAAAACTCCAGCTGGCAGGGCAGTGCCATTTTTCAAGTGAAATTGCAGGAACAGGAAATCTATAAAGAGGGCACATATTTCACACATTTTCTCCGCTTCCCGCTGAGACCGTTATTAACACCAGAATTTAAAAATAAAGATGCAGAACATTAGAGGTTCAAAGGAAGTCTCGTTCCATGAGTTAGGTTAATTCGTTTCATTGATGGAGTCTTGGATATGGTTGAAGACTACAGTGAAATTTTAAGTCTTGACACTCAACCTGCAGTGCTCTTTGCCACAGTGATAGCATTTGGGAAGAGAAGCAAGGATGTCTGGCATGTCTGTAACTTGACCAGCAGGGCAAAGGAGAAGATTCTTCCCCCTCTATCTGGAGAGACCTCACCTGGAGCCCTGTTCAGTTCTGGAGTCCTCAGCACAGGAAGGACATGGAACTGTTGGAGCGAGGCCACAGGAGGCCACAGAGGTGATGCAAGGGCTGGAGAACCTCATGTATGAGGACAGGCTGAGAGTGTTGGGGTTGTTCAGCCTGGAAAAGAGAAGGTTCTGGGGACACCTTAGAGTAGCCACCAGTGCTGAAAGGGTCTCTAGGAAAGCTGGGGAGGGGCTCTTGATTAGGGAGGGCAGGGACAGGATAAGAGGGAATGGTTTTCAGCTACTAGAAGGGAGACTGAGATGAGATGTTAGGAAGAAAAGTTTTTCCTGTAGGGATGTTGTGGCTTCTTGTCCCTTTGCTCTAACAAATCTCAACACAGTCAGAGACTGAATGTTCTTAGGGGTTTTCTTTCCTCTTTATTTGGGGTTTTTTTTGGTTGTTTTTTTGTTTTGTTTTTGGTTTTGGTTCTGTTTCTGTTTCTGGTTTTGTTTTTGCTTTTGCTTTTGTTTTTTTTTTTAACCAAGGCAAACAAGGGAAAAGTCCTTTACAATGCAATTTTAATTCTGCAAAAATTACCTTTCCTCGAGCTGTGCATCGTCCGTATGATAGTCCTTAGCCATGGGGACTGCAGGATGAATAGCTGTTTTGTCTGGCTCAGTTAGAAGCTTCATTCTCAATACCTTCATCTGATCACATTAGAGCATTTAATAAACTCACTGTTCGCAAATTAGTGATATCTTTGCCAGGCAAGGACTTCACTGCCCTCCTGAGCTGTCTTTCAGACTGAAACCCCCTTTCATGTGACGGCACCAAGTGTTGCTGCACAGCCCTGTCCTCCTGGCTCTCTCTCCTGTAGAGCAGAGAGGAGAAAGTGTGAGAAGCAACTGTAGCCCAAGAGTGAGCGCATTTTTAACGAAATGTTTGAAACAGGCAAAAAACCAATGTCTGTTGTTGATAGAGTGTGAAGTGATTGTGCACTGTGCTGCCTCTGTGACAGTTTGGCTGTGTCATTCCATTGGATGTTTGCAGGGCGAGGGTTTCCTGCAGCAAAACAAGGTAGAGACAGAGTTCTATCATGTTCTTGGGCAGTAAGGTGTTTTGGAGAACTGTGTTGGTGAATGGGAGCAGGATGATATGAGAGTAAGTCTGAAATACCTGGCACTGTTATCGGCAGCTTTGAATCCGATGTTTTCGTCACACAAGACATGAGGTGCAGATGCTTGTCTCTAACTTTTTGCAGATGAAGGACCTTTTGGAGCACATAAAATCCAGCCTACTCTTGCTGTCAGTGGAAACAGGGAGTTGTAACAGCCCCTCCACAGCTCCCTGAGCCCTCCCACGCAGCTCTGCAGAACCCCAGGCACTGGGGTAATGTATATTCCTCAGTTTTGCTGGCAATGCCTTCTAATAAAACAAAGCATTTAAGAAAACAAAGTAATCTTTGAACTAAGGAGTTTCTCTATATAATGCATTTGCATAAATGCTTTTCTGAAAAGTGGAGGAAAATCACCATTCTGCGGCAAGTAAAAAAAAAAATTCTGTAATCAATGAAGTTTTACTGGTATTAAAGTGTTGGTTTTAAGTGTGTTTCCGAGGACTGAATCTCATGTGCAAATACAAAATGCCTGTTAGTAACAGGGGTTGAACCAATCAGAATATTACATGGAGAAGACCTGACAGTAGGCTGGTTCCTATTACATTTTAGTGCAGTCCATGCCTTTTCCAGCTCTGCTCTTGTTAGGATTGTGTTTGTGGTTAGCTGGACTGCTTTTTGCCAAGTTAAAAGAGAATGTTTTGATTGCTCTGAAGCAGATATAATGAAGTTAGCTCGATAAACCCCCATTGGTATCTTCAGGGAGCAAGTAGATTAAACAAGTAATTATACCATAAGCTTTTTAAAAGTTAGTAGATTTAAATACATTGTATGAATCTCCTCTTAATGCAGCCTTTTGTCTGTAGTGCTTCCTGCCAAAAAAAACTCCTGACAGGAAATAAACATTAAAATAATCTTTAATCTCTCGTCTGGTCTATTACCATTAACAATTGATGCACTTTAATTTTGTGGGATTTTAACTACAAAATGGAATGGCTAAGTAGTGATAATTGGGTTTGGAATTATACGGTCATTTATATCAACAGAAATGCAAGTGGCTGGGAGGGTGATTAATTATTTAACATTTCCTGGCTGTGGTTCCTATTATAGAATTTTCTGATATATTCTGCTGTGAACAATTATCACCAAATGAGGATAAACAAATCTGTGATGTGAAGACTTATTTATAAATTAAACTGTATTTAGAAAATATCTATTTCATTTGCATTTTCACTTTCTGCTGGATAGGACTGTCACAATCGGCTTGTTTTCAAGCTTTTCTGCCCTTTTGCTAATTTTTCAGTTTCGCACCACAGATTTCGTGCAAGAAAAACAGAGCTTCAGATGCCATTAAAATAATTCCTACTCCAAACAATGATATAGTTTATACAGTCATGGTAATGTACTTGCATGTTCTGCTCCTCTTTCATTCCCTGATAATAGAATTAGTGCATGGCAATGTGTTAGATTTTAATCCGAGTGCTGGCGTCAGACTGGATGATTTAATACCTCCGACTCCTGAAGAGTGGGAGGAGAATGCTGGTGCTTCCATTCTTAGGCAGGTCGCTCATCATTTGACCTCCCTCACCTTTGGTAGATTTGCTGACAAGAGGCTGCATTTCGCGTTCTCTCTCTTCCATGGAGACCGACTGTCACTTTGCTGTTCTGTGCTCCTCTGTCCTTGTTGTTACAGATACAAGCAGAATTTGCAATTCATTTCTCTTTTATTTTCTTACAATATGTTTACTAAAAAAAATTATGTGTACGCTGCTTATCTGACAAGATAACAGAGTCACTCTAATTAGTACTTTCCGAATCGTTTTTTTCTTGACAGTTACCCTGCAAATTTTCCCATCCTTAGTCTACATTAAAAAAAACAAAAGACTACAACCTTGAGTTTGAGAACAATTACTAGAAGTGCTCGAGTTTCTTCCTCCAGCAGAGCTCCCAGCGATCGTCCCTGGCAGTCCTACCCAGAAAACCAAACCCAGTTTACATGCTTATATATCAACAAAGAAAGAACAACAAGATGATGATAATTAACCTTAGTGCGGTGCCGAGACTGTTAGTCACAGATGAGGACCCAGCCTTATTAATAAATATGCAAAATAAACCAAAATGATTGCTCCAAGTCCGTAGTGCTTCAAATTTAAGTGTTAATAAAAAGTCAAGGATAAAGATAGATAATAAGAACAAGCATATAATGAGATAACGTTAATCAATATAGTAGGCCCTGTTTTAGGCAGGATTTTTTTTCGATGCCAAAGAAAAGATTAGATACAAAAGAAAAGGAGAATTTTAATGTGGATTATGAAAAAAAGATAATGAGATAATATTGCAAATGCTTGTGGGCAGATCTGTAAGCAGAATAAAAGGAAGCATGGAAATGCTTATCTGAAAATGTAGGACGTCATCAGTAGAAACGACTATCTTGAAGTTGTTCTAGGGTGAGCGTTGACATGTTGATAGTGAATTGGAGTAAACTGGATTGGACTGAAGATTTCTGTATAGAAAAACTACAGCGTAAGAAGAGGAAAGGATGAATTTGTGGTGAAAATTAAGTTTTCTGTCAAAGATGCCCAACATAGTGAGTGGAGGAGCAGAGAGAAGAGGGGTGAGGTACTGTGAGCTGGGCCTCTGTGTGGGTGTGCAGGAGAAAAGTGTCACGGATTAAAAAAAGAATTGGAAGTGATGCAGACAGAGGCAGACTGAGAATAGAAATCTGAGCATGGGTGAGAGAGAAATTCTGGTGAACTGGCAGTAATGATAAGTCTAGAAGACCGAGTGGTAACACTGGAGGAGGTCACAGAAAGGGAGATGACCAGTGACATCCTTAGAGAGACCGAGCATGGCAAGTATAAGTCAGAAAGCTTTATTACAAGATAAAAGAAACGGGCAAGAATATCTTCAAAACCAAGGTGCAGGGGCATCCATGCAGACAGCGTTATTGCTCCCTGTCTAGGAGTGCTTAGTGGCCTTGAAAGGCAGAGGAAGCAGCCTAGAAGAGCTGTGCTGGTGGTGTCTACTTGTAGCTCAGTGCTGGAAACCATGTGCTCAATAATGCTGAATGGCAGGTGGGCTGGTGTGGGACAGAAGGGGCCACCAACTGCCTTGGAAATGAATCATTAACTACCAACATCCTCCATCAGCTCAGCACTCACTACCCCAGCGGCAGCGCCGCAGTGCAAGGCAGAACTTTGTTGTGCACTTGAGCTTGTCTCCCATCTTTAATTAGACCAAGACTCGCGTGTTACCCCAGTGAGTCATCGTTAGGCTGCCGCGGAGCAGGAGCACAGCAGAGCAGCGCAACCGAAGCTGAGGTGGGTCTGCTCGCTGCACGAGACCAGCGCTCTTTGAGGGAGACGCGCAGGGGCTGTGGGCAGGAGCCCAGAGCGGATGAAGCGATCTGCACGGTTCAGCTGAAAGATGAAGTCCGGGGCTTAGCGAGGCTGTTGGAGCCGGCGACTCGATGGGCAGTGTGGGGCTGGGAGAGAGCCACAGCATTAACGCTTCCTTTGTTCACGCCAATAATAGACGTGCTCGTCGCCCTCTGCAAAGTGACTCTAACTCAATAGTGAAGTGTGGAGCATTCCTGAACATTGGATTTTATTTGATTTTAGAACACTGGTTAGGTTTCCCGGTCAGCTTTATCACGTTTAACATTACAGCATGGGCCTTGAGCTACTTTTTGAGCTTTCCCTCATGAAATACATAAGGAAGATCAGTCGGAAAACTGTGTTAAATCATCTGCCTCGTTGTTCTTTAGACACACACACAAGAACAGTTCAATAGCACAACAGCCCTTCTGGGTTTATGTCATGCTCAGGATCCCGCTCTGCGTCAGGAGAGACAATCAGAGATGTTATTTGTCCGGCACACCCGGTGTTTTCCAGCGATGGTCCATTAGGGAATGTGTCCAGCTCAGCAGTGTGTGTGGAAGCGGCAGCGAGTGTAGCACATTAACATGGGGCTTGGTTCACTCTGATCTAAATGACCTGAAACCTCGTTGTGGGGGTTGCTTACATCTTGTACCACTTACTGCCGTTTACAGTCCCTGCTCTGGGTGCTGGGGGCGCATCTGGGCAGGCGTCCATCCAGCGCAGGCAAAACTTTAATTTCACAGGATTAAAGTACGTTACTGCTGCCTGTAACTAATTAGTACATATAGGCAGAAAAGTGTATTTTACATTTTCGAATGCAATTTCTTTCAGCAGATGCTAATACATATTAGGACATCTGTTTATATTTTCCTTCAGTCTTTTTTTAACTGCATCTTATTTAAAATCCTGTTGTCAGCTGAAATAGTATCGCCTTAAACAATACTACTGTATCAGTAGTTGTGAACTCATACGTCTGCGTTTCAGATGTCTTTCTGCATAAGCAGATTTTTGTTTTGTTTTGTGTAAGTGAAAGATGTATAAAGAGTTGTTTTGCTTCATTTAAATTGGAGCAGGGATGAAAAAGGCAGAAAGGAGTCAGTAGGATAAAATGCGGTGCTATCCCCACTAGGTGAAGTTGTCCAATTATGCCTGGTGTCAGAACTTTTTAACATTTGGATGACTGGGAGGGGGTACTAATTTCAACCTTAATGATCGCTGCTTTAGGAGTCAACATCACAACACTTCACTTATAATTTTAGCACATCTGTCAGCCTGCGCTAAAGAGGAGCCCTGGGCTAGTGGGTAACTGAAGATCCTTTTATCCCGAGAGAGGATTATGTATTCCCTTCCAGAGTGGAAAAAATAAAGAGGTTATAAATACTCACCTATTTCACTGCTGCCCACATTTGCCCTGTTGACAGATAGTGACTTTCGGATCCCGCTTTTACATTCCTAAACACTAAAATAAATAAAACTCTGGAACTTCTTATTGTATAACAGTTATGGAAGCACCCCATTTATAATGTCACATATTCTATAGTACCATGTAGTCCCTAAGCTGGACTTTTTTTCATTTCAATAGATCACATTGATTTCCTGTATGACTTTATCTGCCTAATACAAAGTGGGATTGAACAGTTATTTGTCTGGATTTAGCCATTCCTTATCAAGTATTTATGATTTAGCTATTGCTACAGCATCTTCTTGTAAGGTCTTTCTTATTTTTATCTTTTCAGGAAGGGTTCGAATGTGATAACGGGGCTGTAATAAATCTGTCTCTTGAAAATGAAACATATTTTGAGGAAGCTGCATGCTCTCCGCTGACAGGGAGGAGAAGTTGCAGGGGCAGGAGAGTCGTGCGTGTGGGTTGTTCCTAATATGCTGTCGGCATCGGTTGATAACAGCGATGGGCTCTTCTGGGGGAGGTTTGCAGTGGATTGGGATGGCAGTTTCCTAGCTGCTTGGTATTGAGGTGAAAGACCCAGGAGAAAAAGGGGATTTGCCCAAGCAGAGCAAACTGATACAGGTGTTGTGAGGCTGAAGGTTGAAAAGCAACAGCATGAGTCACTGAAAGTTCAGCAGGTTTGTGTCTTCTCTATATAAAAGTAAGAAAAAAAAGTTGTTTTCTTTTTATTTCTCTTTCTATTTCTTTATTTTTTTATCTAGAGGGGAAAATAGACAGTATAAGAATACTGAATAATAATACTGTGATTTAATTAAACAGGAGCAGAGAATACATGTGAATGAGGCCATTCTGTGCAACAATTTAGCTTAACATTTTGTTTGAAAGAACCAAGCAAATTAAAATTATCCTCTGGGTGTTTCAATATTCCAAACCAGAGCATTCTAAATGAGCATTTCCCAAACAACTTCATCATACTAAAGTAATTTATTTTTTCATTACACAATGCTTTTCATTCAGTGATTTCACAACGCTCTGCTAGGTGTGCTTGTGGAAGGGCCAGACTCAGTGCGCTGTAGCCCTGGGGAGGTGTCTGCTGGGTTTCTTGTACCTTTTTGGCAGACAAGTGAATTCAAACAAAGGCAGAGTGAGTGAAGGAGGGAAAAGCAGAACCCAGATTCCTGGCAGCCCTAAGCAGCCACCCCTTCATTCAGGAACCACAGAGCGCTCCGTGCTATGTGTAGGGAAGGAAAAGAACTGCAGAAACTATAAAAGTTAATAATTACATTGTAAAGGCTACTTAACCAATAATGAACGTTTAATGCAGAACCATAAATTTGCATGACACATACAAAGAAAACCTTCTTTTGTTTTCCTTTTCACTTCTCAAATCTGTTTATAGTCAGATTTTTAACCTGCTTAACTGACGCCGTATTCTGTCCTATCTTCTTTTTTATGTCTCTTCACTAGTGCTTTCAATGACCTCTCTGCAAGTTTCTTTATATAGAAACCTGCTCTGCTGTCTTGAATGCACAAGGTCAATAATGATTACCCTCTAACTTTGAAGGGCATCCCCCTTCTCCGCTTGCAATATATACCAAGCCACAGAGCCCCTGCATCCTGTAATTGTAATTTCTCATGTGAAATGCACTATTAAGGCAGGAATTTTTATTTCCCAAGCAGTAGAGTCCACAAGCACGTTAAGCCTGGCAAAGTCAAGGTGTAATGATTTTGGTTTTACGTTGTAGAAAAACAGACCTGATAGTTTATATTTAGTTTGAAACACATCCACATTAATGGGAACATTTTGGTAATGTGTTTCCAGAGAAGTAAACGGCCTGTTCTTTTTCAGTATCTTGATGGAAAGCTAAATTTCTGTCATTCAGTGCCCAAATGATACAATACCATACCTTATTTATTTTGTACTTCTAAAGAACCGTACCCTGATCTGCGCACGCTGTAAGTGCTTCAGAGACTCCAGCATGATCTGTACAGAAGCGTTGTTCCTGCTGCAGGCTGTAGAGGATACGGATAAGGAAAATGTGCCTCTCTTTTGGAACCAACGGTCCTCTAACAATTATCAATAAACAAAGTCAGTTAAAAGAAAGTACAGAAAGGCTAGCGATAACAAAAAGATGCTTCAATTGAATTGATACTATAGCAGGCATCGACTGTGTCATCACACAGCTTAATAGCTGCAGTCCTGGTTCAATACGATGAACTTGGGAAGGTTTCCTCAACGAAAGACCTGATGCTTTCTTTTCAGTAGCAGCAACAGTTTAACTTTGTTAATTACCTGCTTTAAAAGTTTACATGCCGCTAATTGTGGTGCTATATACAAGGAATTTGTTATACAATGTATACATGGAATTGCTATATACAAGGAATGAGTATTGGCTCATATCAGAAAATGGGTCCTCAGAAATAAAAGTGAAATAACAGTGAAATAACAGTAGTAATTTTTTAAAGAAATCCATGCAGATATTTCATCTAAGATTAATCAATGCATGCAGTGTAATTTTTTTTTACCCACAAGTAATTCTGAGCTCTATGCAAGTACCTTCTTGGAAAGCTGCTGTTTTGGTTTTCAGTGTCTTTTCCACTCGCCTTGCATTTTCAGGATCAGAAGGGAAATGTGATTCCCTCCCTCTTCCCCCATCACTGAAATAACAGAAAGCTCAGAAGAAGGCATCTGAGAAGAAGTTGGAAGGAATGTGCGTTATGTAAATACCTAAAACGCAGATAAATTGGCTTTAAAAATTGAATTCACTGAACATGAATAGTCACTTAAAGCGTAACTGGAATTGACTGTGTCATGTATCAGCCTAATAGCCAGAGCGCTGGTTCAATACAATGAACTTGGGAAGGTTTTCTTAATGAAAGAACTGACGTTTTCTGTGCCGCGGTTGCATTCATCAGACCGCACAGTGTTCATTACACTCCAAAGGACTGCCAATGCGAATTCCTCGCATCATCTATTAGGTAAACCGGATAGGGACAAAAGATAGCGGAGGAATGAGAGGCTTCGGTACCTCTGTGGGGTATCTGAAGTCAGGCTGTGTCAGTGACCCTTCACCGGTGTGTTAGGAGCTCCTCACTGAGACATCCTGCCCTCAGACCCTCCTTCTACTGACCAGAACTGGCGAGGAGCCACTGGGAGGTGCACATCTCACTGGCCACCATTACCGACTGACCGTACGCTTCATACAGCCACGGTCTTTAATTTGCTTTGTTGAAATACTGTGGAGGTTATTGACAAACGGGCCCTCTCTGGTGATGCTAATTAGACTCTCAAACCCACCCTGGTTCGTGGTGCTAATTTGGAGAGGTGCCACATACTGGGGTTTATTTCTTCAGCGAGAAGATGAGCCCTGTGCCGCTGGGAAATGGGGAGAGCCAGACATGCTGATTGGCAAGGTCGAGGCTGGAAGGCCCTACGCTGACTCAGGAGCAGGCACGTTAATTCCGTAGGGATTTGCATGCCCTCTGTCCCTTGCTTACCTAATAGGAGCATTGTGGTGCCGTTTCACAAGGGGCTTAGTGGCTGAAAAGAGAGATTTGACCGTAAAGAGAAAAGTTTTGCTTCAATTCTCCTAACATCCAGTTATTAAGAAGCTTGTCTGCTCTGTGAAGCAGCGCGCCACAAAAGCATCCCCAGCTCACAGACAGGGGCTGTGTTAAGCACAGCGCAGGTTTAATTCTTTCCCCTGGACGTCTCTAGCAGATGTATCACTCTCACACGCTGGTTTGCCTCCTGCTGCAGTGTTCGGGTTGAAGCTACGTGCGAGTTGCTAGCCTCAAAGTCCATATCTCAAGGTCACTCCCCTAACCTTATTTCCCACATGTTTAAATGTATTTATATAGATAGATAAAAAAACATAGTAGCTGCTGCCACATAACCTTGTTTCCCTTGCTGACATCTCCAGTGGATGGAATTGAATAGAAAGCTGTTATTTGGGATGGGGACATGTCGTGTCAGTCCTGTCAGAGGGTGAGTGGCTGCCCTGCTGCAGGTAGCCGCTCTCCCTTCCCGAGCAGGGGGGCAGCGCTTGCTATCACTGACTGCAGCCACCAGCATACCTGACAGACCCGGAAGGCATAACAAAAATTAAACCTCTTAGGTGCTGGAAGTTGCAGTGAAGTGTCCGGCAAAAATCGTTCAAGAGAGACTTCTTTGTTGTTTCATGTTTTTAAGCTTGTTGAAAATCTTGTGTGTATTTTTATTCCAGGATCTATGCTCTGTCGTTTTTTCCTGTTCTCTACGGACTGTGTTTACTGACTCAGTGCCAAGTGTAACGTATTTCTATAGTAACTTCACTTCACTGACATTGGCCAATTGAGACTCACAAACTCAAAGTGCAGGATGATGGAAACATAGGGTCATAGAGCCATAGAATGGTTTGGGTTGGAAGGGAATGTTAAGCCCACCCAGTGACAATGATGTTCAGGCATATGATATAGGGGAAAAACACCCTCTCTGCCCTGGGCAGGGACACCTCCCACTGGATCAGGGGCTCCAAGCCCCATCCAACCTGGCCTTGAACCCCTCCAGGGATGGAGCAGCCACCACCGCTCTGGGCAACCTGGGCCAGGGCCTCCCCACCCTCACAGCAAAGCATTTCTTCTTCAGATCTCACCGAAATATCCCCTTTTTCAGCTTCCCCCTCACCCTCTCCCTGCACTCCTTGATCCAGAGCCCCTCTCCACCTTTCCTGGAGCCCCTTTCAGCACTGGAAGCTGCTCTAAGTTCTCCCTGAAGCCTTCTCTTCTCCAGGCTGAACCACTCCAACTCTCTCAGCCTATCTTTATTGATATGTAATAGAAACCAAAGGCTTTCTGTTTGTTTAGTGCTTTTTTTCCCCCTCTTTTTTTAATTTTTCTTCTTAGTTTTCAATTACCTAATTAGAGAGTGATTTCAATTGTGCTCAAAGTGAAAGATAAGGGTTTGTGCCCATACACTGTTTGCCAGAGAAAATCAGACTTTCACAGATGTATTAGTGAAAAGTTTGACTTCAGGGAAGGAGAACTAAGATGTGGATAAGCCGTTGTTCTTTGTGAAACTGTGTGACGTTAAAACTGGGAGAAGTCAGGCCTTGCTGTGCTGCAGTGGGATCCATGAAGCACACAACCAAGCTGAGCATATCCAGTTCTTGGCTCTGTACAGCCAGAGATAGAAATATTCAAAGGAATTAAAGGCCCATGTGAAACGGTGCCTCCCACTGCCACTCACTGTCCCAGAACAACAGCAGGAGACACCAGGGCTGCTGGAAACGG
This sequence comes from Coccyzus lansbergi, assembly GCA_033558105.1. NCBI lineage: Eukaryota > Metazoa > Chordata > Aves > Cuculiformes > Coccyzidae > Coccyzus > Coccyzus lansbergi. The sequence continues at coordinate 318,363 of JAUMJK010000059.1, read as the reverse complement.
GGAAGGTATTTCCCTGTTGTGGGAGGACACACTGCAGTAGAAGTGTGGGATAGGGTAGGAAGCAAGAGGTTTAAAGAATAAAAATGCAGTTGTCTGCTTTGTACGTGTCTCTCACCAACAGCCCTGGAGAGCTGGCAAAAAGAGGTAGAGAAGAACCCTTCCATGTGTAGCTGAACAACACATATCCTGCACGTATCCAAATCATCGGTTAAAATCATAGAATCATAGAATCACCAGGTTGGAAAAGACCCGTTGGATCATTGGGTCCAACCATGAACCCACAATGTCGCATATCAACCACTACCCAGAGCAATAACCAATTTTGGGGTGAAGGTGTTACATAGTTTGTTCTAATGAACAATATCGTTCATATATAAACTATAGTTTATATAGTTTATTGTTCTAATGAAAAATAAGGTAATTTTCATTCAAAAAGCTCATTTCATTATACGTAATATGCCTTTAAAATATGTAATTTATGTATTATTTACATATTAAAAACCCTCCATACCTGATATAGTGGGATGTCCCTGCCTATAGCAGGACGGCTGGAACTAGATGATCTTTGAGGTCCCTTCCAACCATAAGTAATCTGTGTTTCTATCTATGATTCTGCTCTTCAGGCATCCCCGGTGCGATAACAGAGTTTAAATGAAAGAAATATGAAAAATCATTCTGCGTCACTGTGATCACTGGCAGAGTCCCCTGGCTCAGTCCCTGCTCTGTCACTGGCTCGCGACGGCACTGGTGTCTTTTGATTTAGCTCCCAAACAATAAAAAGTTTTTTCAGTATATGAATCTTAAGCATATTTTTATCTGTTACATCTTGTTGGATATCCAGTATAATATAAGAGGAAATCAGTCGTTTGCCCAAGGTATTGGACTGCTGAGAATTCATCATAGCACAGCTCGTGTTATGTTGTACGAATCCCCTGAGCAGTACCGTGTGTGCACAGGTGACTGCAGCTAAAAGCCTGTGAAGTGCTACTTGCTACATTTAAAATATCCACAAAAATTATCATCATTTTTTATTAGGCTGAAGATTAAGATGTAGTTTTCTCATTAAAGAAAAATATACTCTTTTAAATGTACACCTTCCTAAAATTGTGTTTGTTTTAGTGTTTATGAAAAGAGATTTGAAGACATAATACCAGCCTATTTAAGATTTTCTGCTTCTTGAAGCACAGAGTGCAGGGGTTGATTCTCCATTACACTAAGGCTTATTAATGCCACTCTGCAGGAGCTCTAAAGGGGCTCTGGAGGAGGTTGCACAGCCTTCACCATGTCCTCTCCCAGGCCTCCAGAAGCACTGATGGGTGAAAATGGAGAGGAACTACAGGCCTGTGTTCCTTGTGGCTTTGCTTACAGATTTCATTCAGGCAGAATATGTTTATATTAGATGTCCAGGTGTGCTGATCTCCATCTACTCCAATCCCATGAGTGACGCATTTAGGAGACAGCAGAGCCACTGCACCCCGCTACGGAATGGGAAAGCACGTTTTTCACAGTACGCTGGCTGCTCTAGGAAGAAATGCCATGAGAAGGTGAGAAGGAAGCACACATCAGGTGTGTTTTGCTCTAGGTTCATTTCTAGTTTCAATTTTGCAGTACACTAGAATCATAGACTCATAGAATAACCAGGTTGGAAGAGACGACACACTGGATCATCGAGTCCAACCGTTCCTATGAAACACTAAACCATGTCCCTTACCACCTCGTCCACCCATTCCTTAAGCACCTCCAGGGAACCACCTCCCTGGGCAGCCTGTTCCAGTGCCCAATGACCCTTTCTGTGAAATTTTTTTTTCCTAATGTCCAGCCTGAACCTCCCCTGGTGGGACTTGAGGCCATTCCCTCTCATCCTGTCCCCTGTCATTTGGGAGAAGAGCCCAGCTCCCTCCTCTCCACAACCTCCTGTTCAGGTAGTTGTAGAGAGCAATGAGGTCTCCCCTCAGCCTCCTCTTCTCCAGGATAAACACCCCCAGCTCTCTCAGCTGCTCTTCTTGTTCTCCAGCCCCTTCCCCAGTTTCGTTGCTCTTCTCTGGACTCACTCCAGAGCCTCAACATCCTTCTTGTGGTGAGGGGCCCACAACTGAACACAGGATTCAATCAGTGGTCTCACCAGCCACGACCGTGCTAAGAAAGATGCAAAGCTGCCGGTCGTGACTGGAGAGGCCACATTGACCTTAATGTGGCAGTGACAGACGACTTAGCTTGGTTATAAAGTTAACTAGCAGGCTTTGGTTATTCTCTTTAGAAGGTGCTATATCTGCTTTATAACAGCACTAATGATAAATATGTACTGTTCATCATCATTCAGTGGGAGCGATTGTTTCCTCTGCCCCTTTGCTCCTTCCTGACATCTCACAAGGTTTGAGGTACTTCTTGTACCAAATGTGTTGCTCTGACTCTATGGGAGGAGGTCGAAACTGAAGATCTAAGCATAGTGTTAAACAATAAAAAGCTCCAGGTAGCTTAGGACATTCCTGCATAACGATTTGGTCTCCACTGTATTCTGTGGGTGTGGCAGAGAGTGTTGGAGGCACAGATTTGCCAGTACTTGTGAAGCTAAATATGTTTATTTTAACTAAGTGCTGTAAACCATAGCTGTGGGGAATGGGTCTGTGTGGGAAGCGGAGAAGGCTGGGTTGTTATTTTACTTTCAAAAATTGGATGGCAATTATTGTATTATGGGATTTCAGTAGGCAAATAACAATTTTGTGGAAAGGCTTGTTTTTCTGCGCAGGGAAGGTGTTGTGTGTTGCTATTTTTCTCTTAATTAGAGATGCATTTTTAATTATCTGTCAAGGTCCCCTAGAAGCTGGGATAGCTGGTCTTTCTTATGTGCCTATGATGAAATCAAAACAAGTACGTGAGGGCGAGTCTGTCACCACTGAGAGGAAGTAGAATGAAGGCTAAGTATGAGAATAATGAACACGCTTGGACTGCAGGGAACAGCGAGCTCTGTCAGGGATGATGTCTGTACCCTGCGCCTTTGAGCTCCCCTCTACTGTGTTTCTTGTGCTGTTGAAATATGCCTGGAATTGTGCTGAATAATACCCATTAATTCTAGAGCTACGTCGTGCAAGTTTTCTGGTGCCTGAAAGTATGGTCAAGAGCTCCAATTTAATATTAAAATACTCACTATTTCTGAGAGAGGAATGAAGTGTGACTGCTTTCCCCTTTCCCTGCTTGCTCACAGCTCCTTCCCGCAGGGCAGCTCTAGAACAGGGCAGCTTTGCCAAAGCTCCTTCACCAAACACAAAGCAATATCGCAGGGACAAGATGGGGGGTAGTAGTTTTCAGCTGAAAGAGGGGAGATTGAGATGAGATCTTAGGAAGAAACGTTTTGCTGTGAGGGTGGGGAGGCCCTGGCCCAGGTTGCCCAGAGCAGTGGTGGCTGCCCCGTCCCTGGAGGGGTTCAAGGCTAGGTTGGATGGGGCTTGGAGCCCCTGATCCAGTGGGAAGTGTTCCTGCCCATGGTAGGGGTAGAACTGGATGGGATTTAAAGTCCTTTCTAACCCAAACCATTCTATGGAATAGTTGTGATTGCATGAGTTGTCGATGTGTGCACTGGGATGTGGGGGGAGAGGCCACAGTGGTAGCAAACATTTAATAGCACAGTCGCTGTCCCATCGTCTGCAGTTCAATCAACTCTGCTTGCATAACAAAATCTTCGTGTCCTTAAATTGAAATCACTTCAGTAAAATAATTTTGTGGTGTTTAAAAAGCAACCGAAAACAATTCACTAAAGACCATTAAGCGGCCTCAAGCCCCATGTTTCAGTGTTCATCATTTGTACCGATTATGGTGTGACAGCTCTTGAGTTTCCAATGATAACAGCCATCTGACTTGATCTGAGTTCAATGGATTTTCACTAAAATAGAATCATCGCCTTTGTGATGGATAGAAAAAGTAAAGCAATACATCCTGATAAATGCTCTGGCTTTTTTTCCCCTTCCCTTACTGTGACCTTGTACAATCTATAAGTGAGCAAAGCTGAGCCCTGGCCACTGCTGCAACGCATCAGGACTTTGAAATTTAAGTAGCTCTGAAACCCATCAATGGGGTGAAGGGAGAATGGCCTGAGAAAGCGATGGATCATGCTTAGAGGGCTCACAGGGAAACAGGGTAAGCTGAAGGTCAATACGCAGACATGTCCTGAAGGAACGGCTCAGACACTCATTCACATTCACATCTCAAAGCCGCTGCCGCCGTAGCACTGCGAGCAGAGATCAGGAGGAGAGTGAAATAAAACAGGAATTTCAGAGCACATCATTTCTTTGCAGGAGCAAATGGCACAAGGGTACAGTGTGAAATAGCTGTAACCTACAGTGTTGGTATGGTGCCCTAATCGTCCCATCCGAGCAGCAAGAGGCGTAACACCATGGGAACACATTCTTCCCATTACACTCCAGTTGTTTTCCAAGTTTGTCAGTCCTGGTAATTGTGAAGAGCGTTTAACATTTTTAATATGTCATTGATCATTTGTAGCACATTATTCAGCATGACATGAAAATGAGCTAACCAGGAAGGGATGCAGTCTGACTCCGTACACGTGCAGGCGAGTAATTAAAGGCCTTTACTCTTTGTGCTTTGAAAGCTTGTGCAGATGTGAATGTACAAAACTTTCACACAAGTTCTCATTCAGATTCTGATTTCTTTGGGGCTGTGTTTTGAAGAAGGTGCAGTACTAGGTGCAGACTGGCCTGGCCGTGGAGAGCTTAAAAAGAAAAAAAGGAAGAAAAAGAAAATACTAAAATAAAATCCGTACACAAATTTGAACCCATGGTTACCATGCCTAAAGCAGAAATTGCCAAACGAGTCAAGAGGCTGGCTGATTAGCATTTTATGTAAATCAGTTATTACTGTTCTCCACTTCCTTAATTATCCATGTTATTTCAATACAACCCTTTCTTTGATGTCCCAATTCTATATTTAAATAGTGCAAGATTTCTATCATATCCTCCCGCTGAGGTTTGTTCCATGCAAAAAACATGCCAAGAGCAGCTATTTTAGAGACTATTGGGAAATGTTTAATTGGTTAATCCCATTTGAGTTATGAGGGAGGATTGCCACGCACAGAAAACAGAAAGTACTGACTAGGAGAAGTTTACTAAAACCTGCAGGACTTCCCCTGAAATTTAGCCCTGAAGATGTTTTGTTTCCTAGGTGCCCGGTGGGAAATGATTCAAAGTAAAATCCTTCAAACTGCTTTGAAATACACTAAGTGATTGGGTCATAGTAGAAATATTTTTGAATTAAAACGCAAAGTCATATTTTTTTGTTCTTGCAGTGCAGAAGGGGGTCTCGCTGTGTTTGACCCAATACTACAGGGGCAAAAGAACAATGTATCTCAGCCAAAGAAAAGCCCACCAGACTTAAAGGATTTGATAATTGTTACCTCCTATTGCAAGCAAATGAGTGTTCCTCAGATTTGGAGGGTATAAAGTGATCAGCACTATCTGTGTGACTGTTAATTCCAGTGGAGAAATGGACATTCTGCGTCACCCGTGGGGATCAATCCTGCATAAAAGGATGCTTTCAAAAATGGAACATTTCTGTACAGCCTCCAGTTTCCAGCTTCGGACTGGAAAGACTTCAGAGTACAGGGTTGGCAAATATTCCCTTCCCTATTTCAGACGCTTGATAGATTTTAACCTTTTTTGAAACTGCTTTGGAAAGAGTTTATGAGTTTTAGCACAAGCAATGAAGGAAAAAGCATGTGTACTTTCTTGGCTATAAGAACAAGGAGGGGAGGGCTGCAGCCTGGACAAATACAGGTGTTCATCTTCATAGATTTTACTAAGAAGAAGTGAAAATGCAGAGATGTGGTGGGGTTTGGTTTTTTTTTTTTAATTTTAAGGGATAACATCAATTTCCAGATTTGCTGAAATTGTATCAGATTGTGTAGTGACTGATGACCGTACAGGTAAAGGGGAGTTTTTTAGTAAGTGAAAACTCGTAAACGAGAGAGGAAATAGTTGATTGAAAAAGAAATAAACTCCTGTGTTCTTCTATAAGTAACATTTTTTTTTTTTTGTACTGATTCCCAGCCTCAGGTTTGGATTATCCAGTTGAGAGGGGTTTGTGGCAGGATTTTCTGTATTCACAATTCTTGTAAACAGATGTCTCCCTCTATCAGATATAGGTTAACTTGTTAAAAAAACCTACACTAGGACTGTGGATTGCTGAGTTTCCATCACGGGGAAGTACATTGTTCCAACTCTGAAATTATACAGTCTAAAATCATCATCATGTATTTTCATCAGGATGAAATATCGGGAGCTCTGCTTAGTGCAAGGTTTTATTAATGATGTGCTGTCAGAAGCTGGATGCTCTGCATATTTGCATATTAAACAGCTGAGTGAAGAAACATTCCTTTTATTGCTGCAGGGAATAAATCAGTTTAAAGCAAGTTCTCATCATTTATACTCCTTTCAGCTAAGTCTTCTTTTATTGAAATAAATTGTTGAAGTGCTTTGCTCATTCTTTGAATACTGATGAAATTTACCTTGATAGGGCCTCAGGAAAAATAACATTTTCTTAAAGGTGCAGTGTTGGTCTTTATCTAAATACGGCCTAACTTTTAGAAATCGGCTATAAGAACATTCGTGCGTTTCCAGCCACAGGAAATCTTTTAGTTATCGACTTCCTATCGGTGTTTCAGGGTGTTTGCGTAATTTTTTAGTGCTGTCCACACGGAGATCTTCCATATGGGAAGATATAAAAGTTAGAGTGGGTTTGTTCTGCTGCTGTTTGTTGAGCGAGGCCTTGCGGCTGCCTCACCTCTGTGATTGCAGATGAGCATCACCTTCTCGTGTCTGGCTGCTGTCTGTTGGTGGCAGCCTGAGTTTAGAAGTGTGATGCCTGGAAGAACTAGATCAAAGTCAGTAACAAAGGAAAAAAAGTTTGTATTTTATTTCCTCTTCTTTCATCGTGCTTGAAACAAAGCACACAAACATATTGGGAGACCCCAGTTTTCCCAGATTTACATAAATAAATCGGTTTGGAAGCATAGTAGGTTAAAAGGTGATAAAGGAAAGTTTTGTAGTCTGTCATTTTTTCAGGGAACTAGAAGAGAGCAATAGAAGAAAAGTAATTTACAGCTAAGTGGTGTAATAGGTGGAGTTTGGACATCTTATTTAGTGCTGCTGTGTCACACTGACCAGCAGTGGAGTGTTCTCTGTCTGTGGCAATAAACAGCAAAATAATCTAAGAAATTATGAAAGGAAAAGTACATTGTTTGTATTGCTGTATAAGAAGTTACAGCAGCAACCCATTACATGCCATTTTTAATGTCGTATAAAGTGTTTTAAAATACAAATCATTTGTGACAGGAGCTTCTTGTTTTTAAGTAGAAAATGCGCATCGAATACCAAGAAAATAATGTCGTAACATCCCCTCCTCGATGGTTGCCAAGTGAACTGTTGCTTTGCATTTGTGTTTTATTTTTGGAGGTTGGGCCTTGCAGGAATATTTTCAGATACTTGGAAAAAACAGTGATCCATTGCAGCTGTAGTTTATTTTAATTGGACAGCACTAAGTGAGCTGACTTTATGATAAACAGCGCAGCCAGCAGCAAGTGACTGCACTTCTACTTTAAAGATTATACAGAAAATAAAATCCTTCAAGCTAAAGCCATAAAGAACCAAGCGGGAGTTACTGTTGGAACGTATGCCTGTGCTGGGCTCGGTGTTTTTAGCGATACCTGATCCTAAAGACGCAATGTCCTATAAAGAACATTTTGCCTTCCCGCCTAACCCATCCAGCTATCGAAATCTTGAGATTCATGACATTTCAGATTATTTTAATTATTTAGATTGTCATTATGAATTAATAGTTATATATTATGTGTTATGCCAGAGAATTCTCAAGTACAGTGTGTGATTCTGCAACTGGAAATCCTGATAATCCTTTTTACCTCTCTAAAGATTTATCTACTAATGTTCTGAAGTGTTATCCCTGTAAAAGGCTGTCATACCTTTGATTTCTTTATTACTATTCAAAAATATAAGAGAGCGCTTTCCTTAATGTAAAGTGCTTTTTTTTTTTTTTTTAAGCTATCTGTGATTTTTTTCCTCTGCGATTGAATAGTAAATCTGACATAAATTCACTCGCTGGCATTTGGATGTTTATAAGGATGATTTGGGCTGGTGGTTAGACCTATTGTATTTCACAGGGCTGTTGTCAGGCTTAATTAATTATGCCGCAGCAATATGCAGTGCAGATTTTTGTGCCAGTACCGTCACAGCTCTTTGCAGGGAACTTACAGTACTGGATGGCTGTTACCAGCCTGCCTGGTTTTGCCTCCGTCGCCCGGTGCACATCTTTAACCAATATCTGATCTCTGTTTGCAAGAGATTACGTATCTTTTTGCAGCTGAGAGGAAGGGGAACTGAACAACCACTATTGACTCAATCGCTGTAAAAACACACTGCAAGAAAAATCCCATCTCGGTTTGCCTACCATCTGCTGCTCTTTACTTTTAAGGAGGTTTCAGGCAGAAAATACAGGATGACTGCTCATATTTTGTATTTTCTTCTCGTTGTCGTAGGTAGGAATGTCATATTAGAACATTTTGCCCAGCCACTTCTGGAGAGGTTAAATAACTTCCTCAAGTGCACGCTGACATATATTGTGTGTGTTTGTTCCTGCAGAAGATGGGGGTGACTCCGCTCTGGGGCATTCGCCACCACTGCAGGGAAACTGTCTGGCAGTGGAAGAGGCTTCCATGCCTGGATTTTCCTTCAACCTAAGGCAGGATGTAGAATACAGGAAAAGAAAGAGTTGAGCTCTTTTCAGTGATGTGTCCACACTGAGATGTTTTTTCTAGTATTGAACCATAAACTATAAATCGTCCATTCCTGGATGAGTTAAATATAGGGAAAACGTTGCAACACATATTTGTAATTTCCAAAGAGTAAAGAAAGATGAAAAATAGCAAGGCACATCCTCTTAGAAATGTGTTTAAATTTACATTTTTAAAAAGGGTTCTTATTTTTGTCAGGAAAAATACCTGGGTTTAGAAAGTAGTGCTAGAAAGATTATTAAAGACCACTTTGAGGGTCAGATTGCTTTATAGAGAATGTCAGCATCTTTATTTCTTCTCTGAGCTGCGGGAAAGTTTCTGTAATTTTCTCTCCTTGCAGAGTTCCTCTTCAGGAATAACAGGAATGTTTGAGATCTGATACGCTATATGAATCATGTGACTCTAAATATTATTCTGCACGTTGCTGTTTGGACCCCTTTGATGCTTTTTTTAGGAACTGTCGGGTTGTTTCAAGAATTCTTGTGCACTGAGGATAGATGGCGTCTTTGTGCCAGCCGTGCACGTCCCTGTTGCAGTTCCAGGCATGCGGCTTCACTGCAGGTGGTAGGGCTCAGAAGAATTAATCCATCCCGCGAAAGGGTTTAGTTAGAGCTAATTCTTCTTTTTGTCATTGTTTTTAACCTAGTCTGGTTTACCATCCTGTTAAATGACTTTGAGAAGTGAAATGCTCTTAGATTGAAGCTCCAGTACCTGGAGTGGATTTCTTTGGAGAGCTCTACAGGGGAGGCTGTGGGAGAAGAGGAATTCTGGGTGCAGAATGATGATATCTCTTGACCAGCTCTGCCTCTCTGACTTGTAGTTTTTAAATGTTATATTTTGGTCAGAGTTCGTGCCAAAAGGCCTTTCAATAGCAGCTTTGGGTGAGTTATCATTGTGCTTTTAGATGACACATGGGGAGTGTGCCATACCTGCTAGGAGGATGGAGACAACGGTTGCATTTGTTGATGTGTATCTACTCTATGATAACATTTGAACCAACTTAGCATCATGAACAGGTATGGCAAGAGGATCTAAATAGGAAAATTCTGGGATGTTTCACCACACCTATATTTCACTTGTAACAGTGTTAGTTCAATGCTCTTGAGCTAAAAATAAGTGAAAAACCACTTCTGTCAAAACTTGCTCTCTTTGTTTACTGCGCAAATGGATGGAAATAGAACTGTGGGTCTCTGCCCACACAGAGCCTGTGCTAATCCATGCTGCTGCCTGCCACGCACCACTCGTGCCCATTGCGGTGAAAGAGTCATTATGAGTGGTGGGAGTCTTAGCAGGCAGTAGCGGGAGGCCAGCTCTCTATGTTCTTCACAGAATCACAGAATCACAGAACAACCAGGTTGGAAGAGACCCACCAGATCGTCGAGTCCAACCATTCCCATTGAACATTAAACCATGTCCCTCAGCACCTCATCCACCCGTGCCTTGAACACCTCCAGGGAAGGTGAATTAACCACCTACCTGGGCAGCCTGTTCCAATGTCCAATGACCCTCTGTGTGGAAAACTTCCTCCTAAGCTCCAGCCTAAATCTCCCCTGGTGGAGCTTGAGGCCATTCCCTCTCGTCCTGTCCCCTGGCACCTGGGTGAAGAGCCCAGCTCCCTCCTCTCCACAACCTCCTTTCAGGTAGTTGGAGAGAGTAATGAGGTCTCCTCTCAGCCACCTCTTCTCCAAGATAAACACCCCCAGCTCTCTCAGCTGTTCCTCATAAGGTCTGTCCTCCAGCCCCTTCACCAGCTTTGTTGCTCTTCTCTAGACTCGCTCCAGAGCCTCAACATCCTTCTTGTGGTGAGGGGCCCAGAACTGAACACAGGATTCAAGGAGTGGCCTCACCAGTGCTGAGTACAGAGGGAGAATAACCTCCCTGGACCTTGGTTCTTGTAGCGCTGAGCAATATTACCTGATCTCAACTGGGGTCTGAGTGCTAATGCAATAGACAATAACACTGTCCACCACACATAACGAAGCCAAAATAGCTTGAGAATGGTCGGCTGCAGGTTTCCATTGTGGAACCATCAGCCTGGTGTTGATACACAAACTAGTACTCTGGAAATCACTCGAAGCCTCTAAATCTCTGTAGTGCCCTTGTCAGTAGACACCTGGGGATTTGTTGTTATTTTAAGGTTTTTTGACGCCAGCACTATTAAATAGGGTACAACATAAATGAAGGTGAGAATAACTACTGTATATATTTTATTAATATCTGCCTTGTTCTTCATTTGTTGGTACCATGTGTAAGAAGATCTCTTTTTTTCAAAGGGCTAATTTTGCTTTGCCTTGTGTTGAAGAAGCACAGTAACATATTGATTCTATACCAGAAAAGAGAAGTTGTGACTGCTGTGACTTACTTGTAACATAAGTGTGCATATCTTTGGAAAGCAAGGAAAGCCGCTAAACCTCTCCTTACCCTGCTCTCCTTCAAGAGCCCTCCTTCCCCTCCAAATTAGCAGTTAAACCACAAAGCTGATCAGTAAAACCTATTTTACTGTGCATTAGAAGAAGCAGAAGTTATTAACTGATTATACCTGTCTCAGTTTTTATAAATATGGAAATGTAGATGGTGGTATAACTGCTGTAGAGTTACTCTTTTATGAGACTGAATGGTATTTAAGCAGATCATTTTCTCACTAGACTCAGCTTTCTTTGAGTTTCAGTTCATTCTTTCGGATGTAAGAACTTCAAGAAACCATAAAATCTGTGTAAATTAATAAAACTGTGAACTTGATGCAAGTATATAATGCTTCTATGAAAGTTTTATAGCAAATTGGTTAGGCTGTTATTGAATCCACTCAGTGCAGATGCTGATGGAAGACTTCCTTTGGTTGCTAATATATTTGACAATCCAAGGAGTATTTATGAGGAAAGAACTCAAACAATGTAACTGCTGTATTCTGATTTTGATGGTAAATCTTAATTGCAGTGTATTAGTGGAAACACAGAACTGCAAGAGTGATAAGGTTTTTGTTTTTCTTCGGTGAACCACTACGTTGTTGTTCCTAAAATGACTTGCCCGTTGAAAGGCAAACTGACGCCTACTGTGCAGATTGCCCGGAGTAGGGGTCTGCAGGGCTGGTTTCCCCAGAAGCTCCACAGTGTGCTAATGGATTGAACAAATGCTGTTCAGTTTTGGATTAAGCAGCAGCCAAGGAGGCATTTTAAATTACCAGAAGGTTGGAAATCTAGCTTTGAGATACTCAGATGCAATAATAATCGATGCTTATAGTCTCCTTTCTGGTGTTTTGATCTTTGTCTGCCCAGTAGAAGAAACTGGTGTTACTGGATACCTACATGAATAATGCTGAGAGTGCATTATTTTGGGAAGAAAATCCTATTTGCAACACAGAAACTGCAGTCTTGATTTAAACGAAAAAAAAATCTACTAAGCTTAACTATAGTCCATATTTCCACAAAAGGAGAAAGCATTCTGTGTTATAGAAGTTAGATATTTTAAAGCATTAGACGCATGTTCTCCAATGTTATTCTTTACATAGTCAAAGGAAAGGGAAAAAAAAATTCTAATGGGTCACTACCTGAAGAAAAAGAGCTCAATACACCGTTATTTCTTTATGTAAGAGCAAACACATTTTTTTTTTCAAAAGTAGTTTTGAAAGAGTCAAAAATCGATAATGAGCATTTAAGATAATTCTTAAATAAATGAAAGAAAAAAAGTTTTCAAAGCGCTCTTGCATAGAGCAAGCTGTAACTCCACTCTGCATTAGAGAGTAGCTTCTCTTTATCTGTATATTCCATAAACACTTCTTGTATGTTCCTTTGATCACTGCCAAAATTTTGACCAGTGTTTTGCTCTGAATGGCAAGTTTTGGACCTTTAGTGTGGCGATGTCTTTCTTGAATCAGTGTCAATGAAAAAAATATTGCTTTGTATGTCATAGGTAACAAGGGATATATTTTATTTTTTTTTCAGAAATTTGATACCCTAACCACATATCTCAATTCCTTTTGAATTTTATTTTTTGGCCATTTGGAAACATCAGGGTCTCCTAGTGACACAGGAGCCATAATAACATTGCTCTTTCTCCATTCTGTCTTTTGCTTTTCCCTGGTTGTGTCTGCATCACTCCACATTTTCCCAGCCTTTCTCCCACCAGTGAGCAACATTTTCAACCTAAACGCTTGTTTCTTTAGCAAATACTTTCCTTACTTACAGGTCAAGTACCTATGAATTGTTGTATATCTTATTTAATGGCAAATTTGGTGTTTGTTTTTCAGATACACTGTTTTCCAGATCAGTTCTGAAAAATCAGAGTGTGATCTCACCAACCTAATATACCTTGTGCACCTGAGAGAAGTCCACAGGAGAGTTCAAAGAACATATACAAATTTTCATAAAAATAAATATCTACTTTCTTGGCGGATAATTGGCCCACATCGTATTTGCCATCATAGCTTGCACTAAGAGACTACTTTAAAAATAGTAAAAACCCCCAACGCTTTGTCTTGGATATGCCTGAAAATAAATAGGGCTGTTGGAAAAGACACTTAGACATTTAAGTGCAAGAAGCCACACTTGAGCTTTTAGCATACATGTATGTCTAAACTGTGAAAATGTGAAAGCAAAGGTTATGATTCATAGGGCAACCATTTTTTTCCTACCGTTTTTTTATTAGAATATGAACTAGAGGAGCTTACTCCAGGTATTCCCCTTGAACTTGATTTAAACCACTGGTAGCTCTCTAACACCAGGAGCTGTGGTATTTTGCCATGTATCATACCCCTCTACTTGTTATTCCTAAATTGCTTGCTTATACCTTGTGATGGGTCCTTCAGTTTCTCATAAATTAATAAGGCATCTGTGAATATTTGCAAGCAGGTTTTAGAGCTTTGAATCTGTTCCAATACAGAGCCTATAAAAAACTCAAGGAAGTAGGAGAGCAGATAAAGCAAGATTTCTTTTCCTTAGAATGCTCTTCCAGTGTGAAGCAAAATATTATTAATCTAGACTGCCTGCTTCTTTCATTTACCATGTAGCTGCTCATGGGATTACAGGCACAAAGGTTTCATAAATTTCAAATGAAATATGAACATTTGTTGTCAAAATACTGTTTAGCTATAAAAGCTTTGCTAGTACTCGTCCTGCTCTTTTATTGTAACATTTATATCCATGGGCATTAGTGTGTTCTTGAGGCTGAAGGGGATTTTCCCCCCCCCCTCTGTTTTTTTTTTTTTCTTCCACATGATTTCCATCCAGGTGACAGATAACAAGGCAGGGAGAGGAAAAGACTTTCTTCTCCTTATTTTTCAGACTACGGCAGATCTTCTCTGAAATTATGTGGCATTGCAAGGACCTTATCTATGTGAGCATAGCACCTTAGATGCAATTTAGCATCTAGATGCTTGGAGAAGCAGGCATAACCTTTTATTTTCAAAAGCAAGTGTAGCCATGTGGCTGTCTGATCTGCTCCTTTGTGCGGTGCTCAGCCTACTCGTGCTTTGTAACGTAGCACTTGTCGTAGAGGCATGGGAGAAATAAAAAAGGTAGAGAGGTAGGGGATACTTGTATCTCTCTGCTGCTTAATGTATGGGTGTTTAGAGCCATGTAATTGTGGCACTAAAGCTCTTACGTATGCGAGCAAAACCTGTCCCACTTAATTGTCAATGGGATTCTTTATGGAACAATCCTGTGCATAAATTATGATGTAATTTCTACCTGAAATTACAGGCAGGTCTTTCTGTATACAGGTACTGACAGAAACGCTAATTGTGTCTGTTCAGAAGTCTGAATACAGAAGTCTCTGCTTTTAGGTAGCCAAATTTTTGTTCATGATGTAGCATTAAAAATAGACTGAAGGCTTCAGATTCTATTTTAATAACACATGCCACTTGCAGCGCAATAATCGATACAGTTTGCTTGGAATTTCTATTAGAAGATACGTATAGGGTGCTAAAATAGTCATTCATTCTTTGTCCAAGGTATAAGGAGGGTTTCTATACTGTGAAAAACGATTATGGCATGTTAAAACTGTGTAATAGTAAGCAGACACTTTTCAGCGCTGATGAGTGAATTCTGGAAATGCTCTATTTATTTTCCCTCTATTGACTAGTTGCATTCAGGCAAGACTGCCAGTGCATTGACTTGGAAAACAACTGAGACTGAACAATTTCAAACCATTGACATTATACTGCTTCATTTGTGAGCTGCATTGCTTCTGCATGCACCAGTTACTTTTTTATAGAGTGCCTGCATGTTTAGGAAGCTTTCAAAAAAGGAGAGATGTAAGCTGGCTTAGAAAGAAAGCTGTCCATTTTATCAATTTTATGTGTGTAAGACCACCGAATAAAAAAGACCGGCAATTTAAAAAAAATAAAACCCTGTAGCAATTTGCAGAGCTGCACTGTGAGCATTTTGATGTGCTGTTTTTAAAAAGGAAGGAAAGGAAAAGTTTATGGGTTTAAATTTCTCCGCAGAGAATTTTTGCAGCTCTTGAAACAATATAATTTCCAGCTGCTACCCTCAGTGCAACTTTTGCAAAGTGTTTTGTAGCACCAGTGTACAGAAAAATGAATGAGAAATTAATTAGTGTCTGAGATGTAGTTTGTGTGGATGACTGTCTGCATCGTGCCGATCAAGCTGCTTTGTTACCAGTTCATATTACTTCTTCCTAGCAGCATTTCTGCTGTATCGGAGTTGGGTTTGTGTGCGAAAAGGCTATTATTGTGAGTAGGACCGGTGTTCGCTTCCATTGAGATCTAAACCAGGACTATTCACTGGGAACTCTGAGCTTCTGTGTAACAAGCAGAATGTCAGGGCTGTGTCCTG
Source organism: Coccyzus lansbergi (assembly GCA_033558105.1). Taxonomy (NCBI): domain Eukaryota; kingdom Metazoa; phylum Chordata; class Aves; order Cuculiformes; family Coccyzidae; genus Coccyzus; species Coccyzus lansbergi. The sequence goes on along the minus strand of JAUMJK010000059.1, from coordinate 302,760 downwards.
CACCAAAAAATGGAGCCAGGATGTGAGCAGCCCTGGTTACAGCTGTGCCGAGAGCTTAATCCCCTGTGTGGCTCTGTATAGACTCGTCACGGGTTAGTCCAAGTGACCAGTCTCTAAATGACACTGCCTGATGTTTATTCATAATGATTCCCACATCTGATCTGTTAATTAAGCAAGAAGAGGGGAAAAAAAATCCTCCTGCTGTGGATATACCTCAGGGAACCTCTGGCCTCTGAGATCTCTGCTGAGGCCTACCCTTTCCTAGACGGAGTCAAGAGAAGCAATGCAATCAAAACACTTATAAAAAAGGACAGAAAAATACTGTTCCTTCTTTCTCCAGACAAAGAGGAGGCAAAATCACCCAGCTCCCTGCTCCCCCAGCAGCAACGGTGTTGATAAGTGCTGCTAAAAGCAGGTCTTTGTGCCCATCCTTGCGCCCGCAGCGTCCCTGCTCCTCGCAGTGATTTGTTGTCGGTGTAGATGTTTGTAATTTAGGAAATAATTCTGCTTATCTGGGTTATGGTGATGCATAGGAGCACTTCACACACTCCTATCTGCACCACTTGTCTCCTGCTAAGCAGAACAAAATGCAGTGCTGGCTGGAGAAGATGACTGGAATATGTCTTTTTGTAGCCCAGCAAACAATGCGATTCCTTTTATACCTGAGGGAGGCTCCTACTGGGTAAAAACGATCTGTTCTTGAGCAAAGGCATGTTTTTACTGTAATATTGGCTTCACACCCTAAGTGCTTAGACTTTCTGCTTTGCTTTTCTCCAGAAACAGCGTTTGATTGACTCTTTGCTTACGCTGTATGGACATTGTGCATTCTGTTGTATGTACTGTGTAATCCTACAGCTTGTTTCTCGTAAGAGAATGTGAACCGTTCGGTTATCATCTACCCATTTTGAAGAATACCAGGGATCTTTAAATGACAGGTTTTGAACTTAGTTCCCAGTATAGGGGCTGAACTTGCTGCCTCTGGCTGGAAATGAGAAAACTGCCAACTTGATCGAAATGGGAGTTAGTGATATGATGGCCGTGGTTCCAGCTGCACAGACTTTTCACTTCATTATGAGATACAGAAATATTTAAACTCTGTAAAATGTGTTATCCTTTTGTTAATTTACCTGGCTACCTACGAATGATTTTAATACCTGCTGATGTCAGTTATTTTTTTGCATGAGAAAGAGAGCCCAAATATTTGTGTAGAGACTGATACTCCTCAGATTTGATTTTCACTTCAGTCACAGCCTCTCTTTTCCTGTTGAAGGAAGCGTGGGCAGAAGAGCCTAAAGGAAGCTGTGGTGTGTTTCACTAGGTCCCCAGCTCAGCAAAACTGGGGACCCAAGACTTGCAGGGTCTGCTCTGCCACAGGCCTGTCCCACAGCAGGGGGATACAGTCACCTAGTGCTTCCGACGCACATCATGAATCAATATTCATTCATATTTTGTTCAAGACATCGGCTTTTTGCAGACAAAAATTGTGGCTTTCTGTCAGGAAGGATTCATAAGCTTATCGACTGTCGTCCATGGGCAGCCTTTGATTCTTTACCAGCGACTGGGTGTTGCATCTTATTTCTAAATTGTTGACATAACCCACCTCAGGAGCAACTCAGATCTGCATACTGGAGAAATCCGCTGCATTTGGGGATCAAATGTTATTTACCTTTTGGCACTAGATACTAGATTAACATAATAGTTTCATTGTTTTTTTTTGGTTTGGGTTTTTTTTTTTTTTTTTATACAGGTGAAATATATGAAACACAGAGTTGATGTGGGTTTGAATTTGCCTGGATGGGGTCTGTGTGAGTCATTCTGACCCTGAAGGGTTATTCCTAGTGACCAAGGCATGACTGCCTGCCAGCATCTGTGCATTAAACCCCCGCTCCTCCCACTACTTAATGGGGGCTCCAGGAAAGCTGGGGAAGGGGCAGTTGCTCAGGGAGTGCAGGGACAGCATGAAGGGGAATGGTTTTCACCTGAAAGAGGGGAGATTTAGCTTAGATAGTGGGAAGAAATGTTTTGCTGTTAGGGTGGGAAGGCCCTGGCCCAGGTTGCCCAGAGCAGTGGTGGCTGCCCCATCCCTGGAGGTGTCCATGGCCAGGTTGGATGGAGCTGATCCAGTGGGAGGTGTCTCTGCCCATGGCAGGGGGGTTGGAAGTGGATGGGCTTTAAGGTCCTTTCCATGATTCTATGAGAAGTGTCGGTTTCAAGAATTAACTTTAGAGTGGGGCTTTTAAGTGTTTATTCAAGAAAAGAAAATGAAGAATCTTGCTGCTGTCATTGAGAAAATACATTATCTCAGAACAATGCACTGCAGACTGTAACTCTCACCATATGGCTTTTGCTTCATCAGTGTAAGAGAACTGCTTGTGAAATCCTAGGCTTGTTTTCTTTTTCACATTTTCTGATACTGCCCAGATATAACTCAGTGCTTCCAAATATTTATATTCTGATAGCCTCCCTCGTGAACTTCTCAAAAACATTATAACGGCTTATGAAACAAAGGCCATTAGAGAAAGAAAGGGCAGGCATGAACTAAACGGCAAATAACATCTTAAAATATGCAGAGGTGGGTTGTGAATGAGATTGCTTCACCGGGATGCTGCGTCGAAATATGAAGATAAACTGCCCCTTTGACCTCGTACGGAGTTACATCATTATTGGGGAAGGTTTATCACTGTGTCATTTCACACTTTTCTCCTGTTAGTGCCACTCTCTTACTTCACATTAGAAAAAAACCTAGGTGGGGGGGGGGGAAGGGAAAGCCAGCAAGCGAGCGTGGCAGCGAAAACCATCTCTGGCTGCTTATCTGGCTGTGGAATCCGCGCCGAAAGACCCGAGCCCTCCTGTTAACACAATACTTTTATCCGGTAATCACAGCCTGCGGGAGACAAAATAACAATTCATCTGGAAAACGAGATTAACTCATTTAAGTTAGGCAGTGATCACAGAGAGAAACACGTTGGTGTTATCTGTCTGAGCGAGAGCACACAGATTGGAGGGCCATTCCGGTTCAGAGGGCCCGTGTAGCAGGCCCAGCTTGTTGAAAGTAATTGGCCCCTGTCAGAGTATGCCTTTGTGAGATATGGATATTACAATGGAATTCTATTAATCTCTGACAAATCCCCTCTCATCTGATAAAGGCTGTATACCTCTGCTCTTCATTACAATAACTGGCTCCTCATGGCTCCGCGTGCTGTGGGCGCTCAGCTGCTGGCACAGGTGGGAGGCTGTGTTGCCCCTTCTCGGGGTCTTTTAATCCACGTTGTGATGCGACTCCGCTTCCGCTGCTTATTCAGTTGGTCACATTCCTTATGACACTTTTGTCACATTCCTTATGACATTTTTGTCACATTATTCTCAGAAAGAAAGCAGACTTTGGGTATCCTCAGCATTTTTGGTTCCTTGTGTTATCAGCAGTATCATTGACAGAGACTGAATCCACATGTTTTTCCAGTGTCGGTATTTAACTAATCTGGTTTTTGATATAAGAGCTACAGAGATACTATAAATCTTATAAATACATTTATATTTTAAATCTGTGTAAATGCAAATCATAGGAAGAACAGAAAGTAGACTGGTAACAACTGCGTTTGGAGCACTAACCTTATTTTGTCAGTGTTTGTTGAGTCGCTGGCGCGCTGCAGCTCTGCTTCATGATTTAACCTCTTGAATTCTTCCATGGCAGCAGAAACCATAATGATACCTGGAGTGAAAGCTGTAGGTACGATGTGGCAAGTTACTGTGAGCACCAGAGGAGAGAGGAGTTAGGTCAGTCAGTGTTACTTTATGTCACTCTCTTCCTAGGTACAATTCTTAAACATTTCAGTTGTAATTGTTTCTATTTCCTGATTATTATTTTTTTTTGTTATCGTCCAAGATTAATTTTGCCGTATTTCTTCTGAATAGCACAAAAAATATAGCAAATATCTGTTTTCTGAACATTTATGCAGTCCCAAAAGACTTTCCCAGAGCAAGCCTGAGTCACGTAGAGTGAAGGCAGACTAGAATGCCATTTCTTTTTGGCAGAAAAATAAATAAATACAACATTTGGTCAAGAGGAACTGAGGAGTCCAGGTAAGTTTCTGCCTCTGTGGTATCAACCATAGCTAAAGGAAAAAGCACCTGAGGGGTAGAGGTTTCTTTAAAGAAACCTGGAACCTGTGAATTGCAAGGCAAAGCCATGAGCCTGTGCACAGTGAAACTGCTACTGGTAGCTCTTCCAGGACAATGTCTAGATGGGGAGCTGTTCTGGAATTCATGTGCTGTGTTCCAAAATCTGTTTATGAAGGATGTGATTCCTTGTGGCTGTGGCTTTCTCCACTGGCAACTCTTCTGTATAAGGATGTGAGCAGGACTGCTTGCCAGTGTGAGGAAAAACCACTCTGAGCTGGCTGGATGCAGCTGACACGGAAGGATGCAGCTTCACAGAAAGGGTCATTGGGCACTGGCAGAGGCTGCCCAGGGAGGTGGTTGACTCGCGTTCCCTGGAGGGGTTTAAGGTGTGGGTGGATGAGGTCCTGAGGGGCATGGTTTAGAGATTGGTGGGAATGGTTGGACTCGATGATCCGGTGGGTCTCTTCCAACCTGGTGATTCTATGATTCTATGATTCTATGAAAAGGTTTTGAGTTTGTAACAAGGAAAGATCAATGGAAAGACCTCATTCCTGTTCCAAAATTGTTGTGCCCGACTATGTGGAGCAAAAGATGCTTTCTTCGTGGAAATTAAGACCTTTCCTTTCTTGTACTTTGCTAAGAATGGCCACACAGTCACTATCCTGCTGTACATGCCCCAGGAAGCTGCACTTGGAGTAATGGAAGCAGGAACAATTTGACAATATTATCATAAAAAAGCTAAATGTTAATTCAAAGTTGGTTTAGTAAGAAGTTGGACTACGCTTGCCACTAAAAGAAGTGAAATACACACAAGTGTGTATAGGAATGATTGAAAATATCGGGAGTGCTTTTAGCATCTAAGTCTCCTGTTCTTAGATATATAATTTTTCTAAAGGGAGAGAAGGTATTAGTGTTTTACATGTAAACACGAAAAGGTTCTAGGCAGGTTATATTTCCTGAAATGCTATGCAGTATTGCTTTTAATGAATGTTCAAGAATTCATATGTTGTTTTTCACACTAAAAGTATCAAACTGCTTTCACCAGAAACACAGTACAGCAAAACCACACAGGTTGCTGATTCCATTGCTGAAGATTTAAAAAGTCAAATGCATCCATCCCATATCATCTTAAAATATAACCTTTGCAATATACCGAAGTCTCCTTCATGGTATCATACACGCCTTTAGCAATAGAGAGGAGGAGACAAGGCAAAAGCATTCAAGTAAGTTAGATGGAGTTCAGCATTAATAGTTGAAATATCAGTTAGCAAGGGGTATAATAACATTTTATTTTCTGGCTTGTAATTATACTAATATCATCTTTCAAAGTTTAACTCATTCCCTCACTCCAGGTGAGTAATTTCCATCAATAACTGAGGGAATATCACTAGGCTGGTTTGGAGTTTGGGCTTTTGATCATCATCCATCTTCATGGCAAATGCAGGTGAGAAGATCTCGCACCTAGGTTGCTGGCTTTTCATCATGATTTGGGGAATTACTGAATCTGAAAGACTTTGAGTTATTATATGGACTCTGAATTAAGCATTGGAGGCATTAAGGAAAACTGTGAAGTTTGGGGAGGAATAAAATAATAGGTTCCTCTCCCAATAAGGCCAGTCAGGCTAACCGCAATGAAGCCAAGCAGAGCTCCAATGAATTATATCACATAACATTTTTTTTCCAAAAATTTAAACTCTCCCATACAAGGGTAAAGTCTGAAATTTTGTATAGTCTGAAATGATCACTATGCCATGTGAACCTGGAGGGCAGTGAGGCCTTTAAAGCCACTACATACAGGGCTGTAAAGAAGCAATGGGGTAGTTTTGTTCAGTTGGTTGGGAAGTTGTGGAGAACAGGCTGGATGGGGCTGCACAGTGTGCACAGACACAGGAGAATCGCATGGTGGCATTGGCTCAGCCGTACCCATCCTGGTCACCAGAAATGACAATCTAAAAGAAGACAATCAGGTTTTAAAATTAACACCTTTTTTAATTGTTGAATTAGCTTTTAAGGAAAGTCTGGGGCAATGTTCAATATGTCTATTTAAAGTCAGAAAGAACTTCATGGAATACAATTGAAGTGTAACCTGTCAGCTCCTCACTAGTGTCAGTGCTTATGGAAACCAGGCACGGGCTGAACCAGGCTCCCGTTTCAGGTAACAGGATCATTTTAACAAAAAATATGGAAATGTAAATCATTTTCAACATTTGCCTGTAATTTCATTGTTTAAATCCTTTGAGTACAGTATGTCATCTGTGGAAATGACATCTCTGGCTATCTCATGTATCATATCCTCCACTAATGCCTGGTAAGATGATGTGTTTGAACATAGCTGCTTCATCACTGAGAAGAGTGAGCTGCACTCTTTAGTTTTCAGTCAGACTAAGTTGCCTTATGTCTAATATAAAAATACTATATCATTTAGCTACACCTTCACTGCAAGTGCTCTAATGGCAAGGAGATTATAAATGTTAATATAATGATGTTTTTTCTTGTGAAGGTACGATGATATAAAACTGCCAACCTGCAAATATTTTTCACTTTTCAGGAGGTGATTTGAAATACAGCTTTTCTTTTGTCTCCATGTATATTTATAGTGAAAATACAAGCTATTCAATTTAGTTTGTCTTGTCTACATGTCTGGATGTTATTGGTTTTGGTACTTGTGTTCCCAATTTGTAACCAATTGTATCATTATGAAGATGTTGTTCAGTGTCCTATATGAATTTGTGGGCTATAAGGACACTTAGGGACTATTATTAGTATTCTTCTTTAAATTCTCACATACACGGACCTGGATATTCAGACTTTCCAGCTCAAAGCTTCTCAGGTTTCAGGCTAAGGGAGGTGTGCATTGCACTTCGAGTTTATTTGGCCGCACATTTATTTTTAGTGTTGGATTTATGGATCTTTTTCTGGTTAGAATAGGTTTTGCAGGCCTTAGTCTTAACTGATGTGAGGAAGCTTGCTGTTTAACTTAATGGCTTAAATTTGCCTGCTGTCCTCAAAAAAAAATAAAAATAAAAATCAAAAACAAACTGGTAAAACCTGTCCCTCAATTCCTCTCTTGTGAGAACTCATCTGGAGTATTGTGTCCAGTTCTGGAATCCTCAACATAAGAAGGAGATGGAGCTTGTATCAGAAATGGTATGACCAGCAGGTCCAAGGAGGTTATTCTCCCTCTGGACTTGGCACTGGTGAGACCAAACCTCAAATCCTGTGTTCAGTTGTGGGCCCCTCACCACAAGAAGGATGTTGAGGCTCTGGAGTGAGTCCAGAGAAGAGCAACAAAGCTGGTGAAGGGGCTGGAGAACAGGCCTTATGAGGAGTGTCTGAGAGAGCTGGGGGTGTTTAGCCTAGAGAAGAGGAGGCTGAGGGGAGACCTCATTACTCTCTACAACTACCTGGAGGGAGGTTGTGGAGAGGAGGGAGCTGGACTCTTCTGCCAAGGGACAGGGGACAGGACAAGAGGGAATGACCTCAAGCTCTGCCAGGGGAGAAGGGTCATTGGGCATTGGAATAGGCTGCCCAGGGAGGAGGTTGAGTCTCTTTCCCTGGAGGTGTTTAAGGGATAGGTGGACAAGGTGCTGAGGGACATGGTTTAGTGTTTGACAGGAATGGTTGGACTCGATGATCCAGTGGGTCTCTTCCAACCTGGTTGTTCTACGATTCTATGATTCTGATGGAACAGGTCCAGAGGAGGCTACAAGGATGATCAGTGGGCTAGAGCACCTCTCATATGAGAGAGAAAGAATTTCTTCACTATGAGGGTGGGGAGACCCTGGCCCAGGCTGCCCAGGGAAGCTGTGGCTGCTCCATCCCTGGAGGTGTTCAAGGCCAGGTTGGATGGGGCTTGGAACCCCTGATGCAGTGGGATGGAGCTACCCATGGTGGGGAATGGAGCTGGATGATCTTTAAGGTCCCTTCCAACCCAAACTATTCTATGATTATAAGATTCTATGAAATTATGGACCAGCTTTTGTTACAGGACAGATTTCTTCCTGGCTCAAGTAATCAGTAAGCATGTTCAAAGCCAAAGGGAGAATGAGCCTACAAACACTGAGTAAAATCATTTCTCTATATTCAGCCAGGAGGATGTATATGATGAATAAGCAAATTCAACATATTTTCGCTAGGGGTTCAGCTTGGCAAAGAGATCCTTCATGGCTATAGGCTGAGAACGTTTATAAACTCATAAATCTATCAACAGGTTATGGAATCTGGTGTCATAGAGTCATTGAGATTGGAGAAGACCTCTAAGCTCACTCAGTCCAATCACCAGCCCAACACCACGATGCCTACCAAACCATGTCCTAAACTGCCACAGCCGCATGTTTTTTGAACATCTCTGCTCTGATACGGGCTGCGTCTTCTTTTTGAGGTTAACCTTTCTTTTCCTTCACGATTGCCCTCTGTAGCCAGGTACCTCAGTGTGCTGCCTTGTCCCCTGCAGCTCACAGCCACAGGCAGGGAACTAACCATGAGGCAGCTTTAGTTGTGCAAGGCCCTGATACGGCAGTTGAATCAAACATGGTCACGGAGAATCAAGTGGCAACATATGGACTAGAGCTAGTTTTGAGGAAGTTGTTAACTTACTAGGAATTTATACCAGGAGTAAAGATATGGGGCTGACGTTCCAGTAACGTAGTGTATGTCAGTTCTCCTTTCCATCCGGTGCCATCAGAGGTGCTGCGCTTGCTGGAAAACCTGAAATTCATTTATAACAGCAAAAACTGCAATTGTTTCATATATGACCTCTTTTAAAATCCACGTGAGCTTTGCAAGCACAGCTTCCAGTTTCTAGTCCCTTTGTGGATTATCCCACATGGTGGTTTGCTGCAGAACAGTTGTTGGGGTCTGACCATCATATATCATTGGATTATTTTAAGAGATACTGGAAAGTTAAAAATACGGATGTGGAATCATGAATTTTAGTTCAATAGCTGAGGGGAAATCTCATTGCTGTAGTATGTTAGGAAAGGAAGCTTTTAAACGTTCTTATTTGTAGAATGTAGCTCTCCTGTAGTAGTTTTAATCTTTCCTCTAATGTAGTTCTGTATTTGGTGTCAATATACTTATTCTAACAAATAGAATCAGTACCTATAGAAAAGAAGAGGCTGTCTAAATATACTTGAAGACTTTTTTGTTAGCAGTACATCAATCAAATATTTATTTACAGGGATATTTTTTTTTCCCAAACAGTGTGTTAGTTGTTGTTGGTTTTGCTTATTTTAAGCACGTTTTCACTAAAGTGTTCTACTTCAAGCTATTCTCAATTCAATTTGAAGTGAAAGGTTTCTGAGTTTGGGTAATTTACATATAAAAGCTTTACTGTACGTTTTCTAAAATGACTGTGTTCAGAAAACAACTATTTCTATTTAACAATATTATTATTCCACACGCTGAGCTGCTTTCCCCACTCTCTCTTGCTTTCACTAACAATGTTTGCCTTAATTTTAAATTGTTAGTGCCTGAAAATACATAACTTCCCCCTTTTTCTCCTCCTCTACTGCAGCAGCTACGTACGCCCTGTGATATGTGATGTAAAGAGGACTGAAATATGGTTCTTCTGCCAAGGCAGGAGTGACATCCATACAAGTCCTGTGAGACTCTCCTCTTTGGTTTTGTTTAAATAACTGATAATTGTTGATGGCAATTTTGAGCTCTGTACAGAATTTGAAGTCTTTGCATTTTATTGTTCTCTGTAAATCCCTAGCATCCAGGAGCTGAGCCTCGAAAGGGGATACCCTATCTTGATTTAGAAGAATAGGGCATATGCAGTATTTGTGAACTACGTGCTTGAACCGAGAGGCAGCTGAGTCTTGTTCAGATTGCGCAGCGGATCTAAATGAGTCCTGACTACCTCAAGATACGGAGGAGTTTAATGATATTAAAAGGTGACGCTCCACTAGAAATTTGTTTAATTGCTGACGAATTTGTGTATAAAGTTTCTCCAGCTGCATTACAAGCCAGTTTGTAATGGTTTCCTCTTCAATTCAGTAATTAATTCCTGCTGAGGACAATAAACATCTATTTTAAAGAAGATCTATAAAGTCACTTTATACTTAGTATTCTGTTCTTAGAAAATATTGAGTATAAAGCTTTATTTCTCACAATAAGACTGCTCATTGCTAGATTTTTTTTTTCCTAGAGCAGTGAGAAAATGCCAGATAATGTTTGCTGGCAAATGAAAGATTTCGTACTTGCAAAGTTCTGCTTTTCACCACTGCATCTATGTATAATCTTGTGACAAATTTGAAATGAAGGTTTCTAGTACTCCTGTAGGATTCAGCATGTTCAAATGCCATTTAGAGGAGGATAATCAGGAACATCACTTTGTAGCTGTGTCCCACAAGTGGCAGTTGCTATAAATGTTCTGTGGATCGTGTGCAGCTGCCAAAATGCTGTTAAATATGAAGATTTTTGAGTCTGAAAAGACATAAGATTTGGACATATCTTTTAGAGTCTTAAAGTGATTTATTTATTTTTGCTTATAGAACTAAAAGCACATAAGATCTATTTTGCAGTCTTTATCAGATTTCTTTTCTAAATGAAGCTTCTATATGCTGCAGTTATCCACTTAAAGAAGAGCTAAGTGCAATTATCTGAAGGAGTGGGGATGCTGCCCTTAGACAGGGAGCGGCACTCTAATGCATTAAAACTTCTTTATATGAAAGGTTTCTCATAAAGTGGGAATTGCCTTTACATGTTTTTAATCTATTCCATTACAGAGTTATTTATTTTCTATACCTCTAGTTTAAGGAGGGGAGTAGGGTTTGGTATCAAGAGCAGTACACTACGAAGTGGAGACAGATGATATCTCAGTATTCTGCAACTGGTATTGCTGCCTCCAAGCACCCCAGCTATTCCAAGGGGTGATAACCCTCTGCCCCAAAGAATCACAAACTTTCAGTGCTCTGTAATTCTATTGTCTTCCTTGCTGAAACAGCATCTATATATTTTTTTTTCAGAGATGCTCTAGTAGAGTAACAGAGGACCTCATTAAGGGCGTCTGTTATCTTAGTTCATATTTTATTCTGAGTTTTAAGAGTGCTTCAACAGAAGGGAGTAAATGAGAGAAGAAAAGTCCATCTCTGTTTTTACTGCTCTTCTGTACCATTTGCTCCCAGCGTCAGGACTGCCCCTTGATTGCTGCTGTGCAAGGCTCTGCAGTGTGGTTGGTGCAACCAGGTTTGGCAGTGATTCACAAGGCATTCCAAATGCCATTTCACAGCAAATCCGAACATAGCCTGGAGATAAAAAACATTGTAAACACTGTATGGGGTGAGACTGCCTTCATGCTGAAAAATATTTCCTTAAAATTTAGATGAAGATGCTGGGCTTGCTTTATTTAAATACAATTAGATAGGAATACAATTTAGATAGGAATGGTTGGACTAGAAGATCCGATGGGTCCCTTCCAACCTGGTTGTTCTGTGATTCTGTGATTCTGTAATTGTATCTGTGATGAATTAAAAAAAAATGTATCATGAGAGAGAAGACTGGCAAGTTATAGAAGAAAGAGCTTTGAGTATATTTGGAAGCTTTGGTGGTTGTAGAGTGTCCTGGAAGGCATTTTGCTTCTCTGAGCCTACTTGAAGTTTGTTCTGATGATGTGTGACTGGGACTTGGGATTTTCTGGACTTGAGAGTCTGTGGAAGAGGTTTGTGTTAATTTCCTTGTGATGCACATGACCTACTGGGAAATTATGAGCTATACCCATGAATATTATTGTGAACACATTCTCAGAGCAAGAAAGTTTTTAAGCTGAAAGAGAGGAGATTGAGATGAGATTTTAGGAAGAAATGTTTTGCTGTGAGGGTGAGGAGGCCCTGGCCCAGGTTGCCCAGAGCAGTGGTGGCTGCCCCATCCCTGGAGGTGTCCAAGGCCAGGTTGGATGGGTCTTGGAGTGACCTGATCCAGTGGGAGGTGACCCTGCCCATGGCAGAGGGTGGGACTGGATGGCCTTTAGGATCCTTTCCAACCCAAACTATTGTGTGCTTCTAAGTGCTTTGCTTTTTAACACTGCATTGCCGCAAAACAGTGTTCTCCCTTATCACCCCTGAAATTATTCTGCTGCATTTGCAGGCTGTTTGTTGGATCGGGTATTACTGTAAATCTCACTGTAAATACTCTGACAATGTGCACTGCAATGCAGTAACTGAAATAAAGCCAACTGTTTGGAAGCTATGGGAAGAACTAAGCTTTAACTGCATTGTTGGCCACAGGGTTTAGCCTGAGGCTAGGACTGAAGGAATTGTGGGCTGTGCTGCTGCTTGGAGGAGCTGATGGATCCATCAGGATTTGGGATTCCTCAGCTGTCGTGTTCCAGAGTGACTTAGCCTAAATAGAGAGCTCTTGAACTTTTGGTGTTGGGTTTTTTCCTCTCCCTCCTCCCATAGCAGAAGAAGGAAATTTTTTATCTGACTGAAAGATGGTGGGAGGGAATGAAATGGAGGGAAGAGAAACAAATCACTATTTATAGCAGTACAAAGATAAACGAGTCAGCTTTATTTTGGTGCTAGTTTAAGAGAATGTTGCAATTGTCTAGGATTATTGGTAACGAGTCTTCAATGAAACCTGCTTGCCTGGGATGTGCAAACCTCGCGATTACCCCCTCTTATCTGGTAGTTAATGCTGTGGCTAATATTTTACTGTCAACATTAATTAGAGATTTGGGAGGGTAACTGGCACAGTGATCTCATGCCCTCCCGTTCTTGAAGATAACAGATTAGAGCAGTGAGCAGCATAAGGGCAAAGTGTCCTCCTCTGAGGGCCAACTGAAATACCTCAGATAGAAGCAGAGAGAGGGGAACTCCAGCAAATCTTTTGAATATTGAAAGCAATATAGCACTAGCTTTTCTAGCAGTGGGGCCTGGATTGTATCTCAGAGGCTTTGGTAAAAACCATAATTTAAAATATGCCTTCAGAAATAAAATACAACTGATTCTATGGAATTTTCTTTCACATTTCCTATGTACTGTTCCAACCAAAGCCTCTTTTTTTTGTGTGTTTCCAGGAGGCAGGCCAAAATGCATCAAAATACCCTCTGCTGGGACTTGTCAGAAACACCAGTGACCACGGCAGCATTGCCAAGGGTTCCTCTTTGTCCTGGCAGTAAAAAGTAGAGGGAGAAAAATGACACACCAAGTAGGTCGTCCTTAGTCATGGGAGCTCTTAGGAGCTGTGCAGGACATCACTGTACAGGACATACTGGGAGGGAAGCAGTCCATCGGTTGGACTAACTGGTGCTGCCATCCTGACACTAAGAAAGAAGATAGTGGTACTTTTCCCTCCAAATTTGCTACCAGTGCACTGGTGAATCAAACAATTAGTTCATCTCCACATCTATAATTTTTCTTCTTCATAATGGGAGATAGCAATATTGAACTCTTTTATAAATCTCCACATATAATTAGGATTGTGTTGTTAATGATAATTCTAAGTGTGGATTTTGGTAAATAAATCTTTAGCTGTTTTCAGCTTTTTTAATTGGAGTGCTTTTCAAATTCCCTCTTTACTAAGAAAAAAGTATTCCATTTATATGCTGACATCATTGCTTTTAGAAAGTGCAGGCAGTATTATCCCTGTCCCTGCAGTTTAACTGTGACTATTTGTGTTTAATCTACAGATAAATAGTAGTTAATAATTACTCTATTCAAATTTGTTTCACTTCTCCATGACAGCAGAGTGGTGCTGCAGCTGCTCTTGATGTTCCTTTCCACTGCCCAGACCTGCATTTGTGAATTTTAACTAAAATGATGAGGTAGTGAATCTTAGCTACAGACACACGAGCAGGGTCAATTACCCAGTGGAGAACCTGCTGCCTTGAAGACTGTCCAGGGCATGAGGACCCTCATGTGAAACTATCCAAGGCCAAGAAATACTCATTTTAGTATACAGCATGATATGGATGCCTTTTTGATCCTGGAGAGTGTGTTAGAGCTTTCCTCCCCCCCACCCCCCCAGAGTTATGGCTATAGACAGGCCATACAGGGATAGTTTCCTTTAAAATGTCACTGGTTCCTGTGTTTTTATACGATCTCAATCTTTGCATTTTGATAAGAATGGTTGGACTCGATGATCCAATGGGTCTCTTCCAACCTGGTTGTTCTATGATTCTATGATTCTATCCTCATTCAGCGGATCTGAAGAGCTGCTGATCCTTCAGCAGCAGCAGTAGGGAACGCAAGTTGTTTTTCTGTTCCCTGGTGTTATCATTCATCTCTCTTCTTTCTGTCAAACCATAGTCATTTTGAGTCACAAACTGCTGAAGAAACTTGCACGAGGCCTTCCAAATTTGGGGAAAATTAAATAAAATCTCTTTTTTTTACCCTCATTGTTTTTTAAACCAAGATATCTTAATCTGACGTTAAATGTAATTGACCTGCTTGTCACAGACCTAATGTGAACTAATAAAACTAATAAAATGCCTAAAGTCCTCATCTGTTTTCAGCAGATACACTGCAATGCTCTCCTCTGCATAAGAGCACTGCATGTATTCAGCACGTTTAAAAAGATGATTAATCATGATTACGGACAAATTCATGCTTGATACACAAGCAAAGAATTGCTGACCAGAGATAGTCTCAAAAACTCTAAATGCAAATGGCGACAAAAAACAGGAGGGATAGGATTGTGCAAAATTTGCAAAGAGCATCTTGGAAATAATCTAAATACATCTTATTAACCATGTTCCCTGTGGTAGTGCTACCTCACTTTGTATGGCTGTGACACCTCCTAATGAAAAGCTGTATTTAGGACCAAAACTGAGAGAGGATCCAGGAAAGCTGGGGAGAGGATGAGGGATAATGGTTCTGAGCTGCAAGAGGGGAGATTGAGATGAGATTTTAGGAAGAAATGTTTTACTGTGAGGGTGGGGAGGCCCTGGCCCAGGTTGCCCAGAGCAGTGGTGTCTGCCCCATCCCTGGAGGGGTTCAAGGCCAGGCTGGATGGGGCTTAGAACCCCTGATCCAGTGGGAGGTGTCCCTGCCCATGGCAGGGGTGGAACTGGATGGGCTTAGAGGTCCCAACCCAAACTATTCTGTGATTCTGTGGTTCTCCAGAGCCATCTCCACTGGGCGGCTATTAGGCAAAAATAACTGTATAGCTTTTCTAGAAGGAGTCCTGGGAAACTGTCTTTCTAGATCTTTGCAGTAATAATTTGATAAATTCTCTGCAGAAACTTCTTCACATATTTACCTGTCTGTATGCACATTTATACACTTTATATTTGCATGCACCTACTTTTGAAAATTTCCCTCATTCTCAGGGAGAGGAACCTTAAGAACTAAGAAGGTCTTGGTGCTCTAAAGTGTTGCTGTAACAAGTTATCAAATAGCTCAGTAGGAATGGAGAGTGCTGTCCTCAAACCAATCCAGCTCTTAACTTTTACAGCATTGGCAACAACTGGCAATACTCAAAGCTAGAAGCTACGTCCCTTCTTCCTACAAGCAACTATACCAATAATTCTTTCGAGTTTCTAACTAGGCAAGACTGACCTTTTCTAAGGTCACCTGTGGCTGTGATTAGTGGAACAACTGACTTCAGGAGCAGGAAGGTGAAGCCACTGTTACCTAATACAGTAAATTTTAATTCAATTATCCAAATGAACATTGAAACTTGTATGTTAATGCTTATACTCTCTAACTGTCTTTGATTTTTTTGAGTTATATATACTTTAGAGTCTATTTAGAGTTGACATTAGCAATATTTTATACTGCAAACAGGAGAGAAAATAATGAAAATATTGTTTGAGTTGGCTTTGGTGGGGTTTCTTCTGTTTCTAGAGAAGTAGAAAAAAGGATATTCACCGTTTTAAATGCTTCCCTGAAATTTTTCCAACTACCTCTAACCAAGAAGAAGTTAAAGAAGTGTTCTTGCATCCCTTCTTAGGGAACAAAGTAAAGGCTGACAAATTAATTTATGAGGATAGCACTGTGGATAAGAGTTAAATCTATTTGTGTAGGATTTGGCTGTGAGCCATCATGCGTCTGTGTATGGAAAAAAAACCCTGAAAATGATAACTTATTTCTCAGGCCTGGGTGATGGTGCAGCTTTATATATTTTTGGTTTTGTTCAGTACAGTGTTTATGAAAGCAAGTCATTGAGATATTGATAGGGGTGGGCTCAAGACTCTCTGGTGGCTGGAGTCCAGCATGCAGATATGCTAAATGCCAGGTCACCCTTACGTGGACCTTTCAAGGGGAAGTTATTTGTATCATCAACTTGTAATTACCCTTATGGGGTCTTGTAAAATCATTTCAGGTTCTGATACAGATTTATATTTGGTTCTTCCTGAATGTATTTGAGCTTAGTTAGTCTTCCTACACCGAGACTCGCAAAGAGCTGAGCTGCGAAACGGAGAGAGATGGTGATTCAGTTCATGGGATTGCTCCGAGCATTTGCACTAAGAACGCGATGCCCGTGTGTGTGAGGATGGAGAGAGAATGCAGGGGATCCCATCTCTGCATGTCTGCTGAGGAATGGGCGATGCTGTGGCTGCTGTTAACTTATCACTGCATTTCAGCACAAGTAATTGAGGTTATTGTGCTAAGAGTTTGCCTTCCCTCGCCTGGGCCGCACTTTATTTCAGAGGAGTAATGGCTAAAATGCTGTCCAAACTGAACACTTTGGAACAAGACTTTTCCATATCTGAGAGAGCAACAGGAAAGAAAAAGGTCAAGAAATCCACATTGTCAAGAAAGCAAGTGAGTTTAGAACCTAATTATGCTCCCATTTAATCCAATAATAAGAATTCCTGTTGATTTTAAAAGGAGTATGATTTGGCAACCTTTCATCAACCTGGTCATCACTAGCTGGTGCATAATGGTCCCTGGCAAACCTATTCATTTGTTTCTGCTTTTACTGGCAGGCAGAGTGCCTACAGCTGGCAGAAACAGGGAGGAGAGAAGCTGTTTATTTCTTAACACAATTAAAATGAAAGAGTAAGCCAGGCCATCACAAGTACATTCAGAATTGCAGAAAAAAAAGTTATTTAAGAATTAAAAGGTTTTTCCCTCCTTATTCTAACCAGCACTTTTTGTAGCTTGGACATTCTGAGGATATTTTTAATTAGTAGAGCAAGACGTGAAAATGTATAAATCATTGAATAATGAGATGGTTTCAGTTGGAAGGGACCTCAAAGCCCATCCAGTTCCACCTCTGCCAGGGGCAAGGACACCTCCCACAGGATCCAGTTGCTCCAAGCCCCATCCAACCTGGCCTTGAACCCCTCCAGGGATGGGGCAGCCACCCCTACTCTGGGCAACCTGGGCCAGGGCCTCCCTACTCTCACAGGAAAGTGTTTCTTCCTCAGATCTCATCTCAATCTTCCCTCTTTCAGCTAAAAACTGTTCCCCTCATCCTGTCCTTGCACTCTCTCATCAGGAAGCCCTCCCCAGTTTTCCTTGATCCCCTTTCAGCACTGGAAGCTGCTCTAAGGTCTCCTAGACCCTTCTCTTCTCCAGGCTGAACAACCCCAGCTCTCTCAGCCTGTCCTCATATGGGAGGTGCTCCAGCCCTCGGATCAGCTTTGTGGCCTCCTCTGCACTCACTCCAATAGATGAAGTCTATACAAAAGTCTTATTTGCCATTTCGTGTGTTCAAGCTGGGATTCACAGGAGTATTATTGTTTGCTTGGGTTTTGCTTATATTTTGCATGTAGCTTTTAAAAACCCTTCATGGCTGGAAAGGTTTTATTGTAAACATAAAACATTAATTTAAACATTAAAAATTTTACAGCTGCTTTTTAGTACATAAATTTTCACAGACACTCAAAGACAGTAATTTTTGTTTTAATATTTTCTTCTTCGTAACTGCTCCAAAATTGTGTAGAGAGGGGAGAAAAACAGAATACTGATAACATACTTCATGTTTAGGTCTTTGAGCTGTAAAAGCAATGATCTTAACACAAGGGAGAATTCCTATTAAGTAAGGGATAAATATTAGTGCTGCCAAAAGAAGCAAACATTCCCACAGTTGGGATTAGGGGGGGGAAGAGTGTTTGCTTTTCTCCCTTGAATATTTTTTCCGACAAAGAAAAAACATTTAGAATAAAAAAGGAAAACGAAAAGCGAGTCAATTTGTTCATAGACGGCAGCATCATAATCATTGCTCTCCGTGTGAACTGGCCTTCGCAACGGGGCCTCTAGAAAAGCTCTCTCCGAGTCCCAAGAAAAGGATGACAAAGGAATAAATAGAAATTGCATGTCAATGTGAACATTTGGAGTTTTGTGGCAGTAAAGAAATGCTGTGGTTGTATGATGTTCAAAGGCAGGGGCTGTTGGGTTGCCCCACTTTGGCAGTGGGTGGTTGGTTTTTGAAAGAAGCGCGTGTAATTCTCAGCTGTTGATTTCAATGGGTCTGCAGGAAATTATATCAGAAAACCAGTTCAGTGCAGCAAGCAGCTCTTTCATTTTTTTTTCTGTAGCAAAACCTGAGGGAATTGAAATTTGGCACTGATCTGCTCTGGGAGAGCTGCAATCAAGTGGCACTAAATGCTGTTTTCATGATATTACAGAACGATTTCATTTGGGAGAGACCTCAAAGTCCATCCAGTCCCACCTCCTGCCATGGGCAGGGACACCTCCCACTGGATCAGGGGCTCCAAGCCCCATCCAACCTGACCTGGAACCCCTCCAGAGCAATGAAGCTGGTGAAGGGGCTGGAGAACAGGCCCTATGTGGAACGGCTGAGAGAGCTGGGGGTGTTTATCCTGGAGAAGAGGAGGCTGAGGGGAGACCTCATTGCTCTCTACAACTACCTGAAAGGAGGTTGTGGAGAGGAGGGAGCTGGGCTCTTCTCCCAAGTGACAGGGGACAGGACGAGAGGGAATGGTCTCAAGCTCCACCAGGGGAGATTTAAGCTAGAGATTAGGAGGAAGTTTTTCACACAGAGGGTGATTGGGCATTGGAATAGGCTGCCCAGGGAGGGGGTTGATTCCCCTTCCCTGGAGGTGTTTAAGGGACGGGTGGATGAGGCGCTGAGGGACATGTTTTAGTGTTTGATAGGAGTGGTTGGGCTCGATGATCCGATGGGTCTCTTCCAACCTGGTTTTTCTATGATTTTATGATTCTGTGATTTAAAACCGTTCCCCTTCATCCAATCACATTTTGAACTTCCATAGCAAGTAGTGGAAGGATAAATCTGGGAGGAGGTGTTGCAATGTTTCCTAAATTAGTGTAAATCAGTAGTTTGTATGCTACACGAATGCCTTCATGTTTTTATAAAAATAAGCAGCTGTAGGTGCTGGTTATATGACAGGCATTGCCCTCTTGTTACAACAAATGCTAAGAATGGAAACTTTTAAAAAGCGGATTTATTGTTACAAGCAGTGTTGGAAAAGAAATATACGTTTTGTCCTCCTGTAACTGAACTAGATCTAGTCACCAGCTACCAAAGCCATAAAAGCAGATGCTTTTTGTTTCCAGTCTACTTGAGCCACTGAAAGGCTGTGGTCACACCAGCTCTGGAGGGTAGAAGAGGAATTAATGGAGAGAGCACTAGGTAATGAAGTGCCAGCCGGGCCTTGCTTAGGTGTGTGCACCCAGCACAGTCTTGTCCCATTGCCTCTAAGACAATGGTTTTGGTGTATTGAAGTAGTGGAGGACATTGATGGGTTTTCTATTTTTTTTTTTTCTGTGCTTCTGGCTTTCTCTTTGACGGAATAATTTTCAGAGTGGCTGATGTTACCCTTACAAACCTAGGTAACTTGAGGTTGTTAGCAATCAATTAGTCAGTTTGAATTAAGAAATCTAAACATAGGCATCCTGCATATCAGGGTCCTTTACAGATACGCTTAATGTCCCTTTGAATTGCATTTAGCAGTGTTGTTAAACGTCCATGAAGATAACTTCTTGTGACACAGCACAGAAGTTCAAGAGGGAAGCATTTTCAGTATCTCATGACATTCACCCAAAGGTTCATCTCTGTGTATAAGGGGGCAGTTGCTGGATGAGGTGCTGAGTGGATGCATTGTGTTTTTCTGCACATCACTGAATTGGTCCTTGCAGATCTGGAGAAAGAATAAGCTCAAAAATTTCAGGAGACAACAGTATTGCTTACTTCTTTTGACTTCAAACACAGGAAGAGCATATTTTGAAGTTTCCAGGGGCTGTTGAAATGTGTGTTTCTTTGACATTATTTGTTATGATGTGTGTATTTGTGTTACAGATTTTAGTGCCTCAATCCAGTGCTGTTTGGCTAAAAAGCAGCACAAGCTCCCAAGCCATCAGTTTGTTGGCTCACAAGGAGCTGTTGATGGAAAGGACTGGCAAAGGCATTTGGTGTGTATTCACCAGGGCTCTTTTATAAACAGTACTCTAACTCCAAAAGCTAAGTAACATGCAAACCCATCTACTGAAACAGCTCTGGTTTTAAAAATAACAATAGTCTGGGAAAATGTGGTGCGAGTGCCGTTGTGGATTAGGTCAGGGGGCTGTTGGTTCAGTTTCCTTTAGCTACTAAACAACACATGTAACCCTACACTGATCTCTTGGTACATCTCTGTCTGTCTTTTTTTTCAGAAATTCAAAGTAAGGTTACTATAACCAGCATTCAGTTACCTAGATTTAAGCCAAGCCGCAGTCCTGGCACTGCTCACCTGCCTGCCTGGCCAGGTTCATGCTGATGCAGGCTTTCTGCTACTCACAAATCCTTTTCCTTTACCTTAGGAAAGCCGTGGCAATGAATTCTGCTTTCCATGTTTTGCCCCTGTGCCGTTTAAGGAGCGTGCGCACCAGTTATTAATTTCACTACTTGTCTTTCAAGGTTGAGTAAGTAACTCCAATATCTGGAAGCAGCTACACAGGAAGCGTCATTCATTAGGACAGGTGGCTCAAGCATGGAATAATCACCACTGGAGAATTATTTCAGGGAGGGATAAGCTGTACTTCACAGTGTGGCCAGGTCCCCAGCAGCAGCACAGCTCTGGGGGGTGGTATGTGTCTTGTAGAGGTACCAAGTCAAACACTCTGGTCATACTGCTCTCTGTGAGAGAGCTCAGGTTCCAGCAACATCTCGTGCAGGGTCTCTTAAATTAGAAATAGTGGATGGTATTTCACAAACAAAAAGATCACAAGATAAATGGATTTTTTCATGTCCAGAATGGTTCTGGAGTTAATAGCCTGGACGAGTACTTCCTGAAACACATGACAATAAAATGAATAAACTGTCCAAAACCCACAGGTTCCAAATAGAGAAGTGAAAATTGAGAACTTCAAACTTTCATAGAATCATAGAACCAGGTTGGAAGGGACCCATCGGATCATCGAGTCCAACCATTCCTATCAAACACTAAAACATGTCCCTCAGCGCCTCATCCACCCATCCCTTAAACACCTCCAGGGAAGGTGAATCAACCACCTCCCTGGGCAGCTCAATGACCCTCTGTGTGAAAAACTTCCTCCTAATCTCCAGCCTAAATCTCCCCTGGCAGAGCTTGAGGCCATTCCCTCTTGTCCTGTCCCCTGTCCCTTGGGAGAAGAGCCCAGCTCCCTCCTCTCCAGCTACCTCCTTTCAGGTAGTTGTAGAGAGTAATGAGGTCTCCTCTCAGCCTCCTCTTCTCTAGGCTAAACACCTCCAGTTCTCTCAGCCGCTCCTCATAGGGCCTGTTCTCCAGCCCCTTCACCAACTTTGTGGCTCTTCTCTGGATTCGCTCCAGAGCTTTCAAGGCATTTCTTTCAAGAACTGTTTTTCAGAGCTCTGGGACACAGACAGATACATACCTACAAAATCTTCACATATAAACACAGATGCCAGCCTTGTAGAAAGTCTTCTCAGTGAGAGGAGGTGATAGAGAGGAAAGTGCCATGGCAGGAGATCCTACAAACACCAAATAAAGCTTCCCTTTATAAAGGAAGCTTCCCTGCACTCAGAAACTCATGGGCGCTAAAAAATTATAACAAAGGTTTAGGAAACCTTTTTTTTTAATTGGATTTCCCGTGGAATTTGTTTTCATACACATATGCATCTGTTTATGTGTCTGTGCATATATATTGTATCAATACACATGAATGCATTTGTTTCACACATGCCTATGGCCATATCTCGTGGTGCAGTGTGTAAATATCTGCTTCCAGGTAGATTATACAACTGGTTTACTGAAGTAGAAATGTTACTTTACGTGTGTTGTTATAGCTAGTCTGTTGCTCCAGAGCATTTGAATCACAAGTTTCATTATTAATTGTGCGCACAAAAGCTGTGTATAACCACATCATAAATACGTGTGCCCAAAGGAAACTGCATGTGAGTTGTTATCAGCACTTGATATGAGTGCTTATAGCTTAAAGAACTAAAATCATTCACTAAGTCCCAAGTGTTTTCACTGGATTTAGCCAAACACTGCTCAACTCTCTGGGCAGGGACTATACAGAGAGGAGGAGAAATTTGTGCCTGGTTGGTTTTTTTTAAACACTTTTTTTTTTGTTGCCTGAAGAGCAGCGCCTACTGTCTGTTGCTCCATCACTGTGAGGTTAAAGTGTGCTCCCCAATCAGCTTGGAGTAGCCCATGAGTACTCAAGGTCAGAAACAATGAGACTCCTTTTAAATGAAAAGCACTGCAACCTCCAGTAACTCTCATCATCTGTTTTTATTAATCTGCCTGAATTTTCTTGGCTCCTCTCCTCAGCAGTTTAGTGGAGACAGGGAGTTTTCTTGAAGCATTTGTTGTGTTTACTTGAGCAGCACTTTGTGACATACAGACAACCAGCAAGTCCTTCCCTGCCAGAGCTTGGACTGTGTTGGTCAGACTTGTGGTCTACATGAAAAGTCTTTCTCTGGTGCTAATACCAAGAGTTGGTCTTTGTGGTAGATGAACTCTTTTTGACCTCATAATCTCAGCCGCTCTGTCAGTGAGCAGTGGGTTTACTGTAACAGCTGATCTGCTTTGAGAAAGCTGAGGTCCCAATTAGCGGTGTCTTTGTGTGATGAATCAAAGCACAAAACTGTTGCTCTTCCACTGATGGAGCTTTGCTCTCAGTTTGGGTTTGGTTTGGATTTGGTTTGGATTTGGTTTACGAAGTTTCAAAGAGTTGTGGTGATTTGTATCTGTGTCAGTGGTTAAATGGGAGTGTGAGAGGCAGGCGATGAACCCGTGTGAACCTCGATGTTTTGATATAAACCTGGAACCTGACAGAAGCTTCCATCCGCAACTATCCTACCCAAAGGCTGCTCGGATACCACTCCACAATAAATGAATAAAGAAAAGAATGAATAGATGAATAAACCCTGTGGTAGAAAACAAAGGTTCAAAGGGAAGAAACAAATAAATAGAATTAAATAAGTGGTAGTAAACACTCAACGGTATTCGTTGTTATACATATTAAGCCTGGTGATTTTATCTTGCTTCTTGCTCAAGTTATGCTGCAAGGTCCTAATTTGACATGCCCCAAGGCAGGCAATTTTACATGCAAAGTAATATATATATATATATCTGTATAAATATCAATGTATATATCTATATCTCTCTACGCGTGTGTGTATATCTGTGCTAACCTGCTGAAAGCTGAGACCAAAAGCCTTCACGGCTGGCTCCTTGGCTCATAACATTTCCCTGAATGTTTTAAACATGGATATTTCAGTATTCTTATGTATTTTGTCTGCGTCCAGGCTCAAGTGTTCTAATTCTTGGTATTCATATTTCACAAGTGTGCCCTTTTGTTTATTTTACATTAAGGCAAATACTGCACCATTTTCTTACCTTTATAGTATTTCTATTATGCCTTTATTATTATATATAATAAACGAAAGCACATTTATGTTAAATTATATGCAGCTGAACAGCAAGGCAGATGCGTGAAAGAAAAATTATCCTGTGTTTTCTAATCTTGAACTTCTTCCAGTACATTCTGTGGCAATGGAGTTAATTCATTTACTTGGGTTCTGTTCAGTCACTCTGTAAGTGATAAGTGTTTAATACTCAAGTAGTATATTTTTACACTGACATCTTAGGGAGGTGCTCAGTTTTACAGAATGCCAATAGATCTGTTGTAAAAACGAAATAATAAATCTTAATGTACTACACTGAATTTATTATACTTTATGTTTATTTCCAGGGAAAAAGTAATTTAGATCACTTTCAATGCTTTACATATTTACTGGGTGAAAGCCTGGCTTACTGTGTCCATAGCAAAATTCTTCTGGATGCACAAAATCATGATAGCACCTCTGGGGTTGTGCCTGCTGTAAAAGTTAACCCTTAGAAGGTAGTTTGTAACTGAGCAATATTCATTTCTCTTCCTAAAAGAGTTACTTTTGGTGGGACTGCAGCAGTACAGGAGGTCTTGGTGAGGTGCTTGTCTAGAATAAAGCTTATGACTTAGGCTTTCTGTTTTCTCCAGAAGAAAGTTTTCAGGGATAAGTAATGAGTTGTTATTCACGATGAGATGAGTGAAACAGCAAAGCCTTTCTCAAGTGTAAGAAAAAATACAATGTACAATGGCTTGATTTGTTTGACCAGGTTCTCTCGGTTGTATTCAGGCAGTGATAAGGACAGAAGCAGCAGTGTGATAACTGGATGAAAACTGGCCATTCAGGACATTACAGATTCCATGCCTCTTTGCTAGGGCAGGGGCTGGCACACCACTGGGCTCAGGTGGTCTACATCCAGTAAGAATTTAACCCATCAGGAACATCTCAGATAATGGGGGTGGTGTTCAACCATCCCCAGCCAAAGGAGGGAATTGAAATTGTACTTTGCACACGACCAAAACCTGTAAAAATATTTTCTTAAAGATCTTAGCTTGATCTGTTCATGTAGCATTTATAGAAACAAACTCCCCTTTATTTCTCTTTTTGAATCTTCTTGCTTTCATTTACTTATAACTTACAAGCTGCGTGGGTGGGTTTAGGATTTATAATAGTTTGCAGGTGGTTCTCACTGTTTTTCTTTCTTTTAATGTCTCTTTGTTTAAAAGAAATCACAGTGGTATGAGTAGAGCTGAAGCCTGTGAATGTAACAGAATGGTTTATCCTGGCAAGGTAGGAAGGAAGGACAAGGGAAGAGAAACAAAAACAACAGAAAAAGATCGAATATAGGTTTGACTAATTAAGGAGAGCAAGTAATTTATATCTGAATTCAGTTCTACAGCTCTAGCAAGAATAGTGTTGAAAACTTACAGATGGGAAAATATTTTCTTAGGTAAAACTAAAATTGTAGTTCCAAGATAAACCTAATTTTGACCTTAGTTTTATGTGAAAATCTATTTTCTCCATCACATTTGTGTTAGAGAAATGTGTCCAGCAGAGTTTGCCCAAATTTTACACATGTAAGTCAGCCTGGTTTTGATATGTGGGGTTTATTTTTTAAAAAATCATTGTATATCCAAGATTCATTGAGCTGATAAGGATTCGGTTATTCTGCCAAATGTTTTTTTTCTGTTAACTCTGAACTTTCTGTGTTCTAGTGATTATTCCTTAGGAGTTAATCATGTATATCATGTATATCTGTGAGTCAATCGGTGGATGTGTTCTTTCCATCTTAGAAATATCCCAGAATCTGGATTTAATTCCAGGTCTCCAGAAATATTAAGCTAGAATCAATTCTGAATGATGAGTTTTCTTCAGCTCTGGCCTGGGGAGTAGAAATACTCTGCTACAGTCTCCCACCAGGTCTGAATTGTGATGTCACAACTCACAGTTGTTGGTTTTCATTCTGTTTCAGTTTCAGTAGGTGAATCTCTTCATCCCTTTATTGGTGCATCCTCATGTTTCTGCAGGGGTGATTTGTCCTATCAAACACTAAACCATGTCCCTAAGGACCTCATCCACCCGTCCCTTAAACACCTCCAGGGAAGGTCAATCAACCACCTCCCTGGGCAGCCTCTGCCAGTGCCCAATGACCCTTTCTGTGAAAAGCTTCCTCCTGATCTCTAGCCTAAATCTCCCCTGGCGGAGCTTGAGGCCATTCCCTCTTGTCCTGTCCCCTGTCACTTGGGAGAAGAGCCCAGCTCCCTCCTCTCCACAACCTCCTTTCAGGTAGTTGTAGAGAGCAATGAGGTCTCCTCTCAGCCTCCTCTTCTCCAGGATAAACACCCCCAGCTCTCTCAGATGCTCCTCATAGGGCCTGTTCTCCAGCCCCTTCACCAGGTTCGTTGCTCTTCATTGCTCCTCTTCAGAACCGGGCAAAGTATTGTTCCCACTCTGCAACCCAGTACATCCATGTTTCATGTTTTATCATGTTACATAAATAATCTTATCTTTGCCTGCAGTATTTCTGTTAGCTACAGCGTTGCTGAATTTTGTAACAATATGCCCTTTGCAGTAAAATGTCACCAAAAAGTTATATACTGTAATAATTTTCATCTGTTTCATAAAGACAGACAATTTTGAAGATTCATGTTCAGTTCATCATTGAAATCTGAGTCTTCCTACATTAATTTATAATGAAACCTCCTGCTCCCTTCTACATTGATCACTAATTTTCTGTCTTCTTGATATGTGTTAAAATAAACTATAGATAGAAAGGGCACGTTATAGGCCTGACACCACTGAGTTAAACAGAACATAGTTCTGTAACTCATTCCTGCAGTCTGCCCTGGCCTTTGTTTCACAGGGGAAATCCTGGAAATCTGATTGCCGAAGGGAGGCTGCCTCTGCCTCGCTGAGGATTCAAGGTGTTTCTCCGTTGCTGTCGCCTGATAACCTGCGCAACAGGGATTTCAACTGTCAGCCCATGAAGCTTGGAGTCCAGGCTGTAAAAAGATTTTGGAAGCTGATTTTTCAAATCCTCCTGTCCAAGGACAGGCTGAGAGAGTTGGGATTGTTCAGCCAGGAGAAGAGAAGGCTCTGGGGAGACCTTAGAGCAGCTTCCAGTGCTGAAAGGGGCTCCAGGGAAGCTGGGGAGGGGCTCTTGCTCAAGGAAAGGACAAGGAGAAAGGTTTTCAGTGGAAAGAGGGGAGATGAGACCTTGGGAAGAAATGTTTTCCTGTGAGGGTGGGGAGGCCCTGACCCAGGTTGCTCAGAGCAGAGGTGGCTGCCCCATCCCTGGAGGGGTTCAAGGCCAGGTTGGATGGGGCTTGGAGCCCCTGATCCAGTGGGAGGCGTCTCAGCCCATGGCAGGAGGTGGAACTGGAAATGATATGAGGTCCCTTCTGACCCAAACCATTCTATTCTACAATTCTATGATCATGCCTGGCAGGGAGAGGTCGAACAGGGAGTGCAGGGAGAGGTCAAGGGGAAACAGTTTTCAGCTGAAAGAGGGAGATGGAGATGAGATCTTAGGAAGAAATGCTCCCCTGTGAGTGTGGGGAGGCCCTGGCTCAGGTTGCCCAGAGCAGTGGTGGCTACCCCATCCCTGGAGGGGTTCAAAGGCAGGTTGGATGGGGCTTGGAGTCCCTGATCCAGTGGGACGTGTTGCTGCCCATGGCAGGGATGGGACTGGGTGGGCTTTGAGATCAATGCAATGATTCTGTGGTTACAAAAATATTGCTCTTCAGCTGAATATTATGTGGCCTCCAAATCAAAATCAATGTTGAAAAAGAAAGAATGCTATCGGTTAAGAAGATAACGTGAAAACCAATACAAAGGACGTGAGCTGGGGTACACCTCGTTTGTTATCCTGCCTGACAACGGGGAGTACCTGCCGCATGTACAAACAGCAAAGGGCCATCGGAGACTCCCAGGGAGATAATCTGTCCTGGAGCGCTGGCTTGCATCTCTAATACAGTTAGAGACTGATTTAAGTCATGAAGCAAGATGTTCAGTGTATTTCCAATTGTTTTCATTAGCACTGACAAACCTATTGAAGCTGACTGCCGCAGTAAAGTTTTACTAGGAAAATGTCATGTTTGTGAGCTTTCCAAATGCCGGGTGACGTTTCCTGCTCTGGGGCGGTCTGGGGGACATAGCCCTGATAGACTTGGAGTAGAAGGGAATTACATTTGCGTCTCACCCTGTGCAAATAGCAGTGGGGAAGAAGGTAAAGCTTCAGAGCTCCCCTGGTAAATTAATTTCCCCTAATTGCATTTCATGGCAGGAAACACAGATATTAGAAGTGCCTGTTGAAATAACGCAGTATTTAAATTCTGATTAATCCGTAGGTCAGGCAAAAACTGCTCAATACGTGTCTCTAGAAGGAAAGATCTGCTTTGAAAGAAAAAGAGACAAACACCCACTCTGTAGGTAGCCAGGGAGAATTCTTTGAAAGGCTGTTGTAATTCGGTGGCAGACCAAGCTGGTAGCTATAAAACTACTGAAACTGTAAAACAACATCACTAACACATCCTTCAGAGATCTGAGGCAGAATGATTTATTAACTTGGTTTTGTTCCCTCCTTCTTCTTAGGAAAGCTTTTTTGTTTGTTTGTTTGTTTTCAGAAATCCTTTGGCAAACGCATATTATTATTTGTCCTGATGAATTAATTAGAGATACCACAAAAATATTTCTATTCTGGCAGTCATATTAGAATAGGATTATTAAGAAAGCTGTTACTTACTTTATTCAATTTTTGCCAATAGCTATTTGTAAAGCATTTTTATTTCACTGTGGTAAAACGACGTTTCTTTTCTTAAGCCGTGTTTCCTTTCTTAATCTATGTTTCTCGTTGCTTTTCAATAGCCCCCACTAGCTTTTACCTCGTGGCCCAAGGATGTTGAGATGCCAAGTCACTCTCTTCCAACCTGGTTGTTCTATGATTCTGTGATTCCTTCATTTTGCCTACATAGTATTTTAGGCTATTCCCTGTTTATTGGAGTTTAATGCTGAGAGCTGGAGTTCCTGTGCATCAGAGTGCTGGGGAAGGAGTTACAGCTTCTGGAACAGTAACCTTCTCATCATTCCCATACTCCCAATCAAGTTGTTTTGGTTTTTTTTTCCTAGAGGTATTCTAAGTAAATATCCAACAGCCAGGTCCCAGGTTTATTTTGCTGATAATATCTAAAAATCCTATTCAAGCCTCTGAAGTAAATTAACCCAGTGCCTAGGGGTTTGACTTTCATATTTCATACGGGTGAATAATCATGGAATCACCAGGTTGGAAGAGACCCACTAGATAATCGAGTCCAACCGTTCCTATGAAACACTAAAACATGTCCCTCAGCACCTCGTCCACCTGTCCCTTAAACCCTTACAGGGAAGGTGACTCAACTACCTCTCTGGGCAGCCTCTGCAAGTGCCCAATGACCCTTTCCATGATATTTTTTTTTCCTAATATCGAGCCTGAACCTTCCCTGGCAGAGCTTGAGGCCATTCCCTCTTGTCCTGTCCCCTGTCACTTGGGAGAAGAACCCAGCTCCCTCCTCTCCATAACCTCCTTTCAGGTAGCTGTAGAGAGCAATGAGGTCTCCTCTCAGCCTCTTCTTCTCCAGGCTAAACACCCCCAGCTCTCTCAGCCATTCCTTATAAGGCCTGTTCTCCAGCCCCTTCACCAGCTTTGTTGCTCAATACCATCAATAAGATGGTATTAAGAAGATTATGCCATCAAGTACCATTAAGAAGATGGTATTTATCTCAGACCATATTGGGGAAATCTGTTCTAGATATTACAGAGACGTTCATCAATGTTTCTACCATCATGACATAGCACAAAGCTGAATTTCAGGCTTATTTTTGCCACAGACTATGTACTGACCTGACCTTGATTGTGTTGGAGACAGTCACTGTCCTTTGCGTGGAACTATGTTTTTAACTTTTACTGCAAGTGAAAAGAATTCTGAGGTGTAGGATCTGCTGGCATTTACGTTGGCGTTTATAGGTTTTGTTGATAGGACAAAAAGTGTGCAGATATGTCATGTGTATTAAAAGAAGGATGCTGAGTGCATGCTTTGTAGTTGCAATTACTGTTTCAAAGCTTGTTTTTATTTTGATGGTTACTTTCCTGTTTGGCGTTCCGTATGGCTGTTTCATATCCAGTTGCCAGAACGATGGTGGGAATACTTGACTCTCATGTTTCCATGTGCTGGTTTTAAGTTAAGCAGAAAGCTTTGTATTTTGTGCTAATGGAACTGATTTACTGCTATTCCTCATGCTTCAGATATGTTGTCCTCATCTGTCTCAATTTGCCTTTCCATTTGAAAGTACAGGCTTCTGGCTGTTATTTCCAGAGAAAAGGTAAGGCGTTTCCTTCCAGGAAGTCAACCCTTGCCTAAAAGGATCACTGAGAACTTCCTGTGCATTTTCTCATCACATGAGTTGGAGATGGCAATGGTGGCTTCATATGGGAAGAAACTGAACATCAAAGGCAATAGCTGCCTAAAGGGGATCCACTAATTAGGGCACAACAACCCTCTGCAGGGCTACAGACTAGAAGTCTGTCTAGAAAGCTGCCAGGTGGACAAAGACCTTGGGGTGTTGGTTGACAGCAACTGAACATGAGCCAGCAGTGTGCCCAGGTGGCCAAGAAGGCCAATGGCATCCTGGCTTGGATCAGAAATGGTGTGACCAGAAGGTCCAGGGAGGTGATTCTCCCTCTGGACTCCGCACTGGTGAGGCCACTCCTTGAATATTGTGTCCAGTTGTGGGCCCCTCACCACAAGAAGGATGTTGAGGCTCTGGAGTGAGTCCAGAGAAGAGCAACAAAGTTGGGGAAGGGGCTGGAGAACAGGCCTTATGAGGAACGGCTGAGAGAGCTGGGGGTGTTTATCCTGGAGAAGAGGAGGCTGAGGGGAGACCTCATTGCTCCCTATAACTCCCTGAAAGGAGGTTGTGGAAAGGAGGGATCTGGGCTCTTCTCCCAAGTGACAGGGGACAGGACAAGAGGGAATGGCCTCAAGCTCTGCCAGGGGAGATTTAGACTGGACATTAGGAAAAAGTTTTCACAGAAAGGGTGATTGGGCAGTGTCAGAGGCTGCCCAGGGAGGTGGTAGATTCACCTTTCCTGGAGGTCTTTAAGACACGGGCGGACAAGGTGCCGAGGGACATGGTTTAGTGTTTGATAGGAACGGTTGGACTTGATGATCCAGTGGGTCTCTTCCAACCTGGTTGTTCTATGATTTTATGATTCTATGATAATTGAGAAATAAGAGCTATAAAACTAATTCTATAATAATATATAAAACCAATAACATGGTATGACTGGCTGTCCAGAATCAGGCAAAGTAAGATGAAATGGCCTTCACCAGCAGTTATACCGAATAAAATCACAACATAATGTCAGCAGAGGTTCCCTGGTGTGGCAGCAGTGGGTCTCACCGGCAGGAGGTCGGAGTGCTCTGATCCCACTCCAGCCGTGTTCTGGATCTGGGCAGCTCCCACCTCTGTCCTGTGCTCAGCGTTCACTCACAGCTGCTCTGAAACTCCAGAGAGAGCCCTGCAAACAAGAACCGAAACAGATGCCAGCTACCTCATGGGCACTATACCAGCCTCAAAGAGCAATACTATTATTTCTATCCTTCCTGTACAGCACTTTCTGTCTTTTAATTTTCAGTTTTGCTCCTTATCTCCTTTTCTCTGTGCTCTCCTGTCTTTTCAGAGCTTAAACTCTGTGGAAAGGAGTTTCAGTCTGTGAAGATTTTCTACCTCTGTCACTGCAACTGTAATATTGTATCTACGGTTTAAGAATCTACCTCCATATATTTCTGTATTTCATTCAGCTCTTTACAGCTCTTCTGCCTGGATGTATGCTGGGTGCTTCTCTTTTCTACTGCTATTCTTCTCCTTCCCCTGCTTCTCACTGTTCTCTTTCATTTCTTCCATCAGCTTAGATTTATTGACTGTCTGGGCTACCGCATCGCCGCATGCTTCTGTTATTTTGGAAGTAACAGCGCAGTCCATCCGAGTCCATCATGGAGCTGGCATTGCCGCTTACAAAGCGTCTTGAAAGAAGCAGATAGCACATTACAGCAAACGAAATAAGCTCAAAATCGTGGTATCTGGGGGCCCAGTTCTGAGAGACGCAGACCTGTACCACTCGCACTGAAGTCACTAGAAGTTGTGGATGCTCAGCACATTCTAGGATTAGGCTGTTATTAAATTAAACTGAAAAGAACAAAACTCATGCTGAAATGGAATAAATGCCCACTCATCTTCTGTGACATTACAAATTATTTAAAAAAAAAAAAACCTACAAAAAGCCTAATATAAACTGTTCATTTTTGGCAGCCTGCATTTCATCTTGGCGTCGTTGGTTGGAGTCACATTTGGGGAGGCTGCTGTTGTCATTTCGTGTCCCTGGTGCCAGTTCCACCCACCTCTACATAGAAAATCAAGGCTATTTCTAGGTCTCGCCACTCTAACTCAAAGGTACTACAAAGGACATGTAAAAATTGTTTTATGCATGGAAAATTGTCATTTTAATTGCATTTTTTAGTTATTTGCCAGTGGTTTTAACCTAGCTGGAAGATAGCTGGACCTAAACAGGCTGGAGCGCTGGGCAGAGTCCAATGGCATGAGGTTTAACACGGCCAAATGCCGGGTCCTGCACTTGGGGCACAACAACCCTATGCAGAGCTACAGACTGGGAGAAGTCTGGCTGGAAAACTGCCAGGAGGAGAGGGACCTGGGGGTGTTGGTCGACAGTCGACTGACCATGAGCCAGCAGTGTGCCCAGGTGGCCAAGAAGGCCAATGGCATCCTGGCTTGGATCAGAAATGGTGTGACCAGCAGGTCCAGGGAGGTGATTCTCCCTCTGGACTCAGCACTGGTGAGGCCGCTCCTTGAATCCTGTGTTCAGTTGTGGGCCCCTCACCACAAGAAGGATGTTGAGGCTGTGGAGTGAGTCCAGAGAAGAGCAACAAAGTTGGGGAAGGGGCTGGAGAACAGACCTTATGAGGAGCGGCTGAGAGAGCTGGGGGTGTTTATCCTGGAGAAGAGGAGGTTGAGGGGAGACCTCATTGCTCCCTATAACTCCCTGAAAGGAGGTTGTGGAGAGGAGGGAGCTGGGCTCTTCTCCCAAGTGACAGGGGACAGGACAAGAGGGAATGAATGGCCTCAAGCTCCACCAGGGGAGATTTAGGCTAGAGATTAGGAGGAAGTTTTTCACGGAAAGGGTGATTGGGCATTGGAATAGGCTGCCCAGGGAGGTGGTTAATTCACCTTCCCTGGAGGTGTTTAAGGCACAGGTAGATGAGGTGCTGAGGGACATGGTTTAGTGTTTGATAGGAATGGTTGGATTTGATGATCTGATAGGTCTCTTCCAACCTGGTGATTCTGTGATTCTATGATTCTATATTCTTCAGGTTTGCAAAGGTGGATTTCTTTGTCTGCTGGCACCTAGGGTTGTGGTTATGCACACTGTCCTTTTATGTGACAAAAATCAGCCGCAGTACCTGCAGTTCTGAGCTGGGTAAAGTTCTGGGGCATTCGCAGCTGAGTTGAGTTTCCAGTTCTCTGTTCACATAGATTTACAGTAGTATACAGCAGCAGTACTATTGTAAAAGGGGAAAAGAAGAGATCGGATATAATTCAGTGATCTGTGTTAAATAGCTTAAATTTAGAAGATGCGCTGCTCTTTTTCATTCTCATAATCTGGTCTACTTTCCATGAGCCAATGCAAGTTTTGGCAGCACAGCTTTTGTGCAGAATTTTTCTAAAGCCACATTTCAAACTGCAAAATCATTTTGGAAACAGAGTTCTGCTGCGCACACTGCAGTTCACAGCACGTGTTTTGAAAGATGTAAGTAATGGATAGAGCAGAAGGATGAAGTGAGGGAAACCAAAGGAGTTCTCTGTGACCTCTGGGTGACTTCACTGATGTAAATAAGTTGCTCGGGATTTACCTCATTGCAGCTGAGAGCGGAGCTTCCCCTGGGGTGTGGGGAAGGAGCTCTGTGCCTTGTTCTTGGACAAGATCAGAGAGGAACAGCCAGGGCACTGGTGAGAACTCGTGTGTGGAGGACAGAAACACCAGGGCAATATGCAGATTATTGTTCTGATAGGAATGGTAAATGTGTTTTACTGGTGTCAGAACTGAGAACTTTTTTCTAGAGCTTAAGCATATGGAGTTTAAAAAAAAAAAAAAAAGAAAAAGAATCCCAGGAGCTCTGAAGGACCGTGATTAATGACCTAATTAAAGAGACATAGTTGATGTACTTAAACATTGCCTCCCTGCCCCCAGCTAATAGAGAAGATGCTCGGAAATTATGACTGGATGCTTCCTTTTTGTTAGAAGACACTGTCATGCAGATTGGCGCCTCCTGACAAGGGCAAAAACACTTCCCAGCACCCACAGCCCCTCCTGAGCACCTGATGCAGAATTGGCATGAAAGGAATGGGAAAGACTTGGTTCCCCAGTTGGGACTGGAGAACAGGGATTTTGTGAAACAATTTTTAAAAGGTACTTCTTGAAGAAGGCAATGTTGCATTTTGGGTTTGTAGAACAGCTTCTTCTGCCTCAGCTGCATCAGTTCCCCATTAGTAGAACCTGCATATTGAAGAAAACAGGGCAGACAACATTTTGTGTATTTCTTTGACCCTCATTTTAGTTACTCCAGAAGCTGAATTTCCTCACAGAATCTCATCTTGAAATATATTATCTTCCTTCATATTTTACAGGTTTGAATATGTAAACAGAATCCTAGAATCATAGAATCACCAGGTTGGAAGAGACCCATCGGATCGTTGAGTCCAACCATTCCTATCAAACACTAAACCATGTCCCTCAGGAAAATCTCTTTGACTTATATAAATTAGGAGTTATATTTTGCAGGTATTCAAATCATACCTCAAACTTCCATCTGTCCATCTCATGTTCACTCAATTATCAGTGAACAGCACAGAAATTATTGTAACTTCTGAGTATTTGAATGAATTCCTAGGCAGTTAAGATTACCTTTTATGTACACTGGCTTATTTTCTGTGTGGTAATAAATTAGGGTGATTAAATCATAATCGGGAAAGAACCTCCAAATTTTTCTTTTGGAGTAAAAGTTTTTTTAGCCTTTTGAAATGTAGAGGTACATTTACAGTGGGTAAACCTTTCCTCCTCACTGAGCAAGCCAAAATCTTGCTTCCCCGAGCCTCAGTTTTGCAATCTGTTGACATCTTCCTTCTAAAACTACTTTAAAATGCTGCTTTTAATGTAAACACTAAAAGCCTCAGAAGTAGAAGCATATACACACTTACTCCTTAATCTGATGATCCCAGAGCTGGTAACCTGGGGCGCACTCCAGGGAGTGCAAATCAAGAAAAGCCTCTTGATTCGTTCTGCAACGGGAACGTGCTCGTTACAGGCTCTGAACCGCTTCTGCTGAGCAGCATGGGATAACAGTGGGTGAAGAGGGAGGCCGTGTACTTCTCTCACGTACCTGTTGGCAGAAGTGGCAGCCACACCCATCCATTTCGTTCTATCCGGAATCACTCGCTGCGGCAAAATGCCCAGAGAAGCCCCCGGCGGCCCCATAACCCGCCCAGAGCTGGGAGAGTGAAAACTGCCCAGTTGATTCTGCCCCGGATGGCACTTCAGGGGGGAAAGAGGTTTTCTCTTTGCCCTGGGTGCTGCAGGACACAGGCTGCCTAACTGCAAACAGTTGTTTTCTTTATTTTAGTGAGTTTTATGGCTCTTAGGGGAGAGATGAAACTGGCTGGAGATCTCCAAATATTTGCTGTGCCGTCCTCCGTCGTTGTCACTAGATCTGAGCTTTATTTTACAGCCTATCTGCTAGCACAGCTCTGTTTCTTCCCACCCTGAAGACCCAGAAACTGCACAGAAAATGCATTCCAATAAAGATGGGCACTCGTACTTTTGTGTCTGAACCGCAAATGCTAAATGGAAAAGTTCAGAGATGTGAAGTTAATTGTTATTCTCTGGCCTCCGGTGCTCCCCCTCAGCCCAGTAAGTGTAGTTATTTTAATAAAACATGATTGCAGCTTTTCAGCCTTCTGACTAACATGAAGTGTCCTATCAGCTGAACAGCTGATGCATCTTCAGTCTGAAAGATATAGCACGCAGGGGGAATTGATTCAGATTTTAATGGGGCTGTTGCATCTCTGAGCTCTGTTCTCTTGCAATCTGATTTTACGCTGTTTTATTTGGGCGGAATCTTTCCGTGTACCTCAGGAATTTAATCATCTTAACTAATTTGATGGCTTATGAATTCTAAATCAGAAATGCTTAGGCAGTCTTTTTGCTCTCCTTATCAATAATAAGATACTTAAGCGTTTGTGGCAATAACACAATGTGTAGAGTTTTTCATTCCCCTCTGTCTCCTGTTAGCGCTCCATATGGTAACATTTAAGTGTGTTTCTCAGGCACAAACTGTTGTTGCTCACCAGACTGGTCCCTTCAGGTGCTGGTCTCCATCTGTGGATTAATTCCCTTCCATCATTCTTTCCGCCGATACTGGAAGCAGCTGTTGCCTTTTCCTTAGTGGCAGGCGGGTCAGGGGATGACCTTAATGAATGAGCAAGCAGGAACGTCTGTCTGCCAGCCTGTCTGTCTGTCTGCCTTCATTTTGCTAGAAAATATATTGATATGTGCACCACAGTATAAACTGATTTTTCTGCACGTCTTTTATCCTGATAGAGGGTTTTTCATTATAATGATTGTAGCACTAATAATGAATGACCACCACCAGCTGAAAGTTGATCCTATTTGTGAATAGAAGCTTGGGCACTTACGATTTGTCTTCACTCTCTGTTCTTTAATTGTAGTGTTTAATTGTTTTTTTTAATGAACAGTCAATATCCAAGTATGACCCGATTTGTTTTGAATTTTATTCTAGTTTAAAAATAATCCTAAGTGTGACCGTGTCTCTTAATTTTCAAGTATATTCAAACCGCCGTTGGATGGAATATATTCTCTTGTCACCACCTCACCAATTCTAAGGTCGAATATTGAATTTATCATTCTGTTCTTACTTGGAAAAAACTGCTGTGAAATGGAAATTTTGACTGTTTAAGGATCTGATCCTTCTGGTGGTTTATGACAAAAGAGGTTCTTTAGTAACCTGCTCTCCTTGCCACAAGGAAGCTGTGGCCGTCAGTTCTTGACAAATGCTGCAGGATTCAACAGGGTGTCAGAACCTGAGCCTGGCTTGCACCTGGGGAACGGTCAAGTAGTCTTGCTTGTAAAGCTACCTGAAACCAACTCACCTGAGAAAATGTCTCACTGAATATTTTGTACAGACAGGCTTAATTCTTAATTATCTCAACTCTTAATTGTCACAAATATGAGAGGTTTGCGTGGTTTTCCTTTGTTTTCAATGCAGTTTAGCAAACCCGTTCATTGCTAAGTACTAAAACCAAAGGGTGTTGACCATCCAAAGACATTTTAGTGTTGTCAGTTGCTACTTGAAAGGAGATTATTTAGCCTGGAGAAGAGGAGGCTGAGGGGAGACCTCATTACTGTCTACAACTGCCTGAAAGGAGGTTGTAGAGAGGAGGGAGCTGGGCTCTTCTCCCAAGTGACAGGAGACAGGACAAGCAGAAACTGCCTCAAGCTCTGCCAGGGGAGGTTTAGGCTGGACATGAGGAAAAAAAAAATCATGGAAAGGGTAATTGGCCCCTGACAGAGGCTGCCCAGGGAGGTGGTTGATGCACCTTCCCTGGAGGTGTTTAAGGCACAGGTGGATGATGTCCTGAGGGACGTGGTTTAATATTTGATAGGAATGGTTGGACTCGATCATCCAATAGGTCTTTTCCAACCTGGTGATTCTATGATTCTCTGATTCTATACTTAACTTCCACTCAATCAGGAGCAATTGTTCTAAAACCAGTTGGACTTTAATGAGTTCTCCTGCAGCACGGAGGCACGATGGAGGGAGTTGGGGTGGAATAAGATCCAAAGACTGGATACTGAAATTGCACAAATTCAGCTTGGAAATAGGATGGAATTTTACGATAGTAAGAATACCAACTGTGTGGAAAAAATTGTATTTGTGTCTGTGTTACGTTGTCCATTGCTTGAACCTTGACATTAAGATGAACAATTCTTTTGGAAATGAAATAAAAACAGTTCCCATTAGCAAAACCAGAAAAAAAGTAAATCTTGATTTGATGTAGGAATTATTACTTGAACTTCAGTGTGGATGGACAATTGTAGCTAATTACCCCCTCTGAAAACCAAATCCATCATTCATAATATTTTTTTTCCTTAGGGTTTTTTTTTCCTTAGGTTTAGAAAACTAAAGTTGAAATATAATAGAGTATCGATTTCTCTCTCTCTCTTCTTCATCATTATTGTCTCTTTTTCTTTTCTGGACAGTTCAGGCAAACAGCACACGTCACTGCCTGCAGAAGTGCTTGTAAACTGACTGATTAAAATTTAGATGCGTCGAGATGTAGATTGTAGTCCAGGAAAAATAAAAATCCTTGTTCTTTGTTGATTCATGAATGGCATTGGTTTTTTCACCTTAAAGGGGGACTGAGCTTGCTCACCTGCACTCCAGGTAAATAATGTAAGGGCATTACATTATTACATGTAAGAGCTGAGTGAGAAGAAGGATGTGAAAATGGAGCAAGAGAGCTGCTGGCAGCAGTGGACCTGGGGGAAAAAAAATCAAAAGATAAATTATGATTAAGCTGCAACCCTGTTTTATGTGCCAATTTGTAGGATGTATGACACAAATAATGTGATTTTTCTCATATTGAAGTGATTATCTATACAATCGCTAGATTATCTGTGCAATTAAAACCCATTTTTAAGAGAAATATCCCTTTTACAGCTGGTTCTTGCACTCTAAGTGTATCTTTAAATTTATATAGATTTAGAGATATCTGTTTAAAATTTCTGTACTTCTTAGGGGTAAATAAATATATTAAAATAAGCTATGGGCTGTATAGTACAGTATAACAATGATAAATGATGTTGTGT
The DNA here is from genome assembly GCA_033558105.1 of Coccyzus lansbergi. Lineage (NCBI taxonomy): Eukaryota > Metazoa > Chordata > Aves > Cuculiformes > Coccyzidae > Coccyzus > Coccyzus lansbergi. The sequence goes on along the minus strand of JAUMJK010000059.1, from coordinate 263,957 downwards.
GTAATTTTTCTACTATTAACATAAAGTAATATAAACTGAAGGACACTAGTCTATTGAGAGAGTTAGTAGCTAATGTTCCATATCAGATGTGGACAATGTCAGGACTGAATACAGATTAGGCAGTGTCCTTTTCTCCCCGGGGGAATTAAACTTTGAGACACTACTGGCTGCCAATGGTTTTACTGCATTTTGTTGGTGCCTGTGGTGCCTTTCTTGGTCTATTAATTCAGAAGCTGTAAATGACAATGTGAGCAAAAAAGCTTTTCCAGTGGGATGCATTTCATTTATGTATTCTTGTATCTACAATACCTTTTCAATCCATTTTGGCACAATAACTGCTTTAAAAAAATTGGGTGGCTTATCCTTACTTTGGTGTGAACCAGATCAGGATAGTTTTTTGTTTGTTTCCTTTTCTCTTATTTGGAGAAAACAAAGTAATGTGTTTGGGAGACTTAGAATAATCTGGGAACTTCAAGTATAAAAATGGATTTTCTCAACCCCCTCATTTTCGTGATTTGCATACGATATTGTATTAAGGAAACTCCAGAATTAAACACACACACACAGACACCATATTTAATTAGAAAATACTGTTTTTAAATAACATTGCAATTTAGGAAATTAGGAGTTCTCAGGCATTTTCTTTAGTGATTGTATGTTTCAAGGGTCTTCTAATCAATAATAAGATCTAGTTCTCAGGGTTTTCTTATTGAGAAGCATTTACTTTTTGAACACATCATCTCCAGTGCAGTGGGCTAACCGCAGCCACGGAGCAGTGGGACCGTGTGGGAATGTGCACGGTGAAAACAGAGATACTAGAAATAGGTTTGGAAAGAAGTCTGATGCAGCAAAAGCTGTAGGGTATTTAAGTATCACACTTACTGTCGAGAAAACAAGACGATGAAATCAGTAAAATCTGCGTATGGACTAAATTCTTTTAATTCAAAGTCTCATTACAACTAAACTTGTCTACACAGCATCTTGTTAAAAAAATTGTCTTTTACAACATCACGTTTCATTTTGCTGTGGAAAAAAAAGTGTGATCTTGTTACCATTTCATAGTTATCAAGGGAATACTGTCTTAAGTATTTTCACCCCCCTTCCCCAAATCCCACCTTCCTCTGGAGCAGCAGCCCAGGTTCCTCCTATTGACACACACATTGTTATTCTTCGGGTGGTCTTCGGTGCGATACGTTTGTCATGGTTCGTAAATTTTATTGTTGCACTAAAAACAGGGTTAGAATATTCTCAATGCAATTATAAAAATGTATTAAAACTGAGAAGGATAAAAATATGGTGCAAGATGAGCTTTTAATGATTGTATAAATGTTCACTGTTCCATGGAAAAAAATGGAGCTTTTCAACATCGGCATAATAGGGAAATGCAAGAGGAGGGCCAAACTTCTTGCCTCTGGAATTACGTGGGTTTTCAGCATACAAACAATGTTTTAGTTTCTGCTTGGAAAGCTGGAGGTGTTAAGGCTTTGAGAAGAAGCAAAACTCATGCCCCCCTTCAAATTGCAGTGATATGAGGTTCTATCCCTTTTCGCTGTGTGAGATGCTGGAAGTCATCTGGAATAATACGTTGCACTTTGCTTGTTCCTTAGTTTACTGTCGATGGGAAATAAATGTTATTGTGAACTAGACCGCACCATCCAAATTAGCATCCTTGGGAAGATGGAAAAGTGGACAGCTGCTATTGAAATGATTTGCTGTTCTGCGCTTTACTCTCTGTGCTAAATGGTGTGCGCGAGCGTCTGAAGTCCTGTTGACAGTGCTCAACGTGAGAGGAAGGAAAACTAGAAATAAGATGATGAAAAATTGAAATGCTTGGTCTGCCCTGACTATGACAATTTTGGAAGGTGTTTTATGTGATGATAGAATTGCAGAGGAGATCTCTCCTCACTAATACATGGTGCAAGAGACTCTTCTATTATCTGTGATGACATACACAACTCCGTAGTACATTATTCATTCCAGGCCCTTTTTGAAAAGGTCTTATGTCCTATATAAAACAGGCTATTATGTGATGCATACGCAAAAGAGGATGGATGTGACATTCCTCTCATACTATACAAACCCTTTTATCTGGCACTACCAAATACATATTACGCATTATTTTTGCCAGTAAAAGAATTGGAATTTAAAATTTAAAGTACCCTAAGTACATGGTTCCCTAAAAGATGCTGGTTTGCAAAATGTACGAGATTGGATGGGAGCGGATGGACTGCCACAACCTATTTGGAAAGACTGAGCAACAGTGTAAAATATTTTTCCTTCAATTAAGTTTTCATTTCTTTTCTTATTGTGTTTTTGAGTGCCTTTTATCGACATTTCTCTACTTGCTGCTCCCCATTCCATCCCCTTATTCTCAGTGCAGCAGCAGCTCTAGAGTGAATTCTGTCACTGGCGATACAGTGTTCTCATTCATTTGCTTTTAACCATCATTTTCCTGAATATAATGCTTGTCAATAACTCTGAATACGACAGAGTTGAATCTGTTCCCAGTAAGTTAAATTAAATCATGTGATTTCTCTCCCCATGTATTACTGACCCCAGACAATTCTTCCTTGTGCTTTTGTGCAATATTGAATGATGTGGTGCAAATGTTTCTCGTCCTCTTAATATTGTTAATTTGTCTTCTTAAAAGACATTTCAGTCTCTCACTGCCTTTGAATATGGGCAATACATTGTCTGGGAGTTCAAGAACTTCGCTTTGCCTCTTTCTCTTTTTGAAAAGAATGACTAATAGGGCACGTCCCTACAGTAAGCACGGGACAACCTTTCTATTATACTGTACATGTGGGTACCTAGAGAAATTGCAGGGAACTGGAAGGATGCTGGGGATCAGGGTTGTCCGTCCTACTCAGTGCATGAATGTGAACCTTGGAGGAACTTGTTGTGTTGCACTGAATTTGAAATTCACTGCTTTAGTGCTCTAGAAAATAAGGTAACCACCGAAACTACACTTGAGAGCAAAAGCTGTGCCACAGCCTCTAACTCACCTGAGTACTTGTTGATCTCTTCTCTGGCAAATTTCTTTCTCACAGCTGTCTCAGAGGCCCATTCAGTGTTTTGGTGAACTGTGCAAAAAGCCGGAGATGGGAAGTTGCATCCTGTGCACATTTGCTGTCTGACAAAAAAGACGTGTAAATGTTTTTTTCAGTACGCACATCGGTATAATTTTCATGATAGGTAACAATTTTTTGGTAAAGGTGCTGAGCGTGTTTTATCTAATGATGTTATAAGACTGGAACATAGAAATGCTGGCAGTGGATCAGACGTTCATATCGTTTGGAGGTGTCTGATTGAACCAAAGGAGGTGCTGCGGGACATGGTTTAGTGTTTGACAGGAATGGTTGGACTTGATGATCCGGTGGGTGTTTTCCAACCTGGTGATTCTATGATTCTAAGCCAAACAAAGCCTTGCACTTTGCATTGTTATCTTCTCTTCAGTACTATTCACTGCATTAATTAGTGATGCATGAAAATGTAGTATTAGAGGCCACAGAACTGTAGTTCTTTACATAAACTTAGTCATAAGAAAAAGCAAAAGATATTTGAAGTGTGCATACATCGAATTTGTAATGAAACAAATTGATGCGAGGCTGAGTTGTCAAACTGTAGATAGATTTTCAGATCATCCCAAATAAAAACCAATAATGATTGATACTATGCCACCTCACCTGCTAATCCGTGTTCCTTCTTTTGTGGATTCTTTTCATAGAATCATAGAATCGTTCAGGTTGAAGAGGCCTTTGAGATCATAGAGTCCATTCCTACCTGCCCATTACTAAACCAGATCCCTGATCACCTCATCCACCCATCTTTTAAACATCTCCGGGAATGGTGACTCCTCCAGCTCCCTGGGTAGCCTCTGCCAGTGCCTGAGAACCCTTTCGATGAAGAAGTTTTTCTTGATGTCCAATCTGAACCTGCCCTGGAGCAACTTGAAGCCATTTCCTCTCGTCCTCTCCTCCCATTTTCCAGGGTTACTCCTTCAGATGGGATTTAAAAATCATACAGTACAGTTCTTCACCGATCTACCCATAAAACCTAATGTCCTTCACAACATGAACTCAACTACAGGCTGCCAGGGAAAAGAAAGAATTGTAGTTACAAATACAGACGTTCTCTGTTGATAACTTCCTTGGGTTTAGAAGCCCTAATAGTAGCTTTATTGCTTGTTTGGGAAGAATAGAAGCACTGGATAAGTTCCCGTCTGAAGTTCCTAGGGAAAGATTCAGTAAAGATGAAGCAATAGGATTCACAATGTGCAAGAGGGCTAGTAGAGAGGAACACAAAAACCTGATTAAACTGTGAAACAGAAACACTAAATGTAGAGGTTACTGAAAAACATTCAGCGATGAAAACTTCCTAGAGAGCCTGTGGCACCAGGTGAAATCCGACAGGCTAGGACGTGGCAGGATGGCTACAGTAAAGGACAAACCTTCTCGTTCAGCGTATCAAACAGTCACTGAGGACGCGAGAAGTTATCATTGACTCCTTATCAGGACTGTATCAATGCAAAGAACCTTTAACCCCTGATTTTGCTGTGACTTTAGGGTATTTAGCAAAGTATTAATCACTTCTCTGCAGCAGGACTTAGAAAGTCCAGCACTAAGTGGCTGCCAAATGCAGTTACTGCGACACACTCTGCTCCCAGTCTGGTCGCACAGTTAATTGAGCCGCGTTACATTGATTTCTGAGTGTTTATCTATTTGCATAAGTAATACACATCTTTGTTAAAGGCTTAGTGCAAATCGGAATAAATTCTTAGCCCCTCCTCTCTGTATTTCCCCCTGAACACGTTGCTCCCTCGCTAATAAATTCAGAGGGCTGACAGTGTCTAAGTCTGCTGCTCCTTTGCCCTCAATTTCAGCGAGATGGGCCATTGAAAACTCATTACAAGCTGTTTAGACTCTGACTTTGACTTTTGCTCAGCAGTGAACAAAATTAACAGCTCTTGGAGGTAGCAAAAAAGGCACCGAGCCAAAAAAAAAAAAAAAAAAGAGGGAAATGATGGGAAAAGACATTCAGTATTATCTCTATTAGTCATGCAAACAAGCTTAGGTCCTAAGTACATGTGTTCTGCATAGGACTGTTCTTGTGTAGCCTTTGTGGCTTCCATCTCTTCTCCTACCTCTCAATACCATGCAAAGAGGTTCACCTGCATAGCAAATACACACCCTAGAATTTGCTTGCGTACCGAGCAATGAGCCTGAATGTAGCCGAATTGCTTCATAAATTCAACTATCACTTCCAAAATTCTGTTTTTTTCTAATTTAGTGCTTCGTAGTTTTTATGCGATAATTTTAAATGCTGTTTATAGCAAAAGTTACCTTGATAGGTAGATTTGAAGGGAAAAAAGTCTGTATAAACCTACCTATATGTAAATCTTTAGCATGAAAATGGCTTTTAAAAACAAGTCATTAGTTTATTCTCAAAACAAACCATTTGTCTCTTTTCTGATGGTAAAAATTAAATTCCTTTAGAATGTGAATGACAAAAGTATTTATTATGTACCTTATAATGGCAGCCCAATTATTTTTTTTTATTTCTGTTGACAGAGGATTTTTTTGTGTAACGAGCATGGACTCTGGTGATAAACTTTAAGTCCCAATCATGCTAATTGCTAAGTATTTATGTCACATTATTCTAACAGGTGTAATGCTCCCTCCTGATCTCACTTTGTTCTTTTTGTTTTCTGTGTTCTTTTTGAGAAATTAGATAAATAAGTTGGTAGCCAAGTAACGTTTGACACGGGTGCAGTAAAACCTTTGGGACAGAAGCTGGGCAAACAGCTCGTGAGGCAAAGTTCTCCTGAGCTGGTGCAAGATAGCTCAGAGCTGAGGAGCAGATGGGAGAGAGGGCTTACATGCACCAGAAACCGGTGAAAATTGATGGGCACTTAATGTGCCAAGCTGAGCTGCTCTCCCATGCTACATTGGCTGCTTTCTGTTCCCAGTATTCTGGGTTGTGGGACTGAAGTAAAACCTGCCCAAGCAACGTTTTTAGGGGCACTCAGAAAGTCAGCTCAGAGACAGTTGGAATGTGAAACCTTCCAAGCTTCCAGTTTTGTTTTTCTTATCCTTAAACCACAGAAAGTCTGACCTTCGCATCAGATAAGGTTAAAAATAGATAAACCAATATTTTTTTCTGTTTATCGGTCGTTATTTTGCTTAGTTCAGTGTCCTGCTGCTGTATCCAGTCATAACTCACATGTTTGAATTCCAGTGAATGACAACTCACAGCTTCCATTGTGCTGAATTGCTGCTGAATATCATTATAAGTCTTTTTTTTTTTTTTTTTTTTTTTTTTGTTAAATAGTAGTGATTACTTCATTTTGTTAGCCTTCCAGATATGAACTCCACATACTTCATCTTACTCCAAAACAGCAGCCTTCTGTTCTGAAAAGGCTCACAACTACCCTGACCCATTGCCTGGAGAAGAGGAGGCTGAGAGGAGACCTCATTACTCTCTAAAACTACCTGAAAAGGAGGTTGTGGAGAGGAGGGAGCTGAGCTCTTCTCCCAAGTGACAGGGGGACAGGACAAGAGGGAATGGCCTCAAGCTCCGCCAGGGGATAGGCTGGAGGTTCGGAGGAAGTTTTTCACACAGAAGGTCATTGGGCATTGGAATAGGCTGTCGAGGGAGGTGGTTGATTCACCTTCCCTGGAGGTGTTTAAGGGACGGGTGGATGAGGTCCTGAGGGACATGGTTTAGTGTTTGATAGGAATGGTTGGACTTGATGGGTCCCTTCCAACCTGGCTGTTCTATGATTCTATGATAGCTTAAAGCCACTGATGGATGTGATAAAAAGTTGTAACTGAAAAAAGACAGGTATGGAAAAGGCTTCCGTGAAGGAGTTATTGTTATGTGAAGTCTAAATATTTCAAATATTATCCCAGCTCTCCATGGCAGTATTTGTGCATACAGAGAAAGTGTATGAATTATAGATCTCCTCTTCATTAGTTTGCTTACTTTTCTTCTTCCAATGAGTCGCAAGGTGCCAGAGCTGGTGAAGGTCAGGCAGGAAACAGATGAGCATCTTGTACCACAATGTCAAAATACTTAAAAGTGTTTACAGTGCCCACTGACACACAATGAATTTAAGACTGGCAGACTGAAGAGGAAATAACACTATTCTTATTCTCCTAAACCCGACCAGGGCCCTCGATGGTTTATGGTTGTTTTAAGGTCCATTAATCCTTGAATCATGAGGCCGTGTAAAAAATGACAGCTTTAACATTCAATCCCTGGGTTTATTTAAAATGTTTTTACTTCAACACTGTTTCTAATTGATAACAGAGACTATATGACCTGATTTAAATGTATCAAGTACATAAGGATGTGGATTCACATCCGTCACAGGACGTTTTATCATTTACGGCAGCAGTGAGCAGCCTGAATTGAATGGTGCCAACTCTTCATGGGGAAGAGCTTATTCTAACGGAGAGAGAATCAGATATTGGACTTTAATGTCTTTTACCCTTTCCATTTATGGATTTATCTGGGGGTCTGGGTAGAGGGAATATGGTTTTGAAGCCAGATGACAGAGCAATTATAGAACTGGCCATATGTGTGCTCATGCACTGATCTGTGCTTCTATCTTTGTGCCCAAGTTTTTATTTAACCATAGAATCACAGAATGGTTTGGGTTGGAAGAGACCTTAAAGCCCATCCAGTTCCACCCCTGCCATGGGCAGGGACACCTCCCACTGGATCAGGGACACCTCCCACTGGATCCCCTCCAGGGATGGGGCAACCACCCCTGCTCTGGGCAACCTGGGCCAGGGCCTCCCCATCCTCACAGCAAAACATTTCTTCCCAAGATCTCATGAAAATCTCTTTCAGCTTAAAACAATTCCCCCTTAACCTATGACTGTAATCGAGTTCCCCTTCTATCAGCATTTTCATTCTGAGTCCTTTGGTGATCCCTCAAAGTTTCTGGAAGAAAACGCCTAGAAAATCATTGTGTAAAATAATACGTTCAAAGCTAAATGGAATTGGCTGATTTTAAAGAGTATGGCAGATGCGTTCATGTAATGTAAACTGCAAATCTGATGGGAATGCTTAGGGTAAAACTTTGGCAAAAAGCAGGATATCTATTATCAGAATCCACTGTTTTCTCTTTGACCCATGGTCAGAATCAGTGGTGATAAAATTTTTAGGTTTACCTATTCATCATTATTTCTCAGAAATCCCAGTTTATGGGATACATTGGAAAAGGAGACATGCTACGTGTAATCCTCACTCTCTACCGGTGTTCTCGGTCCAAACATGTCTTCACAGGGCTAGACATGTAGTCTTAACCAGCAAATGTTTCTAAAATAATTGTTGGAGTGCTCTAAATTCAGCAACGTTGAATTGGCAGGAGTAGAACTAACATTTGGCACTGAGTAGTTCATAGTTCAACTAAAAGATCTGGAGAAACCATTAAAAATAAAAGGATAAAAAAAAAAAAAAGAAGAAAGCAGTCTAGAAGACCTCTCATTTCTCAGGGTGACTTCACTGCGATGTGTGAAGAGGCTGCAAGAGGCTGTGTTAGGAGAGGCAACAGGTCTGAAACCCCCAACAAGAAGTTCTGCTTTCTATGAGAGAGTAAACATGAGCAGCCCAAATGAAGAGTCTGCGGAATATAATCCTATGCTTGGCATGGTTAGGTTTTATGTAACTCTGCGACCAGATAAAGTACATTCCTAGTCATTTGCCTTTAGGAATCTTGAACAGATTTGGGGTTGTAGTTGCTTTCCAAATAGTGTACAAATCTTGAGAGATACCGAGGACACTTATTGTCCCCAGCAATGACTATTTATCTCATTGCATCTCATACGCAGGCTGTTGTTTGCAATGACCTTTCCCCCACTATTTTTTTACCTTATTTTTCCCCCCTCTTGCCATTTAATGTCCCAAACAGGAACATCTTCGGTGTCTGGGAAACATAAAATAAGCTTCTATGTCAATGGAATAATCCAGTAGATTATAACTCTGTTTGAAAAATGACAAAAAATACTATTTGGGTTTTTTAATCATCTCTTTTAGGGCCTGAAATAAGCTATTCAGGACTGCTTACCATGTCAGCGAACACCACCAATTACCAGAGGTATTGCTAAATTCCTCTTAACTGGTGACGTCCCTTAGCTTCTATATTTAGGCATGTCAGAAAACCATCCTGAAAGAACAGCTCAGATACAAATGTGACAAACAATGGATTTTTCAGTAAGGGTAATTTCTCTGACATTACTGTCCTCTGGTGTAGTATGATTGAATTCCAGGCATTAATTTCTATGCAGTCCTTATAGTCTTGTCTGTTCTATAAAAATATATTTCCTCTAACGAAATGACTTAGTCAGCCTTAGCCTTTACAAACGTGTTTGGTATTAAGATATTGGGTTTTTTGAGGAATGGGAATGAACAAAAAACGTGTGTTTAGTCTGTGAATGTCATCTTTGCCACCAAGATGCCACAAAGCTGGGAATTAAAGCTTCTGCCTAGAAAAGGAATAGGTGAAAACAAAACGAGTCTTTATTTGATGAACTTTATGAAACTTCCATGTGATATTTAGAATCTTTTTTAATTAATGAAGTTAATATTTTCAATGTAGTCAGTACAAGAGTTTGTGGAAGTCCCCTAAATCTTGCTTGGGAAATGCAAAACATAAAGATAGCAGTTAAGATGGATTTGAGACAAAGTTAGGAATACAGCTTGGGTAAGTCACGATATGAAAGGTTGAACTCTTTGTGATGTTGACCTGGCAACTGTTGTTGTGTGTTCCTTGTGAGGCAGAACTGTAGCAGCTGAAGGGACTCACTCACCGCGACCCTCACTGCTGTCTACGTGGTCTCTGTCACCATCAAGAATGGTGGGACAAGGGCAATGAAGCTGGTGGAGGCTCTAGAGCACAAGTCTTATTAGGAGCAACTGAGGGACCTGGGGTTGTTTAGCCTGGAGAAGAGGAGGCTGCGAGGAGACCTCATCATTGTTTACAATTGCCTGAAAAGAAAGTATAGAGAGGTGGGTGCTGGTCTCTTCTCCCAAGGACCAAGTAATAGGATGAGAGGAAATGGCCTAAAGTTGTGCCAGAGAAGGTTTAGATTGATATGAGGAGAAATTTCTTTACTGAAAGGGTGGAGGAGCCCTGGTAGAGGCTGCCCAGGGCGGTGGTGGAGTCTTCATCCCTGGAGAGGTTCAGAAACCACGTAGCTGTGGCACTTGACATGATTTAATAGGCACAGACGAGTTGGGCTGATGGTTGGGCTGGATGAGCTTAGAGGTCTTTTCCAGCCTTTATCAGGCAATGAACATCTGTATTGTGTGGGCCTGAATGAGGCCCTGGCACAGTTTTCCTCAAGCATACATGAAGCGTAAGCTGAGGGAAGAAGAGCATGCAGTGGAATCGGCGTTTCTCTGCAGAGCACCTGACAGGGCTTTACAACTCATTTTCAGCAAGTGTTACACGGATACTTTTGTCTCTGGGAAGTGACAGTGCCTGGTAAGGGAGGACAGGGTAAAGCAGATTAGCTTTTCTAGCAGGAGTAATGCCGTTATGACATTCTCTTGGACACTTTTCGTAGTATGCAGGAAAACCGGAGTCCCTTTTTTTTAAGATAAATTACAGCACAAGAACAAAAAAAGACAAGTACTCTGTCATCTTGGCATAATGCTAGGGATTTGTGACTATCCAAGCGTGCTGCCTATACTGTGCTGTACATTTACACGAAGAAGAAATATTGCTGGTCTCTACTCTGCGCCATGTTCAGAATACCAGAGTTAATGTAGTGTCCATTAAAGCGTCTTTATTTTCCGTGGCTTTGTAACTCCAATAAAAAAGTCTTTGTAAGCTTTAACAGGAGAGCGAATCAGCCCAACAAAGAGTTATTTTGCACAGTCTTCGAAAGAAAGTGTCACCTTAAGTACAAAATCTTTTATTTGGTTATAAGGATAAAACATTTGTGTAGATGTGACTGTGCTGCTTCTTAAACACCTTTATAAACTTCTTGTTAATGGTGGGAGGAAAACAGACCTGGAATCTGAAGGCTGTTTTTCTTCAAAGACCTTGCCTGCATGACACAGTTTTCTCACTTTCCACATGCTCGTGGTATTTACCTAGAAGCCAACTGTGTATTGTGCTCCAGACACTGCAAAGTTCTAGCAAGTATCCTAACTTCAGACAGTGATATCTTGATTCATTTTTTTTATCTTTTCACTTTCAAGAGTTATAGCTTATTCAGAAAAAGCGCTGCAGGCATGTCAGTGCTCCTGCTCATGAAAACTGCCTTCGGCCTCCTTGCTGTTGAAACGTGGGGTCAATTTACTGACGTCAAATGCTCCAGTTTCCCAGATTTCGCCAAGACCTCGTAATCTCACAGGAATATTGAACTTGGACTATGTCTGGGGTGGAAAAGGGGGATTTACTTCTGTCCCCAATTTCTGCAGCTTTGCTGTCAAATCTCTATAAGACTGCTGCTATTTTATGTTAGGATAATTTCCCCTAAGGCTTAAGTCAACAGCAGATTGTTTAGTTTTTCCCATTCCCAGGGCTTCCATTCCTTCCTGTTTTGCCCTTTTTCCCTTGACTTTTAAGCAAGAGGCTCTCCTCCTGCTTTTGTCCCATTTTTCACCTCCAGGAGGTGGTAATTCTATTGCTCAAATGGATTCCTGCTGGTTGCCAACACAACCATGTAATTCTGAGGGGAGAAAAATGCCTTATCTGCAGTTTTGATTTAAAGCAATTTCTTGAAAACATAATAAAGTTCCTCACCAATGGCATTAAAGTTAATAATCCTTAATGTTGAAAAGTGGTGGTTAAGAGAAATGAACAAGCACTTGAAGGTTGCGCTCTTTTATTTTAGCAGACAGGACTCACTTGGGTTTGATTACAGCCGTACCCGGAGCTGGCATGGAGGAGGCAGATGGAGAGCAGAGTTCATGGGCAGGATTGCATCTCAGCGCTTGGGTGAAGGCAAGGGGGTGCCTGGGAAACTCCTGTCAGGACTTCTGGTCCCAGGAAAAGTCAGCAACCAGGTCTCCTCTCCCAAGGCACAGGCGATGGGACAAGAGGGAATGGCCTCAAGTTGCACTGGGGCAGGTTAAGATTAGACATTTGGAAATATTTCTTCCCTGAAAGGGCTCTCAGGCCGTGGCAGGGGCTGCCCAGGGAGTGGTGGAGTCCCCATCCCTGCAGGGGTTTGAAAGGTGGGCAGATGAAGTACTTAAGGATATGATTTAGTCGTGGACAGGTACGGTTGGGACTGACAATCTCAAAGGTCTTTTTCAACCCACTGATTCTATGACTCTAAGAATGAGAGGGAGAAATTCCCACCTTCTTTCTCCCGCTGCGTTCATTAGTGCTGCCAGACACCAAGAACTGCCACTTCTATGAAGTGCAGGAGTTTTCTGAGCTCCTTTTGGCACAACCGGACACTTCTGGGCTTTGTTTAGTTACTGTTTCCATCTTTTTTTTCTTCTGCCTGTGACCTATGCATATGACCTAGGCTCAAGCACTAGAAAATACCTCCTCCCTACCCTGGGCGAGTGGTGAAGGAAGATGTCATTTGACTACTTTGTTCCTTGATATCCTTTATGCCAGAATCTCTGAATTTGTTCTAAAGGTGTATTTTCTTTAGCTTTTATTATTTTCCCTAAAAATAAAATATTGACTTTGTTTACTAATATTAATTTTAATATTGGCTTCTTTTCCTTTGAAGATTTCCATGTTTTATATATATATGTGTGTGTGTGTGTGTGTGCGCGCTTCAAATTCCTGTTTAAATATCTTCCTTCTAAACTATGTGTACTTGGGTTCTATAAGATCCCACTCTTAAGTCCAAGATTCAGTTTCTCTGCTTTTCTTAATACCTTTTCAAGTTCTATATTAATACCATTTTATAAGGTGGTGACACAATGTTCTGGCTGAGCTTTGCTAGGGAATTAAACAATCCTGATCTAACTTCACTGAACATGCATTCCTGTTCTAGGCAACTGTGGGTATAAGCATGTAAAATAGAAGAGATGTGCTGGTTAACACTGTTTTTCCCCATCACTTCATCCTTTTTTGTTAAACAATGAGTTTACCATTATCCCAAGGTCCTTTTTGAATCCTTTCTGCTCTCAATCAATCAGATTTATCTGATAGTTGTTTACTTTGAGAAGATGTATATTACTTTACATGTGTCAACATCGATTTTGTGTGTCATGTGTCAGACGGCTTAGGCAGGCAGCCCAAGCCATAGATGTTGGTTTGGGGTTGGGTTTGGTTTGGTTGTTGCCTTTTCGTTTTTAACCTCCTCCCTGTTTCACCCTCTCTGCTAGTTGTGCAGTGTCAGCACACACAGCTAGTTTACAGCTGCTTTTTTTGACTAGGTCATTTGTCTAGATTAGATACTGCAGAGGTCCTTGGGGAACAGCACTTGCTAGGACCCCATAAGGACTGTTTGTTTGATCCGTGTGTGTGTGTGTGTGTGTGCACCCCAAACTGTCCTGACTGTTCTGGAGCTCCTGAACCCAAAAGACAGTGGCAGTGTCCAACGGCATGAGGTTTAACACGGCCAAATGCCAGGTCCTGCACTTGGGGCACAACAACCCTATGCAGAGCTATAGACTGGGAGAAGCCTGGCTGGAAAAATGCCAGGAGGAGAGGGACCTGGGGGTGTTGGTTGACAGCGACTGAACATGAGTCAGCAGTGTGCCCAAGGCCAATGGCATCCTGGCTTGGATCAGAAATGGTGTGACCAGCAGGTCCAGGGAAGTGATTCTCCCTCTGGACTCAGCACTGGTGAGGCCACTCCTTGAATCCTGTGTTCATTTCTGGGCCCCTCAGCACAAGAAGGATGTTGAGGCTCTGGAGCGAGTCCAGAGAAGAGCAATGAAGCTGGTGAAGGGGCTGGAGAACAGTCCCTATGAGGAATATCTGAGAGAGCTGGGGGTGTTCATCGTGGAGAAGAGGAGGCTGAGAGGAGACCTCATTACTCTCTACAGCTACCTGAAGGGAGGTTGTGGAGAGGAGGGAGCTGGGCTCTTCTCCCAAGTGACAGAGGACAGGACAAGAGGGAATGGCCTCAAGCTCTGCCAGGGGAGATTTAGGCTAGAGATTAGGAGGAAGTTTTTCACACAGAGGGTGATTGGGCGTTGGAATAGGCTGTCGAGGGAGGTGGTTGATTACCCTTCCCTGGAGGTGTTTAAGGCACAGGTAGATGAGGTGCTGAGGGACATGGTTTAGTGTTTGATAGGAATGATTGGACTCGATGATCCAATGGGTCTCTTCCAACCTGGTTTTCTATGATTCTATGACTAGGTTAGCTGAGCACTTACACGCTGTCATCACTGATACAAGAAGCTTTAGGCCTAATGCTCACAGGTTAAAAGGTTTGCTTGATGTCTTTGGTCAAGACATAAGTACTGGTTTTGGGAAGAAATGCAGTGCTTAAAGAAGATGCATTTGCACCAATAACCTTGAACACTGCACCACTGGGAGTGGCCACTGCTCTGAGCGATGTGTTTGAAGCAGTGAGCTCCATTGGGAGCCTGTCTGTAGGTGTGTGGACAGCACTGGGTGCATGTGTCCCGGCAGAAATAGATCTGCCCAAACCATTTCCCAACCAGTTTCTAGTGACACAAAGCTCTGTCACTTGAGACCTCAGCTAAAAGCTTTCTGCTATTTGGAGAAAATCCCGTCTTTGTTTCTGAACCAGTCAATTTTGGCAATAACCTCCAAGCTGGTCAGGAGGAGCTGGTTGGGGTCTCCTATCTCTTAAATTCTTCCTCGTTGCTGCACCAGATTAGTACTGCATTAACTCTCCTATAGGCTGTCTGTTAGGAGAATAAAGATTATTTTAGATGTTACGCATTAAGGTTTAAGTTGACAAATTTAACAGCTATTTATCTCTAGGGAAAGAGGTCTTTCTAACTTTTTGAGTTTGCAAATGCTCCCTGCTGATATCCATTGCTGTTGTACATGTGTGCCAGGCCCCCTGGAAGTAATTAGCAGCAGGATAAATACCTGGAAGATTATAAGGTTTATATTTTATTAAAAATTTTTGAATTTCAGTACCTCCCTTGTCACGAAAGCACTACTGATAGTGAGCATACATCCTCTAATAATGACACGAATCATATTACTCTCAGGCGTTTGTCAACATTTGTACCATTTTTCCCCTGCAAAATTATTCTGCGATGTGCGTTTAAAAGCAATAATCTAGACAATGCAGCTTAGAAGACTTAACACAAATAAGACAAGGGAAAATTGGCTAACAATTAATGTAAAAGGCTTTATTTAGTTCTTCAGTTATATAAGAAAGTATTTATTTGTTGCTATCTACTTTGCATAAGGTGCAGCCAATTAATCTGTAACTTAATCTTCCAAGTGACGTTGCCAGTGAAGAGGTAGATGGGCTTCAGGGTCTTAGGACTGAGAGTTACCACATTGGTCATCATGATCTATTTCAAAAGGAAATGAGTATTTCTGTGAATCTGGACATCCCATTATTCTTTCAGGTTTCTCGGTGGATTGTCCTTGGGTTGTCAGACTGTATCGCAAGTCCCTGTTGTGATGACTCTTGGAGCCAGTTGGGCTTTCCTGCAGGTGTTTGAATGGACTGGTGCAAGTGAGAGTTTGCAAAGTGAGAGATTTACTATTGCATAGAGTACTATGAGAAACAGAGCAAAGCAAACTGTGCAAAATTGTCATTTGTATCGTAATAGTGTGAACAAAGGTGTGAGGATCCCCAAAGACTGAATCCAGAGTTTCTGCATTGCCTTGGGAAAACAAAAGCAGCCTGTACCTCTCAGGAGGACCTTTTTTCATATCGTACTTTTCTTGACAGAGAACACCAAATGCGACACCAGATACAGTCATGTAGGATAGAAGTAAATACCTGTATGATAAACTACCTGCTTTGTGTGCTCTGTAACCTGTGCATCCCTTAGCACTTCCTAGCACTGCTTTCTGGGATAGACAGAACCACAGAAAGGTTTGGGTCGGAAGGGACCTCAAAGCCCACCCAGTCCCACCACCTCCCACTGGATCAGGGGCTCCAAGCCCCATCCAACCTGGCCTTGGACACCTCCAGGGATGGGGCAGCCACCACTGCTCTGGGCAACCTGGGCCAGGGCCTCCCCACCCTCACAGCCAAACATTTCTTCCTAAGATCTCATATCAATCTCCCCTCTTTCCGCTAAAACCCGTTCTCCCTAATTTTCTCAGGCAATCAACGTTGATTCTATTTAACAACTTGTTAATTTAATTTTATTTTTCTTACATTAGTTCTTTTATTTTTCTCGTAATTTAGAAGGAAGATTCAGTAAAATGGAGCCACACATTCTCCTCTTGGGCATTTGTCTTCTCCTGCTTGAAATGTAGTTTAGATTTTATAAAACAAGACAGAAAATTGCACACTATCTCAGGAATTTGCCGTTCTCCCTGAGGTCTGCCATGCACTGAGCTATGTTGCCTTAGTAGAAGATAGGTTTGCTGCTAATGACTGTATTAATGTTATCATATAATTTTTATTGAGCGAATCTCTTATCAGATAGTGCGACCGTATGTTACATTTGGTCAGTATGTAGTATTCTTGGTGGAAGGAGGATATCTGTGGTCCTTAATGAAAAGAACGTATTTTTTCTGACAATGAACTCAGTGTTTTGGTGTTACTGGTGGCACGCGAAACACAAAACATGCCATCCTTTCCTCGGGCCGCCCAACAGCAGTGGGAATTCTGCATCTACTTCATTTTCCCACTTAGACCAAGCCAATACGTTGATGGGGGGACACTCTGGTTAAATGGAATATCAGAGTGACTGTTTTCAAACTAGTTTTGGTCATCAAAGAACGGAGTGCTCATAATGTGCTTAGTAACAAGGGAGATGCTGAAGCACACGTTTTTATAGGAGAGCTTAACACTGCCATAACTTTGAAATCTGGTCTTTTCTTGCACAAATCCTGAAAATATACGGATTTGTAGAATATTTTGCACAGGCATATGCGCATTTAATGCACATATCTTTTGCCTTAAAGTTTACAACAATTCCTATTCCAGTCAAATGCCGGGTCCTACACTTGGGGCACAACAACCCTATGCAGAGCTACAGACTGGGAGAAGTCTGTCTAGAAAGCTGCCAGGAGGAGAGGGACCTGGGGGTTTTGGTTGACAGCGACTGAACATGAGGCAGAGGTGTGCCCAGGTGGCCAAGAAGGCCAATGGCATCCTGGCTTGGATCAGAAATGGTGTGACCAGCAGGTCCAGGGAGGTTATTCTCCCTCTGGACTCAGCACTGGTGAGACTGCTCCTTGAATCCTGTGTTCAGTTCTAGGCCCCTCATCACAAGAAGGATGTTGAGGCTCTCGAGCGAGTCCAGAGAAGAGCATCAAAGCTGGTGAAGGGACTGGAGAACAGGCCTTATGAAGAGCGTCTGAGAGAGCTGGGGGTGTTTATCCTGGAGAAGAGGACCCTGAGGGGAGACCTCATTGCTCTCTCCAACTCCCTGAAAGGAGGTTGTGGAGAGGAGGGAGCTGACCTCTTCTCCCAAGTGACAGGGGACAGGACAAGAGGGAATAGCCTCAAGCTCCACCAGGGGAGATTTAGACTGGAGGTTAGGAGGAAGTTTTTCACAGAAAGGGTGATTGGGCACTGGCAGAGGCTGCCGAGGAGGTTGATTCACCTTCCCTGGAGGTGTTTAAGGGAGGGATAGATGAGGTGCTAAGGAACATGGTTTAGTGTTTGATGGGAATGGTTGGACTGGATGATCCAGTGGGTCTCTTCCAACCTGGTGATTCTATGATTCTATCTCTGTATAACACAGTTTTTCTGCTGGTTTGCTCTGACTGTGCAGCATTTTGGCAGGTGGTGTGTTCCAGTCAGTGAGGAGGACGCTTTCCAGCAACATTTGGGGGCAGATCCGTGGCAGGGATAAGAAAGCCAAAACTGAGAGTCTCTCAAAGAAAGGCATTCGTGTTGCCATGTTCAAAATAACAACAGGAAAGTGTGAACGACAGGGGGAGTTTTCAAAAGACTTTTTCACCTTGAAGTTTTTTTGGGATTTGATTTGGTTTGTGTCTTGCATGCGGCACAAAAATGTGTTTTAAAATAGAAAAGGATACCCTGCGATTGAAAGCTGCAGGGAATGCGTTAATATTTGCAACAGTTGTAAGCGTGTTTTAGTAAATCCATTACAAACTACTGTGTGGAATAGGATACCCCATTATGTCACCGATAAAAGTGAAACAATTGAATATGACCCAAGGGTGGATTATTGCCACCAAGCGATGTAACAGAATGTGCATTACAGTTAGCGTAATTGCACAGCTAACTGATTTCCTTCTCTTTAAATTAAAATTGCAGTATGAAACTACATTATCTAATTTTGCTTACCAAGGCATTTAGGAACTGTTTGCAAAGTAGAGCAGGCTCGAAGTAACGTGAGAAAATGGGGGGAAAAAGTGCTTCTCACATAAATTATTTTCTACGAGCAACTGAAAACAGAAAAATTCTGGCAAACTACAACCAACTTTGCACACAAGGCAAACAAACATTCATTGTCCCACAACCCAAACACAATTAAATGAAACTGTGGAAGTGAAATTGGTTACAATTTATTCAACATTTAATGAAAGTAAAGAAGAAAAGAAATGATGTAAAAATGGTTTCTTCAGAGTCATTGCTTTTGTTTGAGATAATTTTGTTTCAGTCTGGATAGAGGAAAACTCAAGGCACAACAGATTCAAAGCCGTGTGCTGTGTGCCGAAAGTCTGCTGTTGAAATACTAACAAGCCAAGACTCATTAATTAATCTTATTCCTGTATTTTTAATTATCATTCTTATATTTCTTAGCGTGTTACCCTTCCCCCCAAATGTTTTAAAATACCAACTACCACCAAACTGAAAAGCTACCAGGGTGTTTTGGCTCTTTTCTCCAGGTTGGGAAACGCATAAGACACAAAACGAAATAGATCCAGAACTTGGCTGAACTTTGGCTGAATTTTGCCAATGAAAGCTTGCAAGCTGCAGCCAACTTGGCTATTAAAAAGAGCCCTTGAGCCAGCACTAATTAAGTCAACAAGTAGTTAGAGCTCAGTCCTCACAGTCCTGTGCTTTTATGGGATGGGAGGATGAATGTCATGTATGTAGGGAGCCGAACAGCTGCTTCGTGTACCGTTCCTCCATTTAAGGGTGTGCTAACCTTGCAACAACCTAGTGACATCATCATTTTTCACCTTATTCCTTTCTCATGGGGTATGTCTTCACAATAAACCCGGGGTGAAAAGGTTTCCTTGGCAGGCAGACAGCCTGCATGACAAATGTGCTGAGGAGTCAAGGAAGATTTTAACCTGCCCTACCTAGCCAGAGCCACTTCTTGCACCTAGGAGCAAAGTGATAAATGCTTTTCTTCCCAAAAGAGGGAGGGGTGCAAGGTAGAAGGCAGGGAAGAAATAAAAGTAGGATATGCTGCATATGATATTGTGCTGAGTGGATCTGTGCCACTCTTTTTCTTTTCCCCTCAGGTAAACAAGCAGCGTGCCCAACCCCTCACATCTTGATCATGGTTTTCATACAACGGATGCCTTGGTTTGAAACATCCGTGTAGTATTTCTGTGTTAAACAGGTCTGTGTTATGCTCCCTTGGCAATACCAGGGAGCTGCGGGTTTGGCTGTGCTTTATGAGTATTTTTTTACTCCATATGTGCTGTGTCCTAATCATTTAGAAAACATTTTCACACAGAACTAATAAGGTATTGTAATTTTGTGAAGAGTCCCTCTGACTCTGGCATAGTGCCCGATTTCCTACAGATGATTCCAAGGTCCCCAATGTACATCACGACCTCCTCCACCGCGTCCTCAACTCAAGTCAGGTGTGAGTGAGGCTCGGGAGGCTGTTCCATTGCTCACTCCCAAAACACTTGGCTTAAGAAGAGCAATTTTAAAATACGGTCGAAAATTAACTTTGTGGGCAGCGTAGACATAGCTGTATCATTTATGTAGCCACTTTTAATTATGAACTAAGTAAAGATGGGATCCAAGAGTATATAAAGCATTTTTCTATAGCTAACTTGGGGATAACATGCAAGTAGCAAAGTGGTGAAGGGCAAAATCTTTGTCAGGCGCTGTTCTGCGGTGGCAACATCCAGCCGGAGCTCTGCACCGAAACCACGTTTGCTGGTGGGGAGCACATTTGGGTCTGTCCTCTGAGGGTGGGAGCAATCTCTTCAACAGGAAAGGCTGTGTTATTGTGTGGCTGCTCATCTACCTCACCTGCTCCCCAGACCACAGAATGGTCTGGGTTGGAAGGGACCTCAAAGCCCATCCAGTGCCACCCCTGCCATGGGCAGGGACACCTCCCACTGCTTCAGGGGCTCCAAGCCCCATCCAACCTGCCCTTGAACCCCTCCAGGGATGGGGCAGCCACCACTGCTCTGGGCAAACTGGGTCAGGGCCTCCCCACCCTCACAGCAAAACATTTCTGCCTAAGATCTCGTCTAAATCTCCCCTCTCATGTCAGCTCCCTGTCACGATGGGAACGAGCACCTTGGCAATAATGACTGATGTGTTTATCCTGCACCCAGGCCGGTGAAATGACTCTGTGTGCTCTCAGTACCCTGATTTCACGAAGCAGGAGAGCTGATGTAATAAACAGGGTCATTTAAACATGAAAAAGAGCAGACGAGTGGAACAGATTTTGGATTAGACTGTCAGGATGATCTTCAGGAGGTGTGTTGGGCTCAGAGAGGAGTTGGGTTACATAAACGTCTGCTGACCTGGCCTGGTACGAAGCTTTGCCCTTCAGTGCTTTTGGTGTTTGTGTCATTTGTAAAGCTCTGTGGATGTGGTGACAGACAAAATACGTGCATGTGTTTCATACCTGCATAGTGCATCTGCACTGAAAAACCTACCAGAGATACACGTGAAGGAAGATCTCCAGCACTGTATAATTTGTTGTGCACTGCAGAGTAGACTTTTCAGATATTTTAATTGTCACATTAAGATTTTAGCTGTAAAACCATCGTGATTGAACAAACAGGCTTTTAGCTAATTTAAGTTAGAATAAAAGTGAGCATTTGAAAGCTGCGTGGTGGGAATGGTTCATAACTGAAGCGTTTTTCCCCTTAGGGATATAACCAGGATGCAGAAAAATCCCTGTAGGAAAGATATTCATATATTAATAAAAAAATTGCTAAACAGAAGCATCATATTGCCAGATATTAGGCTGGAGGTATGCTAAAAGAATGCTGGCCTTGTTTGTGAAGTTGTGGATAAATCTGTTAAAAATAATTGAATTTATATTTAACTTGAAAAACAGGGTGAGATCTTTTATTCTGCACTTATAAGTTTGAATACACTTTCAGTTGCTCTTAGTTATCTCAAATTAAATCTTAAATTGAGCTTGTGGTTCCGTGAATTAATACTCTGGCCTTTCAGCTCTTTTGCTGAGGTCATTCAAATCTAATGGTAGAAATGGTCACAGGGTCAAGTCCTAGTATGTAGAGTATAGAAATGGTTTAATGATGCCAGCAGATGTTTGCATTCTGCATGTTGGAGCCGTAATGCACTGGTGGGCTCTGTGAAGGCACTCGATTATCACATTATTATATCTTCATTCAATCTGAATTGTGAGGAAGGGAATAAGAATGCATTAAAATAAGGTGAAGGTTCTGCCTTAAACCAACAAAAATAAGCTAAATCAGAGTTAATTTTCCACCGACGCCCTTCTTAGCTGTCCCTGTTGTGCTTAGTCATTGTCAGGGTCCTGGGAGGTTGCATAAACTTAAATAAACAGGCTGAACTTGGCACAGAAAATTGAGGCACGTAAGAATGACTTTGAAATGCTTTGAGTTTACCCGTTATAAGCCAGAACTTAAGAATCACTTTTACAGACTTTATATCTAGATCTCTACTAACGTCTTAATTCTATAAAAGGCTGAAAATATCCACGAATATGAAAATATTAATAATAACCAGGGAGCCAAGGAAGAACTGTAAAGTGCCAGGCAGGTTCTGTCATAGGGGCTGCATGCAGTTAATAAAGAAGTGCACAGTTTGTGTAAAGATATTATGAGAACAGGACCCGCATTACACAGTAGGCAGCCTGAATCGCTCGTTGATTATAAAGATATTAAAAATCAAGTAAACACACAGAATTGTAAACTGCACTGGAAAGCAAATTTTTTAAACCCAGAGTTGCATTCTTAATGCTTTTTAATGGTTTGGGGTTGGTTTTTGTTTTTTTTTTTTTTTTGCTTAAATTTGACCTCTATTCCACCTCCTCCTAAAACACATCGTTTCGAAAGGGCTTGTGTTTTTCCGCTCAGAAACACAACATAGCCGACTTCGCTAACCAGAAGGGATCCCAGGACGACTACGTTTCCAGAGTCCGGTTTTGATGACATTTTGCAAAACCATATTCCTAGGCTAAAATTCATACATGAACTTTCACCCTTTCCTTTGTAGCAGTTTGAAAAAAAAATCATTTTATAATACTTTTAAAAGCAAATAAGTGAAATGTGCTGAAAACGCTGATGAGCCTTTTGTTTAGCTGTTCAGTGTAACACCGGGATCGGATATTTACTGCTGTCGCCAGTTTTATTTGTCGTCTTTCCTAGTTCATCACTGCCATCTCTCTCCTTGGTCTATACAGATAATTATAGCCAGCGCGATGATGGTTATCAAGGATATAGCAGTAACACTTTCTCACCAATGTACAGTGATTTGAAGCTACTGCATCATAACTTTATCCTGTAATAGTGTGTTTAGTGGACTGGAAGGGCATGAGTATGTGACACCGCGTAGCAGGAAAGCGCGATAACTTCTGAAGTCAATGAGGGCTCGGTATCATGTCAGGTGGGACACACGGGCTGGATGAGGTGTATTTCAAAGGCTACTTCCAAACTCGACTCTCTCCCTGAAGGTCTGCACACATCAGTGTTACCTGTGCTTGCTGTAGAGGACACAGTGTCTCTGCTGGCTGTTTGCTGTGTTCGGAGCTAACAGAGCGTAGGAAAGGGGAATGAGCAGCCATCCTCTGGGTCTTCCATCACTATCGTTGCAAATAAATAAATAACCTAAATCCTGATTCCAACGCCAAAAGCTACCTTCAGGTTCACCTCTGCAGTCTTGTTGAAAACAATGTATGAACTAGCAGAGCGCCCTGTGTTGACTTTTAATTCCCCAGTGCATTTGCTGTGCTGCCATTTGTGCTTGTGCATGTGTCTGTGGAACGGGAGGTGAAGAGGGAGCATCCTTTTTCCCTCTGAAAGTCATTGACGAAACCTGTAGGAGATGTAGTTCAGTGAAAGTATTGAAAGATCGCTCCTTGGAAGGAAGACACACTTAAGCCTGCTGGATTGTTATGCAGGACGTTAGTGTAGGAGGCTGTGGTGAAGTGTGATAAATTCGGTTCTTCTCTGCTGTATTATCACTTTGTTGCTTAAGTGGTCTGGTGAAAAAAGGCGACAGCAGTATGTAACAGGCGGCATGATTTAAGTCCATCAACAGCACGGTTTTTTTTTTTCCTAATGTGAAATCTTGTTCCCATTTGTCAGCCGGGAGACGTATTTTGACAATCAAGAGATATTGTGCAGGTGGTTGAAATAATTTTGATGTATTTGTGGGGTTTTTTTCCAACACATGCTGATTAATCCTAGGTTCGTATATCACAGCAAATTGGAAAATACAGCCTACCTGGATGATGAACGTGTTTAGAAAGGTTTAAAGTTTTGTTGACTGTAACATCAGTGCCCTTGAAGGCAGTGGGCAAAGTAGACCCAGGATTGTGATTACAACCCTGTCTCTCCCTCTTGGTTGCCCTCTCCCTGGTCTCTCTATGCCGTCCTGGAGGGCTGGGCCCCATCATACACTGCAGGCTGAGACAGAAGCACCAGCTCAGACTAAGTCTACGCTAACCTACAAGACTGACATGAACTAAAGAATTCTAGGCCAACATTTCTGGTGGCAGACTTGGGGGGGTCAGCCGCTGACGATGTTGGGAGAAAGCAGGAAGGCAGAGATGAGCGGCTGGAGGACAACATTATGCATGAGAAGTGCCAGATGGCAACCTGAGTGTCTATGCAGAGAAAACTATCTACCTACAGCCTCAGTAGGAAGCTCTTCCTACCCTGTGGGAAAGATTCAAGTGAAGTGCAAGGATGTCCAAAGGTCCAAAATAATAATAGTCAGCAGTTAAATTTGCATCCACTTCACCTGTGGACTTGGTTGTCAGGTTTTTATCTTTGATGTCTTTGGGTAGGGAAATGTGTTGGTGCCCATGGTTTTATCTGCCTTATATCATTGTCCTAAGATTGTAAATCAAAGTTTCCTTTCCCCAACCTGCCAAGCGCCGAGGAATCTAAACACAAGCAGCATTCTGGTCATTACGTGTAAGAAGAAGAGAGAACTGAAACAAAGAGGCATCATGTTGAGCAGTCTAGTTTTTATCCTCAGTCAGCTGGGTTGCAAAGAAAAGGATAAATATGCATTGCCAGAAAGTGGATTATTCTCTTCTTTCTCTTTAAATACTGTGGTGTCTCTTCCTTTTTCCACCAGGAGACCTGCAAGGTCACCAAATTAAACCTTTATACAATCCGAAAATTGAATCTCAGTACATCCATTTTCCTAACACAATTTCTGCAATCCCTCTCGGTGCTGACAGTTTTGGTCACACATCTCTATTGTGCTGTTCAGTTTTATTTGACAGTGCTGGATGGCATCAGCGTGTATTGGAGGTAACATCTGAGCTGTGGCGGATCTCTTGGGACTGCTGTACTACTTTACCTCCTTGCCATCGTAAATGGGTGTTGCTGTCACTCTGTAAGATTTCCTCCTGGGTTAGGCATCTTTCTTTAATTATTAATCAAAAGCAGTGTAACAGTCATTGCAAACAAATGTATCGCTGTACTGAAGCAAGTATGTTAGATGGGATGTTAGTAATATTAGTGGAACAAGGGTTGGATGTAAAGGTTGTGATCTTGTCTTTTTCACATCTGCTTGATACATAAATTATTATGCCAGTCTGAGTACTGTACTTCCCTGCTGCAAAAAGAGAAAAATAAATGCAGTAGGTTAGTTTTTTCTGCAGTGTTGAAACTGAACAAAGGCCAAGTGGCTTATATAAAGCCGTTCCTGAAACCTGTGACAGAGCTGGGAAAAAAGTGTCCCAAGTTTGAATGTAACCATATGCTTACCATGGGGGAAAAAAAAGTACACGGCTATAGATACACAAAATCCCATTGCTTTATGTTTAAGTTGGGACTAGTTCATGAACTTCTATTGTCCTTAGTTTCACATGTGGTCTATGTCCTATGGTCATAGGACTATGGTCCTGCTTTCAAAAGAAAATCTGTGTTTCCTCTGTGAGGACAGGCTGAGAGGGTTGAGGTTGTTCAGTCTGGAGAAGAGAAGGCTCCCGGGAGACCCCAGAGCAGCCTCCAGGGCTGAAAGGGGCTCCAGGAAAACTGGGAAGGGGCTCTGGATCAGGAAGTGCAGGGACAGGACGAGGGGAGATGTTTTGTAGCTGAAAAAGCGGAGATGGAGTTGAGATCGTAGGAAGAAATGTTGTGCTGTGAGTGTGGGGAGACCCTGGCCCAGGCTGCCCAGGGCAGCCCCAGGCCAGGTGGGATGGGGCTTGGAGAAACGGGCTTGAGTGAGAGGTGTCCCAGCCCATGGCAGGGGGTTTGTTTAAGGTCCCTTTCAACCCAAACCATTCTGTCATTCCATGATTCAACATTTGAGACCTTTATTTTTCTCAAGTCTTTGTGTTCCTGTTCAGTTTCCAGATTGCAGGCACTCACACGGCTCTCACCTGAGACACGGGATCCTTGAGCAGTACCTGGGAAATGTCTGCTCTAAATTAAGTACCTCCTGCTACAGCTCAGCTTAAAGAAAAATCTTTACACTGCTGTGGTGGGCATAGAGCCACTTTGTGTTTTCCCTGCAGAGCGAGGGTAGAGGCACCGTCAGTGCTTTGTGTGTGGAGTAGCCCTGTGCCAGGCTGGGGCACACGCTCTTCACACTAGCGAATCTCTCTGGCTACGTCCCCATGTTGCATTTCCCCACGAGCATGTGGAGACATCCTGGAGAGCACTGGGCTCTATAAGGGAATACAGTGGCTGCTGGCTTCTCATTCCCCCGCCTGCCACCTCCTCTCACAGAGGGACCACCTTACCCGTTTAGCTGGTTCTGGAGGGGACGATGGGCTTTCATCACTGAAAACTACTGCTCAGCGTCTTCAAAACAGAATATCAACATAAAGGGCATACGTTTTCATCAAAAGCAATGAGTGCAGTTGGTTCCCGTTCCTAGCGTTAGTATAATCCTGCTGCTGAGTACACAGATATACAACACTGGGGCTCTACCTAATCACATACACGTGATCCGATTTGAACTGCTTGTCTCTTTGAGGCATTCAGTTAATACTAAATTTAATACACTTTGATAGAACTCTTATTAGGGGTTGAAGACATTGCCATCTTAAATATCAGACTAAGGGTATTTCCTGACTCCTGTAGATCAGCCATTCTATTGAAGGTATTTGTTAATCTCAAATAAGTTATCCATATTTCACTGTGTGCACTGGGTATGGCATATTGCATCATCTTTTAGTTTCTTACAGACACTAGTCTGGACTGCAGTAAAGCCAGGCTGTCTATTTTACCACGAGCATAGCAGTATCAAAAAGAATCTACTGGCATATATGATCCTTGTGTTCACTCAAATTGTCACTAATGTTCTCTTTCCTTCAACAAACCTCTCGCTGTTACAATAATAAGAATATCTGCATTTATTACAAGACCATTTGTGCAGCTTGTAGTTACCCTCCTAGAGGCCAAGCTGGGAATTAATAATGTCATCATTCTCCTGGTAGCCTCGTGTTGGCTTTATAGGAGCAGAGGGCTTCTTCCAGAAGAACTTCCCAGAGCAGCTGGAAACTGCTGGATACCCTGCTCTGAATGAAACTTCTTACTTAGGCTGATTTGAGAAATGCACCCTGAGATAATCAAATGATTGCAAATTCTGACATTCTACTCCCAGGGGAAAAAAAAGTGAGCAGTGCTGCTTCAGTGAAAATATTTTCATCTGTCTGATTTGAGAATGTTTTCTTATTTGCGTATGGTCATGAGGAAGGGGTCAGGGTTCTTGTTTTGCATCTCTTTCATAGCATCAGATACAGGATTCATCCTCTGTGCTTCTAAAAATCCGTGATGCCACCGCGGCTCCTTCTCTTTTTCTGGGGGTTAACCTGCCGTACCTACCCCAGTCTGGACAGCAAAGCAGGGTGAGTCGGCTGAAGTTCGTTAAGGTTTAGGAAACCAGGCACAGCTAAAAAGACATATGAACAAATAGGAAGTGGTATTAGCTTGTAAGCTTATCCCAACTAAATGTTCTTGATCTAATTTTAATGTAAATAAGATGAATTTAGGGGACCGTCATGTGGGAATTACAGCAATTTCTGTTTGATTTGAGGATATCTGTAAAAGAATGCATGTGATAAACTTGTTTAAAATTATTAGCTAGATCTGTCTCTGATATGCATTCTATGCAATGTCCTTAAATGTTGTTCCAAAAGGATTTTTAAACAACAAAGTTAATTACTAGGTCAATATTTGAATATGTTATTGATTATTAAGAACCATAAAACCTTCCAGAAATTCATGGAAATAGATGCTTCTGCTCATAACAAGACATTGATGCCCTTAAGAAGTGCCTAGATTGTGGGCACAACTTCTTTTCCAATTAATAAACACTTGAGTTACTTTTATTTACATAAAACATGAAAGATATGAAATTCTGCAAGTAGATCCAAGCAAACTGTCAGCATCCAAAGTACAGGTGCTCTTCATAGGTCCCTTACTCTCAGCTTCACTCTCAGCATTCCTGTCTGATGTCATAGAATCACAGAATCATAGAATCATCAAATCACCAAGTTGGAAAAGACCCACTGGATCATTGAGTCCAACCATTCCTATCAAACACTAAACCTTGTCCCTCAGCACCTCATCCACCCATGCCTAAAACACATCCAGGAAAGGTGACTCAACCTCATCCCTGGGTAGACTGTTCCAGTGCCCAATGACCCTTTCTGTGAATTTTTTTTCCTAATATCCAGCCTGAACCTCTCCTGGTGGAGCTCGAGGCCATTCCCTCTCGTCCTGTCCCCTGTCCCTTGGGAGAAGAGCCCAGCTCCCTCCTCTCCACAACCTCCTTTCAGGTAGCTGGAGAGAGCAATGAGGTCTCCCCTCAGCCTCCTCTTCTCCAGGATAAACACCCCCAGCTCTCTCAGATGTTCCTCATAAGGCCTGTTCTCCAGCCCCTTCACCAGCTTCGTTATCAAAATATGTGTGGAAAACTATGCTGGCTTTTCAGTCGCATTGTGGGATTTGTGAACACTGAGACTTATCATGGGATACATGGAGAAATGGATGTCATTTAAATAAGTAGCTGCACTTGCAATGTCATGCATCTCAGAATAACTAATTAATACCCTATATTTTTTCATATATATACTTTTTATATATTTACAGATAAAAATACTTTAAAAGCAAAGCCTTAGAAGTTGTAGCATTTAGAATCTGATCAAGATACAGGAATGGTTGGACTCGAGGATCCGGTGGGTCTTTTCCAACCTGGTGAATCTATGATTGTATATGAATAAAACCAGAGAAGTCATCAAAGAAAACATCCAAATCATCTCGCCTCACACTCAAACTCTGGACATTGGTTGAGCTTGGACTTTGACAGGACAACCAGGTTGTTTGCCTGCAAAGCCACACGGCTGATACTCTTGTTTTTAAATTGAGCTCTATACTTTTCTTCTAAAAAGTTTCTGTTAAGAGTAAAATTGAGACCACTTTAGGTTCACAGGAGGATTGCTCTATGTCCTAACTGCTCTCTGCTACTCACTCGCTGGAGCTCTATTAAAAACCCACAATTTGGCTGCAAAACAAGAGGAGAAAAGCTGTGCTGCACCTCGGAAGCAGGCAGGCTTTGAGCTGTGTCAAAGACCCTTGAACAAGCTTTATAAATGACATCCGTATTTGTCCATTTTTGACTGAAATTGCTTTTGGTTCAGCTGCATGCAGCACTGAATTGCCTTGATGCAATGTCATATGGAATGACACAAAACACAGAAAAAAGCAAGTTGCTGGCTCGGATTAGGAAGTAAAGGAGTCACGGCCCTCGTTCACTTCAGTGGGTGTTGGAGGAAATGAAAATGAAACTGGCGTTCGGGGGTAATCTCTTTTAAGCTCGATAAGAGCAGGTGACATTTTATAAGTCTCGAGTTTTTCATGTTATATTTAGCAGGTACAATGAAACAATTTACATACAGCCCACGATTGCTCATGTTCCTGTACTCTTTCAGAGCAGAGAGACACATTGTGCAATTCATTAGGTTCTTACTGTACAACTTGAGGTTGAAATTCAGTTTTACCTCTAAGCAAGGAATCTCCCTCACAATATCTTTCACACCGCAAAGGCATTTGCCTGCATCTGCCCCAATCTGTTCCTATCAGCATATATTTAAACTTGTAAATAAGAATTTTATACATTTAAATACCATTGTAGTTCATAGAATCATAGAATCATAGAACAACCAGGTTGGAATGGACCCATCGGATCATCGACTCCAACCATTCCTATCAAACACTAAACCATGTCCCTCAGGACCTCGTCCACCCGTGCCTTAAACACTTCCAAGGAAGGTGACTCAACCACCTCCCTGGGCAGCCTATTCCAATGCCCAATGACCCTTTCTGTGAAAAACTTCCTCCTAAAATGCTTTGAGTGCAAATGATAGCCCTGCATTTTGGAGCTAACCACTTCAGGTGGTGAATGCATTAGCTGTCTAGAGATTGATTCTCATCCATCTCAA
Organism: Coccyzus lansbergi; assembly: GCA_033558105.1. Lineage (NCBI taxonomy): Eukaryota > Metazoa > Chordata > Aves > Cuculiformes > Coccyzidae > Coccyzus > Coccyzus lansbergi. The sequence continues at coordinate 234,104 of JAUMJK010000059.1, read as the reverse complement.
GCATTCCACCTGGTCCTTGAATCATGGGCTGAACTCTGAATTTTAAGGAAAGAGAAAAAGAAAGCAAAATAAAGCGGCTAGTTGCTTAAATATAGAGCTTGGCATTGGATTGTGAGTTCCCAGCTTTGAAATCGAGCTTATTATTAGAATTTCTTCCTGTTTCATGCTCGATTTTGACAATTGCCCTCATGATTGAAGCAGTATTTGTGCTCCCTGTTTCTTTTCTCAACTTCTAGATATTGGCCTTCTCTGCCCCTTTCACAGCTGCTATTCCAGCCTCCTGCCCCTGGACTGCCACACACCACCAGTACAGCAAACGAGCACTTGTGCAGCAGTCCCGTGCCCAACAGAGGATTTTGAGTGATGCAAACCAGCTGCAATCCAAAGGGCTGCCCAGCTCACACCACAGTGCAGGACATGTCCTCTCATGAAGTTATTTCACTTGTGTCTGTCCTGCTGCTTCACCCAAATGGAACCTAGTCTCTGTTATCAGGAAAGCCTTTCTTCTTCCTGGGAAGAGAACACCCCAAGGAGACCTGAGAGCAGCTTCCAGTTCAGAAAGGGGCTCCAGGAAAACCAGGGAGGGGCTCTGGATCAGGAAGTGGAGAACGAGGGGGAAGGTTTTCATCTGGAAGAGGAGAGATTGAGATGAGATCTCAAGAAGAAATGTTTTGCTGTGAGGGTGAGGAGGCCCTGGCCCAGGTTGCCCAGAGCAGTGGTGGCTACCCCATCCCTGGAGGGGTTCAAGGCCAGGCTGGATGGGGCTTGGAGCCCCTGACCCAGTGGGAGGTGTCCCTGCCCATGGCAGGGGTGGAACTGGATGGGTTTTGAGGTCCCTTCCAACCCAAACCATTTTATGATGCTATAATTCTATTTCTTTAATCTTGTTTTTATTAGGACAGGTTTCAAAGCACTCAGATGTCCTGCCATGACAAGTCAAGAGATGGATCACTGATAAGTGCCTCTCGGCAGCTGTAAATATTCCCTTCTCCCTTTGCAACTTGTCTCTTCCCCTCAGCCAGGGGCCTGTTCATGCCTCAGTCGTCAGTGTTTTGTCATTTGAAGTGTGTTCAAAATTACCAGCGTGAATTTATTTGGATATTTAAAATGTTGGGTTGCTCTCTGTTGCCTTTGGGTCACAGAAAATAATGTCACAAGAACTGTTTACATTAAGAAGGTGGAGCAGCAAATAAAAGTGAATACATTTATTACAATTAATTATAATATGCATGCTGTGTTTTCAAAAATTAATTTGTCAAAATATTGCTGTTGGTAAAACTGGATTTCAGGATCATTGTCAATGTGTTTGGCTTATTAATTAAGGAACTTATTTTAATATCAGAATAACATCATGATTACTTCTCGAAGCAATTAAAGTAATGATATACTTGTATTCCCTTACATTTTATCCAAATTCTATATCTTCTGCTATACCCTTTTCCAAATTGTAAATATATTCAGTAATTATATCTGATAACATGTAAGTAGTTTATATTAGATGGTGAGATGAATAATGCAAATAAAAATAGTCTAGATGACATCTAGTATATATTACATGTATTTTGTAAAGGTGGAGTATGATGCTTGCTTGCTTGCTGCATGTTTCATGTTTCACAGAAAGGATCACTGGGCACTAGAACAGGCTGCCCAGGGAGGTGGTTGACTCACCTTCCCTGGAGGTGTTTAAGGGATGGGTGGGTGAGGTGCTGAGGGACATGGTCTAATGTTTGATAGGAATGGTTGGACTTGATGATCTGGTGCGTCTCTTCCAGCCTAGTGATTCTATGATTCTATGATTCTGTGTGTCAAAAGGGCTCTGAATGCTTGATAAACTCATGGCACTGTGTACAGAGTGCATTATTTCACCTGTTTCGTTAGTTCTTGGAGTTGCTCCTGGGACAAAACATGGTTTAAGGTGCACAGCATCTGAGGTAAACACTCCCAGGAAAAGCTGGGAGTATAGTGAATCCAGTTCATAGGTGTAACTACTGTTTAATATTGTAATAGCAGAAACCATATCGACAGCATTTATGATATTAAATTGCTCCCCCCCCGCCAAAAAAAAAAAAAAAAGAATCAGCCTGCTTCTGCGGGATTGAGGACCTCATCCTACATAGAAACTGGCCACTAGCAGCAGAGAAGGTCCTACTACAAAACTGTTGCTCTCTTCAGATGCTTTTGAGATTAAAGCACAGATGTGTGGAAGATGTTGCTACCCAGAGCAGAACTCCCATCTTCCACTTCCCAGGGTGGTTACACAGCTGATGCCAGCCCTGGAGACCAGTGGTGGGAGGTGTGGGGAGCCTCATAGTTTTCTGAACATGGCAGACACCCCCTGTGACTTCTCTCAGTGCTCTCCTGCTCAAGTCCTCTGGATAGTGGCCTGGTTTGGGTGGGTAGAGTGATAGGACACTGAGTCTGAGATCTCATATTCTGTGCTGTTTCAGAGGTGACCCCAGACACCCCCCAGCAGGTCATTGCATCCTCTGTGCCATAGGGCTCTGTCATAGAATCATAGATTCATAAAGGTTTGAAGTGACCTCTAAGCTCATCCAACTGTCAGCCCAGCCCCACCGTGACCGTTAAACCATGTCCTGAAGTGCCACAGCTACATACTTTTTGAACCACTCCAGGGATGGGAACTCCACCACTGCCCTCTTCCAGCTTCATCATTCATTTAGTGAAGAAATATTTCCCAATATCCAATCTAAACCGACCCTTTGTCACTTGGGAGAAGAGCCCAGCACCTACCTCACCACAACCTCCTTCCAGGTAGTTGTAGAGAGCAATAAGGTGTCCCCTCAGCTTCCTCTTGTTCTGGTACCTGGAGGCTGCCTTGATGAGTGCAAGTTTTGCCTGTGTTTGTCCTGCAAGGTGGAGCTGTCACCAAATGGCAGAAAAGAATCATCTGGCAGATGGAGAGTGCAGTCCAAGACAACCCCTTCCTAACTCTTATGCTACCATCATTCCTTTTAATTTATAATGATTGCCACCTGCCACTGAAGTGGGGATGAAGAGTAGGGGTCTCTACAGTGAGCAGAAGTCAAGAATTTTGATAGGAATGGTTGGACTCAATGATCCGATGGGTCCCTTCCAACCTGGTTGTTCTATGATTCTATGAATTATAGAATCATAGAATTGCTTGGTTAGAAAAGACTTTTGAGGTCATCAAGCCCAACTGTACCTGTCCACTACTAAACCAAATCCCTAAGCACTTCATCTGCCTGTCTTTCTAACACCTCCAGGGATGGGGACTCCACTACCTCCCTGGGCAGCCTCTGCCAGTACCTGAGAACCCTTTCGGTGAAGAAGTTTTTCTTGATGTCCAATCTGAACCTCTGTCTCATGGCTAAAGAATGCCAGTTCCCTCAGCTCCTCCTCATAAGACTTGTTCTCCAGCCCCTTCCCCAGCTCCATTCCCTTCTCTAGACATACTCCAGGACCTTCATATATTTCTTGTAATGAGGAGTTCAAAACTGAACCCAGGATTCAAGGTGCAAGCAGAGGATATGCGTCCCAAATCCTATAAAATCCTTCGAAGACCTGTATGAAAAGCAGTGCCTGAGTTCTGCCTCAGGACTGAGTGCAGCTGCCCTCACAGTTGTCTTTGTCGTGAACTTTTGGAGGGCAGAGCCCAGTGAAAGGTTCAGTGCTGTTTGCTGAATTAGACCTTAGTGAAATATTGCTCAGCACCAAGCAAACATTACAAGTAACGAATGTATTTAATGGAGTGTATTATTTTATTATAGCTAGTTGCTATAATAGGCATTTAAAACATGATAAACAAAAGCAGCAGCGATGGGATGTACTAGAAGACCAGTTCTCTTTCCCTTATATTTGTTTTGTCAACTGGCATTCATCTACTTTCTGTTTTCTTTGGTCGGCAGTCATCTAGGCGTGAAATAGCTGCCTTCCCATCTTACCAAGCCATGTAAATTTTGCTTTGGGAGGGAGCTTATTGCCGACTGCATTCCTCATCATGGATTGTTAGTAGCACTTGCACAGGGAAGAATACGGGAATAAAATGTTTTCATTCTTAGAGATGGCATAATTAAAATAATGTACTCATCTGTGGCCTGAATGAAGTTTTGCATGTGAAATGACGACAAAAAGTCATAAGTGTGTTAGAAAGTGAGCGTATCAAAGGAAAGGAGAACTAAAATAATTTGGTGTCTCTCCAATTGTTGATGCAAATGAGCATATCATTAAATGATGCTCTGAAGAAAAAGACTGGCAAAATGCCTTTAAAACACATAATCTTCTATTGCCAAGAGCAAAATGCTTATTTTTTTTTATGTTCGAGTTTACTGGTCTTTCTATAAATCGTCTGTTTATATGGGTTGATTATTTTCTTTCATTTCAGGAGCTGTATCCTAGGGATGTTATTGCTGTCCACTACACTCCTAATGGCAGAATCACACTGAATAGCATAATTACATATCCTAATTATGTGTAATTAAGCAAAACCCAGATGATGTTTTCAGTGAGCTCTTGGAATAGCCAAGGGTCAAGGACTTTTAGAATTTTGTAGCATTTCTCCAAATAAGCCCATTATACTGTTAAAGCCAAGATACAGTTTTGTGCAGTCTGTTCTGTAAACCTGCTTAACAGCTAAAATATATAGTATTCATTTATTTAGCTGAGTAAGGATATAGTTGAGATTTCCTCCCTCCCATTTTTAGATTTGTCGTACTTAACCCAGGAAAAGGGACTTTAAACTCAGCACTATAATGCTCTGCATGCTGACAAGCTAAGTGATATTTATTTTTTCAAACCTTAATCCTTTTGAAACATGGAGAAATAAATACATCCTCTTATCTAGCATATGCCTGAGACTGGAAATAAATTCTTATTTTCTAGTAGTCCTGTACCAGTGGTCTACAATGAATAATTTGGGCAGTCTCACCGAATATAATAGGAAGAGCTTCTCTATTACCAGTGATAATTATAAAGCTCATAATGGGAAACCTCCAAAGCCCCACCATCAATCACGGAAAATAAACAATGGGAAATGATAGGTATATAGAAGTGGATATGGCAAAACCACATATGGAAATGCAATAGTTTCCGCAAGGTTATAAATCACGGGGGAGTCATAATTTTAAATGTAATTAATATTCTCGGATTAAAACATAACTTTCTAAGGAATTTAGCAGACGTTTTTGCAGTCGGGAGCTGGATGAATCAGAGCGTTGGTAATGGGATTAAGGAGACTTTCGCTTCTAGATTTTTGGGTCAAATGTGACCCAAATCTGCAGTGCCTGAAAGTTACCATTTCACAGCTGTGCAGTGGCTTTTGTGGAGGATTTGTGGAGCTTGGTCTGCACCCCAGCAGGGAAGGGTCTGTGGACCAGCATCAGTGGTGCTGGACACAGTTTTGTTCTCTGTAGAAAGAAAAGAAGTTGACCACTATCATCTAATAGCTTGGATTTGTGAGCATTAGAGCATCATTAAAAATCCTGTGGTGTGAGTCCTTCCAGTAGCAGAAGCCAAGAACACAACGGCTTTTTGAGGGAGCTCCCTGCTTGGTCTTGGGAAGTGATCCCTCCAGATGGGGGTGCAGATACGCATTGTTTGCTGGAAGTTCTTCTCTCGTCTCATGAATGCCTGTCCTGGTGCCAAGAGCCACGAGGTCTCACCTCAGCCTCCTCTTCTCCAGGCTAAACAATTCCAGGTCCCTCAGCAATAACATGGTGATTGCCATTCTTTTTTTGTGTGGCTAGATCAGTCAGTGCTTAAAGGATTCCAGTTTTTAAATCCTTTATTCCCAGATTTGAAATCCATCTATGTTCTTTTCTGTACATCTCAGTGAAGGTGAGATTCTTTTTCACCTGATTGAGGCTCTGGAGTGAATCCAGAGAAGAGCAATGAAGCTGGTGAAGGGACTGGAGAACAGGCCTGATGAGGAACGGCTGAGAGAGCTGGGGGTGTTTAGCCTGGAGAAGAGGAGGCTGAGAGGAGACCTCATTACTCTCTACAGCTACCTGAAAGGAGGTTGTAGAGAGGAGGGAGCTGGGCTCTTCTCCCAAGTGACAGGGGACAGGACAAGAGGGAATGGCCTCAAGCTCCACCAGGGGAGATTTAGGCTGGACATTAGGAAAAAGTTTTTCCCAGAAAGGGTCATTGGGCACTGTCAGAGGCTGCTGAGGGTGGTGGTTGAGTCACCTTCCCTGGAGGTGTTTAAGGGACGGGTGGACAAGGTGCTGAGGGACATGGTTTAGTGTTTGATAGGAATGGTTGGACTAGATGATCCAGTGGGTCTCTTCCAACCTGGTGATTCTGTGATTCTATGACTTCCACCAAAACCAAATACATTTTTGGCAGTTGAGAACTCTGTCTTTAGGCTGAATAAGACTTTTCACAATGTTGTTTTCTCATATTTACACAATAATAAACGTTTTCCAGAAATAGTTGTTCCTCTGTTTGATGGATACGAGAGGAAAAGCCCAGTGAACCATTGGTAATGTGACTCAGCTCTAGCAAGTGCATTTTGTTTGCAGTGCTTTGTTTCTTGTTTTGAATTTCATTTACCAGGTACACATGACACAAAGCTTTATTAATTGCGTGAAGAAATGACACCACTATTATTCCCAGTTACAAATGAGTCGCTAAATTTGCAAGAGCAGACGAAAGATAAATACGTGTGTGTGAGATTTGCAATAGTTATAGGAGTTATTCCTAAAAATACATTTCAACTGATTTATGGCATTCTCAAATGGTTTAATATGCCGTAGTGCAAGTGATATATTCAGATTTTCAGTCCCAATGCATTCCTGAGAAGAATGTCCAGTGTTGTTGTAAGGATTAAATGTCCCATGGGGGATAAAAGCACCAGGGAACGGAGGACAATGAAACATTAGATGTAAAACCAAACAGATGTAGCATAATAAGTAAAAGGTCAATATGTGCTGAGGAGCCGCATGTGTAAATCAGAATGGTAATTCCAAGTAGTCGGAGGGCAGCCTGGCAGCAGAGCTTCTGCCGGTACCACCAGGTACTGGAATCGCTCGGCAGCCTGTGCTCCAGCAATGGACTCGCCTGAAAGACAAGTTCTGCTCTGATATCTTCACTTGCCTCTTAAAAAATTCATATAGTTAATATTTAAGTTTCAGAAACCTGTAGCCAGCAAGAGAAAGTTCTTCTAAATGACCCCATTTGTGCTAATGTAACAATCTAATGAAAACTTTAATGCTTATGTTTGCATAATTCCAATTCATTTTTGCTGTTCTGATGATTAAAATTGCTCATTTAAGGGCTATCTTTTGTTTTGTTTGATTTCAGCATTCCCTTTGGTAAGAGTTGCAAAAATTGTGAGGAAATGGATTTAATAGACACGGTCTCAGAAATGGTTTGCTAAATGGTGCCGCAAATACTCCCAATTTTTCCCTTTGTTCTTCCACATATGTTTAAAGATATTTCTGTTAATTTACAATTTGAAAGGTGTGTGAGGAGCAGAGAGTTTGAAAAATAGATTACTGTCTTCATTAATACAGGTTTGACCTACAAAGTCTTCACGTACTTAATGATTAAAAACCAAAGTACTAAATAATAAATTATAAGAATTTATAGGAGTCATCATCTTGAAATTAGCTTACTGAATGTTCTTATCATAATAAATCTGAGTGGGTGTCTAATTTAGTGTTAGCTGACTAAAATTATATGTTGCAGTCAGATAAGAAAAAAAAGAAAGAAACTTTTGTTTCAAGACAAATGATGTGAATTTAATCAGGAGGAACCTGAAAGGCTCCCGCACTTTGCTGTGTCTGCTTTGCAGAAACTTTGGCAAAACTGGTGTTGGTGGAATGAAGATCGATTTCAATTTGTGAATCTGGCAGACAATAAAATTTCCTCCGGCGATTCCGTGATGTTTATGGTGACACTTCCCACACTGCGATCGCCAGTCAGAACCCCAGGAAACAAATGGCTGGAGATCTGCTCTATCTCTTTCTCAATCTAAGCGCAGCAGAAGCCTTTGCCAAGGTCTTTTTATGTTATTATACAACAATCTCCCTCTTCCGTCTCTATCTCACTCTTATAAAAGATGTCTCTCAATTCAGTTAAATGTATTTCTTCTCTCACAGGACAAGGGAACCTCACATATAGATCAGAGCCGGTAAACTGCTTCCAAAATTCAGCTACTGGGGAGCTTTGAAGGGAAAGAAAGAAAACAAAACATTAGTTTAAGAAGCATATTAAAAGTGGTCCTTTTCAGTGGAAGATCTTGTCCTTGGCCCTTTCTCAGGACATCATCTGAGCCTTTCTGTTATGGTGAAACCAGTGGGTTTGGCCAGTACAGATCTGACTGACAGTCACTGCTTCTGCCGACTGAGAGGGTTGGGGTTGTGGAGCCTGGAGAAGAGAAGGCTCTAGGGAGACCTCAGATCAGATTCCAGCACTGAAAGGAGCTCCAGGAAAGCTGGGGAGGGACTCTTGGTCGGTAATAGGATGGGAGGGAGTGGCTTTAGGCTGAAAGATTGAGATGAGGTCTTAGGAAGAAATGTTTTGCTGTGAGGGTGAGGAGGCCCTGGCCCAGGTTGCCCAGAGCAGTGGTGGCTGCCCCATCCCTGGAGGGGTTCAAGGCCAGGCTGGATGGGGCTTGGAGCCCCTGACCCAGTGGGAGGTGTCCCTGCCCATGGCAGGGGTGGGACTGGATGGGCTTTGAGGTCACTTCCAAACCACTCTGTGACTCTGTGACTGAGGTTTTCGTTTCTAAACAGGCACTGAGATCATAGCAGAATAGGGGAAATTTCCCTCTGCAGTTTATAAGGATCCGTGAGAGCTGCAGAAAGCAATCAGATTCTACTTTATCTTTTTACTTTGCCTCAGTTCCTTGCCCTAATTAATTAGAGGGAAATATGCCTTCTAGAGATGAAGATCCCTCTGGGATTTTCATCAGGAAGTCATAGCTCTTGTGGTTAAAAGGGGAAAGATTTGTTGTTGTTGTTTTAAATGTTAAAAAGTTTAAATGTGGTTCACTAGTACTTCATTTTTATCATTAGCACCAATTCCACAGTGCTAAATGCTGTTGATAATATTTAAGTTTCTTTATGTAAACATTATTTATGATTGCAGATTCCTAATCAGAACTAGAAAAAACACGTGCCTCAATCATTTTTCCCAAAGAGCTCCTGGAGATCACATTCATCTCTGAAAATGCTGATTAGTCAGGTTTCATTACCTCCTGTCAGAGTATTCAAATGTTGAAGAAAGGCAAAACAAAGTTGAGAGAGTACAAATGAGAATTAGCTACATTATTAAATTAAAGGAGCTTATATCTCTCATTTTCTAAAAAGCCTTTACCCCAGCAATCTCAGATGGACCTGGAGTCACCCCGTGCTGTAGCAGCTTGCCCAGAGCATGCACCAACAGGAGGTCCCTTTAGAGCACTACTCACTATATATGCTGTAAAATGAAGAGTAACCGAGGTACATACCGTGTAGTCATTGCTTAAATGGGAACGAAGATGCTTGTGAAATAATGTGGTTTTGGCCCAATCGCTAACAACCTGACCAAAGTCCCATTGCTTTTTAGAGGTGAAGATAAACCCCACTTTCGGTCCCTTGTTTTCTGTCGCTTAGATATCACCCTGATCAGTGCTATTTCATTGCAGAATGTAGTGCCCAAAGACCCCTTGTGATGATTGTCTGCTATGCTGTCAGCTCCGCAAAGACTGGTGAAGAGATGTCTGTTCTGTAGAACCTGTGTGCTGAGAGAGCAGCTTTTGAAGTCATAGAATCACCAAGTTGGAAACTACCTTTGAAATCACTGAGCCCAACCCTACCTGTCCACTACTAAACCATATCTCTAAGCATTTCATCTACCTGTGTTTTAAACCCCTCCAGGGATGGTGGCTCCACCAGTGCCTGGGAACCCTTTCTGAGAAGGTTTATCCTACTGTTCAATCTGAACCTGGCCTGGCGCAGCTTGAGGCCATTCCCTCTCATCTGATCACCTGGGAGAAGAGACCAACAGCCACCTCTCTCCAACCCCCTTTCAGGTCGTTGTAGACAGGAGGTTGTAGTCAGTCTCCACAGTAGTCATCTACGTATCCCAGTGCTCTGGGAGCCACCGGGATGAGCACTGCTAGCAATGAATTCAGCTGGGCAGTAGTGGTGAGTGAGCTGTGGCATCACAGGTTCAGCAGTGGTTCTGGACGCTTTGGGAGCCCAGCCTGACTGACACTATTATTTCCTCCAAAGGCAAGTACCCATCAAAAGGCAGTAATGTTAAAGTCACTCTAATTATAACAGTGCAAGCTGAGTGATTAGGTCGTAGCAAAACTGTTTGGTCAGTATTCTTCCCTTCTGGTTTGCTCAGAAGCATCTTCAGGATGGGCTGCAGCACGTCCACTGGGTGCCCTGTATAGCTGTGGTGTTGATGAGCAGTCACTGTGAGCTTCCTGGAGGGATGAGCGTGGGCTGTGTGTTTCATCTCTGGTGTCTACATCACTTACTAAAACACTATAGGTGAGGGCTCAGCCCGGAGCGCGTGGGAATGCTCATTTTGTGCTCTGCTCTGTACCTCTTTTCCTTCCTGACTGTGCAGGGTTAACCATAGGATATAGAGTCATAGAATCTCCAGGTTGGGAAAGACCCATCGGGTCATCGACTCCAACCATTCCTATCAAACACTAAACCATGTCCCTCAGCACCTTGTCCACTCGTGCCTTAAACACCTCCAGGGAAGGTGACTCAATCACCTCCCTGGGCAGCCTCTGCCACTGCCCAATCACCCTTTCCGTGAAAATTTTTTTCCTAAGACACAGAAGACACTTGTATCTTCAAGTAACAAAAGAATTGGATGAGGGCTTAATGCCATGTTATCATAAATTTAACATCATAAACCCCAGTTCATTTCAAACTTAAAGGTGTTCCTCAGAATTCACACTATTGCAGAGAAATCTCCTTATCTTAAATTTCTATATATTTTCCAGGATATAAATAAAGAACAAACAGAACTAAATATCTCAAGACATAAGAAAGTTAAAGATCCAACAGTTAAATAAAAACCCATCCGTGAGGGGTTTATGTTCACGTTTGGTGAAAGAATACTCCTTTTACAAGAGCTCTGCAAGTTGTAATGGAAGTTTTGATTTTTAAGCACTCTTTTCCAGGTACCGGTAGCATTACCGTTGTCTGTGTTGCTGTTAAAGGCTGACTCAGCAACTTCGGTGTGTTCCAGGTTTCTTGCCACCACTATGCGGTTGTGTTGCTGTGTAACAATGCAAGGTCGTTTTTACCTCATGTATGTAGAAATTGCATTCGGTCTGAATGAGCATATTGTCTCCTAAGATTTCAGTGGGAAAAACCAAACAAACCCCAGCATGATCCATTAACACCCCAATTCGGGGTCTGACCTGCAGCCCGGGCTCCAGAAGTGCTTCATTACAGACCTGCTCACCGAGAACTCTCTGCGCTTGGATGCTGTAATCTTTTTTTTTTTTTTTTTCTTTTCTTATTGTTTTGTCACAAAGCAGTTATTTAATGCAGATTATCAGACAAGTTGTTTCTTCTGCTTTGTTTTGGTACATCAGTCCTTTAAGATAAAACTGGATGCAGCTCTCTGTACTGCATACAGAGGTACAGGCCGGAGAAAAGAAAGGACATTAAGCACTCTCAGGTATCTTTGTAATGAAGCGATGTTGGTTTGTTTTCTTTCTCCTTGCAACTTGTTGAGGCTTATAGTTCCGTGAAACATTATGCATTTAAGGAACTTTCCTTAGGGTTCAGCGTAGGTCATGAAAGAAAAGGAGAACAAGTGCGTTTCCCAAACCCACTACACTTTGTACCCAGACCGGCAGAGCAAATCAACTAATGCTTCTGGGAAATCAGAGAAATGATAGGTTTTTAATCTTTAAAAGAAATTAATGAGTGAGCATGTGAAATAGGGGAGGGAAGAACGGTTGCTCTTCTAATTTAATATAGGCTCGTTGTTCGAAAATATGTATGCGTACGGCCTGGTGGCCGGGCAGCTTGTTGTTATGTTGGGGTTTTTTTCCACATCAGTGATATTCTTCAGTCCTGCAAGTTAGTAAAACCAAGACCACTTGCCATAGCTATAAGCTATCAATAAAAATTAATGTACCAGAGGGAATTGAAAGGAAAAAAAATGTACTTAAGTGTTCAGGGCCATCGAGCCACCCATGCATCCTCTGCAAGCGCGTTCTGGCGATAGAGCTGTTATTGTTGCCATGGGCTGCCATTTAATGTTATTTTCCTAAGTAAATGCTTCTGTGCTCTGATCAAGGACATTGGCAGTAAACCAAGACACAGCCTTCAGCAAATGATGGTGCTGAGTGGCACTGAGTGCTATTCCACCAGGCCTGGGATCAGAGGGGAACTGAAGCCCCTCTCTTTTGAAATGCAATTCAAACACAGGTTTAAAATCCTTTCAAGAAGGGAAGAGTCATCTTTGTCTCTTTCTTTTTATTCTCAATTTTTTTTCCTTATTTTTTTTTAAAGAGTGACAAGGGAAATTAAAAAAAAAAAAAAAAAAAGACCGGGATTTATCCAATCTGAGGTGATTTTAACTGAGGAGAAAGGGAAGATCAATAACGAATCCTAAGGCCCCGAAGAAATATATATCTGGGGTTGGGGGTCGTGTTTGTCTACCTTTCTGACAGGATGATTGTTGTTAAACTGAGCTCCCACTCTGTTAGGACACAAGGAAATGGCCTCAAGTTGTACCAGGGAGGTTTAGATTGGACATTAGGAAAAATGTCTTCACCAGAAAGGTTCCTGGGCACTGGCAGAGGCTGCCCAGGGAGGTGGTGTGGTCACCGTCCAAGCAGGTGTTTGAAAGACACTTGGACAAGGGGCTCAGGGATGTGCTTTAGTGGACAGGTACAGTTGGACTGGGTGATCTCAGAGGTCCTTTCCAACCAAACAATTCTGTGATTCTATGGTTAATGACATCCCTCAGTACATTTTTTGGGGGTAGTTGGTTGTAGCTCTGTGTCCAACCCTGGATGCTGATGCCCAGGGAGCAGTTCTGCTCACAGGGGAAGGACAAGAGCTGTGCAGTCATCCCCAGGGCAGCTGCAGGGATTTGAAGGGTTTTCTGCTGCGGAGGATCAGCACTGATAGTGTCCTCTGACTTACTTGGCTAAAGTGCCAACTACTCTGTATTTGTAGATCAAGAAAGTGCATTTAAGCAAGGAGCACTGCTGTGTTGTCCCCTGTAAAGCTGAACCACAAAAAGAAAAGAGAAAATAAGGTCTGGAAGGGGTTTCTGTTTGTCGTGATCAGTGTACAGGAGCCGTGCACAAATGCAGAAACTAAGGCTATAAGTCTGCAAACTCCATTTCTTCCTCAGAATGGTGGTGGTGCTAAATGCTTACATCGGATTCACTGGTAGCTAAGGCAATAAACCTAGATTTATTCTGATAAGGAAATAAAAGGGAGAGTCTGTGCCCTCGGGACGTGAAGCCATCATTTTGGGTATGGGACACTCAGTGGTTCCAGCACAGAATGCTTCGGGGGATGCGGTAAAGAGAGAAGGGATTTGGCGTCATCATTTACCTGGCTCTGTCCTAGGACAACCTTGTGCTTTTGCAGGTGTGAGACAGCAGCCTAGTGCAGTCCCTGGGTGTATTTATTTTTCACATCAAACTGTTTGCACAGATCTTGGCAAAGAAGAAAAGGAGGAGGAGGTTACAAATGCGAAGGCTGCTCTGGCTTTTTGTTAGGTATTATTGGTAGCGTATAGACAGTCATGATAGTTTATAAATCTTCCAGGAAAAAGTATTTGTTTGAGCCAGTTCCTCAGGGTTATTCAACACATTACAGTCCTCCACCCACCTTTCAATCCAATAGCTCCCAGTTTCTTTTAATGATGTATTTCATCTGTGGCAGTTCATACGAAAAGCACGTCCAGGTCAGACCATAGTTCAGACCAGGCTGCTATACTCACTCCAACAAGTGACAGTAGCAGGAGCCAGAGAAAGAGGAGGAGAAGCAGCAAAGAGGAGAGATTGTTTCCCAAGATCTCTCCCACCCTCTAATAATTTGCATTAATTGGTCAATTTTTGACTCATAAACTTTCAGCATCCACAGTGCTCTGTGCGAGGGGTTTAACAGCTTAACTTCATCTTGCATAAATATTCCAGTGACTCTTTCTCTTTGTTTCCAGCCTGAACCCTGCTGGTGCTGTCTGATGGCACTTGAGTCCTGTATGGACCCAGGTGACCTGCCCCTGTTAACTTTCTCCCAGCTCTTACAGGACTGTAGACTCCAAGTCCATCTACGCTGAGCTCTCTTTGTGAGGAAGATCTGGAATTTAATTGTGTACAGCGTTTATTCCATCACGATAATAATCTTTTCTGCCCTTCTCTGTGGCTTTCCAGAAAATTTTTTGAGGTGAGGATACCAGAACTTCATGCAGTTTTCAAGATCATCGAATCATGAACATAATTCAGAGACATGATACAGAAACATCAGAACATAAGCCAGCAGTGTGCCTAGGTAGCCAAGAAGGCCAATGGCATCCTGGCTTGGATCAGAAATGGTGTGACCAGCAGGTCCAGGGAGGTTCTTCTCCCTCTGTACTCAGCACTGGTGAGACTGCTCCTTGAATCCTGTGTTCAGTTCTGGGCCCCTCAGCACAAGAAGGATGTTGAGACTCTGTAGCGAGTCCAGAGAAGAGCAGCAAAGCTGGTGAAGGGACTGGAGAACAGGCCTTATGAGGAAAGAGCTGGGGGTATTTATCCTGGAGAAGAGGAGGCTGAGAGAAGACCTCATTGCTCTCTACAACTACCTGAAAGGAGGTTGTGGAGAGGAGGGAGCTGGGCTCTTCTCCCAAGGGACAGGGGACAGGACAAGAGGGAATGGCCTCAATCAAGAGATTTAGGCTAGAGATTAGGAGGAAGTTTTTCACACAGAGGGTCATTGGGCATTGGAACAGGCTGCCCAGGGAGGTGGTTGATTCCCCTTCCCTGGAGGTGTTTAAGGGACGGGTGGATGAGGTGCTGAGGGACATGGTTTAGTGTTTGATAGGAATGGTTGGACTCGATGATCCAGTGAGTCTCTTCCAATCTGGTTGTTCTAGGATTCTATGATTCATCATAGAATCATGCAGACAGTTCATCAATCTACACAATGAAATAACTGATCTTTTATTTTCTTTATTCCTTTCCTACTAATTCTTGGCTTCCTGTTTCTTGTTTAATTGCCACCGAGCTTTGAGCTGATGTTTTCACAGCACTATGTTATAACCCCAGGATCTTGCTTTCGCATCCAAGGAACACGATCAGTGCCGACATGTGAAGTTGCATTTGTTTTTTCCCATGTGCATCACTTGACATTCATCAACATTTAATTTCAGCTGCCATTTGTTGTCTAGTTGCTGAGCATCATAAGGTCTTTCTGCAAACCCTCACGGCCAACCTTCACCCTCACTGGCTTCCCTTTTGTCAGTAGTGGTGAGAAGGAAGAGACAAAATATAGACTGTGCTGCATGGATACAAACTATTTAGAGTGAAAGCCAGCGACCCTCACTAGAGGCAACATGATTAATGGAACTGAAACCTCAAGAAATGGTCTTGCAACTACATTTTTAATGCATAATATTTGTGTGAGTTTGACATTCAGCAAAATGCTCTCTCTCATGCCTGGTTTGAAGTTAAAAATATCAATGGAATGTCCTAGATTTTATTTATGCATCTAAAGTTGTTAAGGAGGTAAAGGAGAACTGAGAGACAGGCAGCCCAGGCTGCCTCTTTCCAAAGCGCAGTCCCATCATCTGCAGAAATTTTGCCTCCTGGAGATTGAATCAAAGTCGGGTTGATTGTGGTAATTCAGAATTATATATAGATTTTCATTGAATAAGCAGTTATTTGTTACATTGTCCAAGGGAGAAGTCGTAGTGTTTACTTTGTGGTCATGGCGGGATCAGCAATCAAACGTATCTCACACAATTGCACGTTGCTGGCAATGGATTTCCTACTAAAACTTTTAAGTAAGGTTGTAGATTATGTATAGTTGAAAAAAGTAGTGGGAATACTTCACCTGTGCTTTGTGTGAGCAATATCTAATGGTTCTTTGGGGAGACGACTGAGCTGTTGCTTACAGGCTACCACACTGCTGGTGGATTATGCTGAAATTGTGAAAATCCTAGGGAGAGAGAAGTTTAACCAAGAGCTTTTACAACTGTGCGAGTTTCGCAGCATCGAATTAAGTTAATAAATGAGAGCTTAGTATCAATGGAAAGTAAATGCACATCTAGATTTTGCAAATCTCAGCGCTCTGTAGCTTTAGGAGCTCTACCTGTCAAATGTGATGTCTTCATCAGAGTTTGTACGTTCTCTCTCAACCTGTATGTATCGAAGGTTCAGGACTGTTTAATTACATTTTATTTTAAGTGAGGGAAAGTGTGATTGCATCTGGAAAAGAAGACTCTTCTTTGTTGTTCTAACTTGAGAAGTAGACATTGAATTGAAGACAACTAGGACTGCAACCATTAGGGTTTGTTGCATTTTAAGTGTGGGATACCCAGTAAAATGCGTTTTTTACTTCACTACAGTGACAACAATTTCACTTCACCAGTCTCCCTAGAATTACAGTATTGTCCCTGTGAGAAAGCATTTACTCTGATTGTCTCTAATTTAGGAATTTTTTATTTTCCATGCATCAAATCATTTGCATTGTGGTAAGAATAACAAGTCAAATTGACACCAGCTGCATAATATGAGATTGGGAGTTTGCTCCTGTAGTTAATTCCCTTTTACTAACCATCTTTTAATGTTTCTTTTCTCTCTTGGTACTTAAATTCGGGTCTTTTGTCTGTCCTCCTAGCTCTTACATTTCATACATTAAATTTCATTGCCAGCACTCTGAAAATCCAAATAAATTATGCCATTTGCACTACCATCATCAGCCTTCTCTGTAACCTCAGGAAAAATCAAGGGGAACCGTTAGGCAGATTTTTCCATTCTAAATCTCCACCAGTTCTTCTCTATTACGTTACAAGCAGACGTTCTTTTCTACCTTGCCTGTCAGGATGGCTTTCAACTCTTTCCCTTGCTAATGCTGACGAGGTGATTGACTTGCAGATTTCTACAACAGTTTCAGACCCGAGAAAGAAAGATAAAGATGCTCTTATATTCAACAAACTTCATTTTTTTTTAACTGCTTGAACTTCAGTTATTGCTTGTGGCCTCTAGATCTTTGACAAGAATAAATCTGATGCTATCTAGTCTGACAGACTCAATTTTTGTTTTGAATTGCCTCCTACTTTTCTAGTAGTAGGCGCTGCGGTAATTATATACATAGGCAATGGATGACAGCCAGGATATTGTTATTGTAGTCTTTGCTTTAGAGAAAGCATTAATTTCATATTTCATTTGTTTTACATGCTGTCAGGGTATAACTCTCTTCTTGACTCTAGAGTACTGAAAAGGAAAAGTTCTGGGCAGTTCTGCTTCAATTCTTCAGCGACGCCTGGTTTAATTGTTAAGATTTTATTTCTTTTTATGGGTCTGGCGCAAGTCTATAGGGATTTATCCTGCAGAAATTTCTGTAGTATACCTCACATAATCGATTTTGGTGAAATTCAGCAGTTTGTATTGATTACAGTCAATGAATATTGTTATGTTTGCATTTAAAAAGGGGGGCAAAAAAGCCTATGGGCGATAGTTCATTAGCTTATAAATATCGTATTACTTCCTGCATAATTACAGGTTTTTATGATTTTTATAATGCTTTTTTGCTTATTTTCCTTTGGATAATTTTCAAAGTGCTATTATTCCCTCAAGAGATCTCTAAGAGGCAGAATTTCTGGCTATTAAATATTTGCCATCCCACAAGCAGGAGACTGAGAGTGCCTCCAGGTTATTTATAACTGGATTTTATCTCAGAAAATTAACTAAAGAAGATAAACCAAAATTCTAGGGGAAAATGCCTTAAACATCTCATATATTATGCTGCGCTCAAACAACTATTTTAATTTTAACAGCCTGGCAAGCCCAGTGGAGCTCCTTTTCTAGTTTTGGGCACAAAATAAGATAACACTTTTTGAATTCCTCCAGGAGATCATCTAAGTGCACTTAAAGTGGAGGCATAAAATATGAGTTTACAATGTGTTATAGCTAAGCTTCACATGTTAGTTTAATTGATTTTCTGTGTTTACTAGTTCTAAGAGCCCCAGAACTCCTAATTTGCCCTTTAAAAAACTAGTACATTTTCAAAATGTTGTATTAGCAGCAAGGACGAGTTGATGTGTTCTCCAGGAGTTTAGCGTCCAGTGGTCGCTGTAGGGCTGTAACCCTTTCCTGACCACCAGCACCCTTGGTTCTGCCAGTGCTTCTGCAGCCGTGTACGTTTGCGTGCCTGCCTAACCCCATTGCTTTTTGTGGGCTCCTCACACGGGTGGGGTTACACAGGGGACACGTATCGCTAAATCTGGGATTGTTAGCTCTGATTTGTGGGTGGGCTTTTGGGGAACCGTTGGGATGAATGACCCTATGGAATGCAGAGCACCTTAGTTGGATTGCTTGTGAGGATTTAGGTGCCTGATGTGATTAACCTTAAAAGAACAGATACGTTTTCTTTCTAACATCAGTTGTATTTGAACTTAGGTCTAGAGGGGTGAAAGGTTATTGCAATAACTTATCGGACCTTATAGTACAATCAATGTTTAAAAAAAGAATGGTAGCTGGAAGGCATGTTCTATTCTTACTTCAAGGAAAAAGTACCATCAGTTTGCAAGAACTAAAATAATTGCAGTTTCTAAGTATGCCTCGTAAATAAAATGATGAGAAAGGGGTTTTCAACAAAAAGTTAGAAACGAAGAGCATTAACTCCTTTTCTTCAGACATTTATAATAGGAATGCTTTGCCCTCATGGTTGTATAATTATGATGCACAACTGGGTGACCTTTGCAGATGACAAAACTATTAATGATTTCCTCTGGCTTTTGCTTTTAATTATTCAGCCATCTGAAGTAGAATACGGACTTTAGGATCTCTGAGTGAATAAGGATGATTGGTTCATGTCAGTGTTATCACACGGCAGAAAGATCTTATAATTCAGCTTCAGTTTGCTTAAGCTTAGATATTGCCATTGAAGAAATTGACTTTTTACTATGCCCTATGGAACGTAAATCAACACACACACACACACATATATATATGTTTATATATAAAATATCCAACTTTGATAGGAAATTTTCTACTACCTCTTGAAACATTTTAGTCAAAGCAGAATATAAACTCCCTGTTACTGTACAGGATTGTTTCTGCAGCCCTCGCTGCATTGCTTCTTCAAGACAAATATAAACTGATCTTTGAATTATGGCTCAACATTGCATGAGGTGATTAATGATCACTATCCACCCATTTAGACTTCTTACTTTTAATAAATAAAAGGGCAGCTAAGAAAAATATGACTCGGTGTTGCCTCCTACCATCTGTACTTCTTTTTTCCTGAATTATCTAGTCTTACATGTATTTGAATAACTTTTTCAACACAGCACAAGAACACACTTTGTCTCTTGAGACCACAACAACTGCACAGGTTAATATTGATTTGCTAAGAAAATACTTCTTCATCTGTTTTAATATCTCCTACTGCAGTCTAGAACAGAGCACATGATATATAAAAGAATGTAAATAGTTCTTGACTGTTTTCCCAGTGAAAGTAATTACAGGTAGCACTGCACTAAGGTGATGAGATGTACTCGTTGAAATACAGATCACATAGAGGAATTCTTGGGCCTGCAAGGAGGGGAAAGGCAGAACCCAAACTGAGCCATAATAGCCTAATGTGTATAAACCCCAATTCCTTTAGAGGTAGGGAATTTGGGTGCCTGGGAAGAGTGCCATAGACCAGAGTTGAGATATCTGCTTGTGATTAACAAGATTAATCTACATGGCATTGGATTGACAAGATTGCAATTGCCGCTAACATTCATTAGGAAAAGAACAACCCTACTTGGTTGAATTACTGAAAGTTAAAGATTTTTTTTTTTTTAATTAAGCATTGGGATTTTATACACAAGAGAGAAAGGTCTTATGTAAACTCTGCGAGTTCCACGCTGTCGGCTGCAGAGTGAGAGAAGCACTACCCAGGGTAATCCAGCATGGATAGGGAACCCCAGCCCCCAGGGAGATGTTCTCCTGATGCCACCGCAGAGGGCAAGGTTGTTCCTGCAACCACACCCATGGTCTTCGAGAGGCTCAAGAATGACCCTTATTTTTGTTATAGCCTGTGCGGAAGGCTATTCCAAAGTAAGAAGGGATAGGATGAGAGGAAATGGCCTCAGCTTGTGCCAGGGGAGGTTTAGAGTGGATATTAGAAACCACGCTGACAGAGTGGTGAAGCCCTCGCAGAGGTCGCCCAGGGAAACAGGGAGGTCTCCATCCCTGGAGGGGTTCAAAAAACCATGTGACTGTGGCACTTGAGGACATGGTTTAGTAAACATGTTGGTATAGGGTTGAATTGGATGATCTTAGAAGTCTTTTCCAACTTTAATGATTCTATGAAGCTTGGCTACTTCAGGAAGGTGGTACCAGTGGGCAGTGAACGAGCTGTAAATGAGGACCTGCATGTATGAAGACCTCCTGCTTGGTGGCATGGGTCTGCCTGGAGCCTCTTGATACCAGATGCTCATACACAAGGAAGACTTCAGACCAGGTGCAGGGTGTCTCAGGTCTCCAGATATCCAGCAGCCCAGCTTCGGCTCCAAGGGGACTGTCGGACAGCCTGGAGTCTGAGATGAGTACCTAAGTTGTTTTCCATGACAGAAAAATCTGGGTGAAAAGAGCACATGGTCTGTGGAGACTTGATCATAGGGAACGTGTCAGTCCAAGTGTAATTCCTTTAAGGAAAAAAATGAAGTGTATGGGGCAGACATCATTGCAGAAATGTGTGCATCAGCTTTTCAGCTTACTTTGGGAGTCCTGTGAGGCTGGAAGAAAACTTCCTTCTTTGAAAGGGATTTGACGGTGTCTACTTCTTTACGTTTCACAGTCCTGTGATCCACCAGGTCTGGGGCTCAAGGAGGAGTTTGCTGCATTGGCCTGGGGAAACATTCCAGATAAGGCAGAAAGGGAATGAAGCAAATAAAGAAACACACACAAATAAATGTTGTGGGCTTTACATGTACATAGCTCTTTGGCTAATTAATACAGGTCACTACAAATTTATGCCATGTTTTTGTCCTTCTTACTCAGCAGCTGGTATTTGCAGCTGAGTAAGACCTCTCAAACATCATCATTTTCCATTTGTCACCGAAAAAGAAGAAGAAAGGGAAGAGAAAAGAAAAAGCAGAAAGAAGGAAGCACATAAACCAAAATAAAACTGATATTTCATTTGTGTTTCCCTGATAGATATTGAACTCTTCCATATAGTTGTGCATGAGGGGTTTTGCTGAGTGAGCTGGGACACTGTCTCTTTAAGTGTTTAACAGTAATTGGTTCATGTCCCGGTGTTCATTGAAAATCCTAGACATTTCATGGAAAATCTTCTTAATGAGGGAATGAATTTTTCATTCACATTAGAAAGCTCACTCTGACAAACAATTTCTAAATAAAACTTTGGCGACATGACATCCCATATTGGACTTGACAAAGAGGACAGGTGCATTAGAATAAAACTGTATGGCGATCCTTCAAGCTGTCAGCCATGAATATTTTATTTCTTAATGAATCATCTTTGTGAAATGAACTTTCTTGTTGTAGTGTCAGTGCCATTTACAACAAAAAAACTGCTCCTTTTAAAAGGTGAACTCCTTAAAGATGCTGATGCCTGCATAAAATACTTAACCCTAGCCAAGATATTCAGTAAATTTAATAGTGGGTTTTTTTTCCCTAACTATTTGAAATATAGTCTCATCCTACTAGGTGTGACTGTCAAACACAACCTTTTGCAGTCACAATTTGGTTAACAAAGCCATTACTCAAGGTAGATTAGCAATGAGGTCGATCCATGGGATATCAATTCCGTTATTTGAAACCAAAGCAGTCGAGCTTAATTATTGTATTAGTGCTTCCTTTATTTTTAATAGTATATCACATTTATTTAGTACTTGTGCATAATGCTCGATTTATATTAGAGACCCTAGTTGTAAAAATCATAGATCTTGTAGACAACGGCCTCTTACAGGGTCTTGTGTCACCATTCTGTAATGGCCTGAAGCTCCACCAGGGGAGGTTCAGGCTGAAAATTTAGGAAAAAAAATTTCACAGAAAGGGTCATTGGGCACTGGCAGAGGCTGCCCAGGGAGGAGGTTGATTCACCTTCCCTGGATGTGTATAAGGGACAGGGGTACGATGCACTGAGGGACATGGGTTAGTGTTTGATAGGAATGGTTGGACTCGATGATCCGGTGGATTGTTTCCAACCTGGTGACTCTATGATCACCAGGATCATTGTAGTCATAGGATCAAAGAATGGTTTGGGTTGGAAAGGCCTACCTGGCCTTGAACACCTCCAGGCACCTCTCACTGGATCAGGGGCTCCAAGCCCCATCCAACCTGGCCTTGAACCCCTCCAGGGATGGGGCAGCCACCACTGCTCTGGGCAACCTGGGCCAGGGCCTCCCCACCCATGTCATGTAGAATTTCTTCCTAATATCTAATGTAAATTTTTCCCTTTCCAATTTGAAGGCATTCCCCCGCATCCTTTTCCTACCCTCCCTGATCCAGAGCCCCTCCACAGCTCTCCTGGAGCCCTTTTCAGTACTGGAAGCTGCTCTAAGTTCTCCCCACAGCCTTGTCAACAGGTCCTTGTAGGGTTCCTTGGGTTTTTCCATCAGAGGTGTGGGGTGAGGGTTGGTTGCAGTGGGTGGGGAGAATAGGCAATGCCTGCTGGAGCAATGTTCCCAAGTACCTACATGTTCCATGCTGTCCCCAAACAATTTCTTTTTTTTTTATTCTAAGAGAACAGAAATGTCACATCAGTTTATTCTCCCTCACAGTTTATTTGTCAGAGTAGATTTGAATGTGATGGTTTTACTAACAATTTTACATTCTTAAAAGCATATATGTTTCAGCGTTTTGCTTTTGTTCTACGAAAGCAGCTTGATTTGGATTCTCTGGGGAAAGCTCAGTTTTTATTGATATTAAAAATACCCATTTGATTGCAAACCTCAAAGTGGACTCAATTCAATTTCATTTACATAATGGTGTCTTCAGGGACAAAGATTGCCTGTACTTTGTGGCATTAGTTTGTGGATGTTTGTTTCTAGCATGTGTCGAGTTCAGATTACAAGGTCTGTCATATTACTTATAGGCTAAATGTTTTGACTTCTGTAGATATGATTGTACTTCTTATCTTCATAGATCCTGACCGGTGTCCTTGCTGATACTGTAATATATATGATGTTTTGTCTGCCCATGCTCCCATCCAGCACCCTAATTTCCATGGAGAGACTCCAGAAGACCACGAATAGTCCTATATGGTGCTTTTTTTTTTTTTTTTTATTACCTTGTGTTCCTGTCTCTTCCTTTCCATGCTGGATTTTTATCCCTGTATTAACTTTGTTTCCAAACATCTGGTCTTACTTAGGAACACTGCCACAGATTCTGATCTTCTCGAAGTAGCACCCATCGTGCTATCTTTAACCAGAGGAAAAATAGAGACAAAAGCTGCTTTCGAGAAGGTTTTATTTCCCTTAGCATTGACTGTTCACATGTCTGTCTGCTTCCAATGCTGTTTTAAACTGCCTGTAATTGTTGTTGAAGTCTTCAGGGGAAATCTAGAATAGGATCTGTTGGAGCGAGTCCAGAAGAGGCCATCAAGCTTGAGCACTTCATGTATGAGGACAGTCTGAGAGAGTTAGGGTTGTTCAGCCTGAAGAAGAGAAACCTCTGGGGAGACCTTAGAGCAGCCTCTAGTGCTGAAAGGGGTTGCAGAAAAGATGGGGAGGAGATCAGGATCAGGGAGGGCAGGGAAAGGATGAGGGGGAATGGTTTTCAGCTGAAATAGGGGATTGAGATGAGATCTTAGGAAGAAACGTTTTCCTGTGAATGTGGGGAGGCCCTGGCCCAGGCTGCCCAGAGCAGTGGTGGCTGCCCCATCCCTGGAGGGGTTGAAGGCCAGGGTGGATGGGACTTGGAGCCCCTCATCCAGTGGGAGGTGTCCCTGTCCATGGGAGAAGGGTGGAACTGGATGGGCTTTAAGGTCCTTCCAGCCCAAACCATTCTATGATTTTGTGATAAGTAGCATTGAAAAGGGGTATTCTGGATGCACTGAAGTCTTTGGATGGGATGCCTACTGTTGACTTTAGAGAACTAAATGTGTACTCCCGTGTTTTTAGTTTTATTATATTATTATTGCTTGCATTCCTGCAGCACCTAAGGGCCAAGTCATTTTGCTTTGCTGTCACCATCTAAGTTCACATCCAGAGTAAAATGGCAGTTCCCAGTCTGAAGGTTGTAAGTGCTTTACAGGAGACCACTGATGCACTGAGCAGAGGTGTAGAGCTCAAAGAAACAAACATACAATGATAGATAAATCCGTGTGGCGAGCAGGTTGCAGCACGCACGAACAGCCTAAATATTCCTTTTATTGATGTGCCAGCAAAGGAGAATTTCTAGAAGGGATTTCAGGTTGATAACTGATAACAGTTCTCTGTACATATGAGGAAGCACTTTACAAACTTGGAGGCAGCTTGAAAAAGTGCAAAAAGCGCTTCCAGTAGATACTGGAAGCCAAAAATCAGCCTCTGCTGAGGACAGATTTCATAGAATCATAGAATGGTTTGGGTTGGACCTTGAAGGTCATCCAGTCCAAGCCCCTTGCATGGGCAGGGACATATGTAATGAGGTCACATTGCTCAGAGCCCCACGCAACGTGACCTGGAATATTTCCATGAATGGGGACTGATGGGTGAGACAGGAGAGGGGGACGCAGTGAAGGACTTTCTATTCTTTTCTTGAAAAGTGCTGCTGTGTTTTATCGGGATGTCTGGAGGGCCTGGTCCTAGGCTGGTCACATGCAGAGTTACAGTTCACTGGAAGGATTCTGATCTTCAAAATTTCTATTGATTTAAGTGGTAGTTAATGCATGTAACAACTTCAGGATCAAGGGGCAATGGTGATAACTCTGTCTTAATCTTCTTTCCTATATCTAATCAAAATCTCAGTACTTTAAAGCGCTCTTTCTTTTCTTATGAAATTATCAGTCTATCTGTATCCTTCTTCAGTTTCTAATTTTACTTTCATTTAAATCTCCTTTTTCAACGGCCTAGCAAGCACTAATCAAATAAAATTTAAAAGATTGCTCCTGATTAAATTATTTTTTAATAATGAGTTCCTGTTACCAGGGAATGCAGAGTTAAAAAGGTGATATCACTAAAATAAATTAGCATAAGACATGCTGGACTGGTAGAAGTGACTGGATCTTAATCAATAGCAATATGATTACACCCATGCAGCAATTATAAATTATTTAAAACAGTACCCCTAGGTTACTGACTAGTTGCCTTTAAATTAAATTCTCTGTCAATAATTGATGCAAAGAATTAATGTGAGAACACCTTCAGTTACTGAAACTTTTTTAAGGTGGCATAAAATATTGAACTGTTGCCTGTCATTAGCAGCCATCCTGTCTCTTTTACGCAGCATTGTTCTTTACTAAATTGGTCGAGAAGGACCTCCAGAGCATGAAAGATGACTAATGATTCTGAGTGCTGTGTTCACTCTTCTTCTAAGGACACTGACACCAGGAAATAGAAATTTCATGTGTGAGAGGAAGTAGAAACTGATGAGACTGGTGGAGCTCCTTGGCCGCTTTGCCTCTTTTAGAGTTTGTGAGATGAGGAGGATAAAAAGAAAACAGAGCAGAAGGTACTGCTGTGGAAGTGAGGTTCAGAAGACTATTGATATGAGCGGCAATTTTCTTCCTTCAAGAAAATCCATAGTGTCCAGTCACGTCATCTCAGTAAAACCCAATCCTTCTATCATCTTCCTTCATAGCAATTATCATCTGTGCTTTACTGTTTTGTAGCAGCTGGGATACTTGCGATTTTAATTCTTGCAAGAGGCAGAAAATATAATGATCGCAACCACGGCCACATCAAGAGGAAACCAAGTTGAGGGCATCTGTTGCTGAGATCAGATGTGCTCTCAGGGTGCGCTGGGAGGGCGTCCGTCCACGTGTGAGATAGGCATCAAAGTTTGAGCGCTTCTTTTGCTAATGACTGTTCTTTTGGCTGTGCATAAAAAAAGATTTTTGACTAATCTAGTAAGCATTTTCTATGTTCATGTGGCATAATTTAGGACAGGATGTTTTTTGAGGACATCACATAGCAATGTGTACTTTAAAAGGCAAAAAAAACCCTTAACTACTCTAGAAAATATCGTGATGCTCCAGGTGACATGATTATTGTTAAAATCCTCCATTTGAAGTTACTGTGAAACCGTAAGTTGCATAAATCCCAATTATTACCAAGGTATTGACATAAATACAGACATGCCAGGAAGTTCAGGGAGGAAGCCTGGAATGGGGAGATGATGTGTGCGTCTATCTTTTGGCTTTTACTTACTTACCCTGGGAAGCTGACAGAGCTGCACTGACATGTAGACACAGCAAAAGACAGTGTAAAGAGAAGGTCATTCCTCTTAATATACTTTTCTTTTCCCATTTCCTCTTATTTTTTACTTTGCGTCCAAAATTCTCTGTTATTGCTGTTATGAAGTATCTGTCTAACTGTGCTGCTGCAGGGATGAAGATGAAATTACACCTTTACTTTAAATCTGTGTTTAAGAGCACAGATTTATGCATTAACACTCACAAAATTGCACTTTGGGGAATTTATTAAATAGAGGGACACCAAAATTGTTTTCTCTTTTTATTTGTAACAGCTGTGAGAATTGTGTGTCAATGAAGCTGCTTGTTCCCAGTGAAAGGCTTTTGGTATTTGTCATGATAAAATACGGATCAGGGACAGGGAGAGTGTTACAAAAAAAAGGAAAACTGATCAGATTTTTTGAATGGTGCAATGGAGATACATTGAATATTTACTCATTATAATATTGTATTTCTTGGTTCCTAAGCAGAACCCTTTGACAAAGCTTGGGATAAATAGAGTGAATGCAATATTTAGGACAGTATTTCAGGAAATAAGATACAAAAAGAATCATAGAATCATAGAACAACCAGGTTGGAAGAGACCCACTGGATCATCGAGTCCAACCATTCCCATCAATCACTAAACCATGTCCCTCAGCACCTCGTCCACCCGTCCCTTAAGACCCTCCAGGGAAGTTGACTCAACCCCCTCCCTGGGCAGCCTCTGCCAGTTACCAATCACCCTTTCCATGAAATATTTTTTCCTAATGTTCAGCTTAGGCTCCTCCCCTGGTGGAGCTTGAGGCCATTCCCTCTCGCCCTGTCCCCTGGGAGAAGAGCCCAGCTCCCTTCTCTCCACAACCTCCTTTCAGGTAGTTGGAGAGAGCAATGAGGTCTCCTCTCAGCCTCCTCTTCTCCAGGATAAACAACCCCAGATCTCTCAGATGCTCCTCTTCTTCTCCAACCACTTCACCCGCTTTGTTGCTCTTCTCTGGACTTGCTCCAGAACCTCAACATCCTTCTTGTGGTGAGGGGCCCACAACTGAACACAGGATTCGAGGAGCGGCCTCACCAGGGTCGAGTACAGAGGGAGAAGAACCTCCCTGGCTCTGCTGGTCACATCATTTCTGATCCAAGCCGAGATGCCATTGGCCTTCTTGGCCACCTGGGCCTCATGTTCAGTCGGCTGTCAACCAACACCCCCAGGTCCTTCTCCTCCAGGCAGTTTCCAGCCAGACTTGTCCTAGTCCGGAGCTGCTCAACCCAAAATCTGGATTGTGCTGCAGACTCCACAGCATGTGGAAAGGTACTTTCTGTCACTGGAAGCCTTTGATCCAGCACCCTTACAGCCACTCCAGCCCCTCTGTGGGTTCCCAGTGGGTGTTCTGAGCCTCGATAGGGGTGTGGGAAAATGGAAATCTTGAAGGTAAAGATGTTATGAGGTCTAGAAATTTGTAGTTGTAGCTCTGGTGGAAGCTTAACCTCCACTCATTTCAGCTATGGATGACTCCCACCCAGATGTGCAACTGAAACAGAGACAAATACAGCATAGAAGGCAATGGCTAGATGAAGAAATCAGGAACTCCTGCCCCCAAGTCTCCACGCTACTGAATTATTATAGGACCTGGGGCTGTATGGTTGCACTGCTGTGCCTCACTTTCCTCTTCTGCAAGAAGCGAATGGTGTGAGTGTGTGGATGTGGTGTGATGTGAGTTACCTGGTTAAGGGCTGGTTAGTGTTTTGACAGGATAAGGCTAACTTTGTTACCTTGCTTACCAGCGAGTGAAGGTACCTGAAGGACCTCGCTTAGTGCATAATTGGTCCAATGTGCAGTGTGTTTGCCTTTTTTGCATTGAATTTGTGCAAAATCGAAATGACATTTACGTAATTCCAAAGAGATCGCAAAAGGCCGTAAATAATAGTTTTAAACTCTCCATTAACAGAAAAGCAAGCAAGCAAAACGATTCCTGCACCCAGCTATTCGATCACTTCATCGATGTTAACTAGTGTTAAATAAGAAACAACAAAGATCTGATTTGCTCCCCAGTGTTTATAGTGTTTGATAAGAGTTTGCATTTTGACATGTAGGAACCTCAGTGACTATTATGAGCTGCCTGTGCTGACTAAATCTGTTTAGTCAGAGTTTCAGTCTAACTAAGCGCTCCTCTGGCACAGGAAGACACTGTCTGTGTGTTTACCTCAGTAGATGAAGTTTCTCTGTCGCAGTCATAAAATAACTTCTATCCATATAGGATTGCTTTTTATTAAAGCACAGGGGGGTTGGAACTGGACGGTCTTTAACGTCTCTTCCAACCCAAACCATTCTATGATTCTGTGATCCTGTGTCAAGCCAACAGGCTGCCTGCACAACGTACCTTCAGCAGCTGATCCTTAGTTTCGTGTAGCTGAACACAGCTGGTGTTCAGTGTTTGTGGTCTCTTAGTAGAGCTGCTTATTATTTTCCCCTTCACACGCACTTGTCTTTGCCGTTTTCTTTCTGTTAAAAGTCTAACCTGCTGTGTTGGCTTCAAAGCCGACTGAGATTTCTCCTTGCCACAGTGCAATTGCAACGTCTCCCTGCAAAAAGGATTGCAACACTTCTACAGTTTAGTGACTTGGAACTATGTCTTCACTCACTCACTTTTCAATCCTTTGGCATTTGCAGAGTGTGAGATTTCACAAATGGTTAGAAATCTGCAGTTGTGTGTTGGCCCTGACTTGTGTGCAGAAGATGTTGCATGTATTATTATTGCTAAGTTGAGTAGCAGTTGCTCATTTTTAAGCAAACATGGAAAGTATTCCAGTTAGGTAAGGATTATGCTCTTGTCTGAAATACCAGAGAATGTCACTACTTTAGTTCTTTCTTTCTGTATTTCTTTCACCTGAGCTCTCATAAATTGCATTTCTGTTGGGAAACTAAAATGAGGTTAAGCTGGGAAGCTATATTTCAAAACATTAAATAACAATATATTTTAACATGAAAATAGAAGCATCGAAGAATAAAAATTAAAAGCCCCATAAATCCCAGTTCATACTTGTCCACTCCTGCTGATGACCCCAAAAGAAATGTGACTACTGAAGCAAAACGGCTCTTCTTTTCACCGGTGTTAGCCCGAGTGGAAAATAAACTCTTGGGAGATGTTTGGTTTCCTTTTCCTGCTCTTGTTTGGGTTCATTGTATTTGGTAGGAGATGATACATGTTTTGAAGGCAGTCTTCTATACTACACTTTGGGTTAATGTGAGACTTTACCACAATTTAAAAAAAAATCTCCTGATTTTTTTTCCTCTAGAAAATTGGTTCATGTGTCCCAGGCCACAATAATGGGACCAGCTCAGGCATCACACTTGCACAAGGTACTCAAGTGTTTCTTCTGTGGGAGGATCTGGGGGAGGTGGGAACCACCACGTTGGAGTGGGATGAAATGAAATTAGAAAACAGAAAATAAAGCCTGATTGAAACTGTGCGTGAAAAGTGTTGTTTCTCCTTTTAAGAAACGTAAGAAATCAACTTTTTAGACCTCACAAAGATCTCCGTCTTTCCATGCCAAAGGTATTTTGAGAAATTGATGACTAAATTGGTCCAGGATTTGTAATTGAATTCTCAGAATTTTCATTGACAATCTGATTAATGGTTTATTTCCGTTTATCGTCTGCCTTAAAGCTAGTTTTACAAACTATACAAGCAGCCCAGTGTTCTGAAACATGGTTACGTGACCAAAATGAAAGTGTATGTGAATTGCAAAAACCTACGCGTATCCACGCCTTGGCCTCAACCATATTCTTCCCGTAACACTGCGCCCGTGTCGATTTACGAGAACATGTCTGCATATATGTATATGTACAAGAACTTGTGTGTGTTATGCATCAATGTTCTTGCTGGTCATGGAAAAAAAAAAATCAATCTGCTTCGCTTGAATTGTTTCCATAATGATTGTACGTATTAGATTGGTGTTAATGTGTAATATCCGGTCTTGGAAACCACATTTCAAGGTCTGATGAATTCACCAGAGGTAAAAACGTACTTAAAAGAGATATTAATGTGCTAGATAAAAGCAATAAACAAAATCCGTAAAATGGCTGCTACTATTTTTATTGTCTCATTCTTGAATCAAGATTCAGTTGTGCATTGATGACTGGACTGGGTGATCTTGGAGGACTTCTGGATGATCTTGGGCCCCTCACCACAAGAAGGATGTTGAGGCTCTGGAGCGAGTCCGGAGAAGAGCCACGAAGCTGGTGAAGGGGCTGGAGAACAGGCCCTATGAGGAGCAGCTGAGAGAGCTGGGGGTGTTTAACCTAGAGAAGAGGAGGCTAAGAGAAGACCTCATTACTCTCTCCAACTACCTGACAGGAGGTTGTGGAGAGGAGGGAGCTGGGCTCTTCTCCCAAGTGCCAGGGGACAGGACAAGAGGGAATGGCCTCAAGCTCTACCAGGGGAGATTTAGGCTGGAGCTTAGGAGGAGGTTTTTCACGGAAAGGGTCATTGGGCATTGGAATAGGCTGCCCAGGGAGGTGATTGAGTCACCTTCCCTGGAGGTGTTTAAGGGATGGGTAGATGAGGTCCTGAGGGACATGATTTAGTGTTTGATAGGAATGATTGGACTCAATGATCCTGGGGGTGTCTTCCAACCTGGTTGTTCTATGATTCTATGATTCTATGACTTTTTCCAGCCCTAATGATTCTATGATTCTGTGCTCGGTTTAGGAAGTGACCGTTTGTAGAGCTGGAAACTCTTAATGATTGACTCTCTCAATTTACTGCTACCGTTCATATTCATTGTTACTTCCACTGCACCAGAAACACCCCTCCCTGCAAACAGCTGATTATTACCCTGAGAAGCAGGGGTTTCTGGAGGGCAGATGGTGGCTGACTCCACTCTTCTCGAGGTCTGAGATGTTGTCCTGGGATGCCACAAAGCTGCATGTGAGATGGGAAGGCCTTCCATTAAAGGGGCCTATGGGAAAGCTGATGAGGAGCTCTTTATCGGGGTATAGGACAAGGGGGGACAATTATAAGCTGGAAGAGGGGAGACTGAGATGAGATATTGAGATGAGATCTTAGGAAGAAATGCTTTCCTGTGAGGGTGGGCAGGCCCTTGCCCAGATTGCCCAGAGCAGTAGTGACTGCCCCATCCCTGGAGGGGTTCAAGGCCAGGTTGGATGGGGCTTGGAGCCCCTGATGCAGTGGGAGGTGTCCCTGCCCATGATGGGGGGTGATGGGACTGTATGGGCTTTAGGTCCCCTTTAGGTCCCCTTTCAACCCAAACCATTCCATGATTCTATGATCATTCCACGCTTCCAACCATTCCTCCACTTTGTCCTTAAAAACATTTCCGAATCTCAGGATGGAAAGTGTGTGAAACTCCCCTCCAGCATTATGCTGAGCCTACAATGGTCTGATGGGGTTTGCTTCAAGCTGTGTAAGCACCTCCTGTAGCCTGAGGAAGCCTGTTCTTACACAGAAGGAGCCCCAGATAGATGCAGGGGCTTGAAGGGTCCCTGCAAGATAATGCAAATACTTACTAGTTGTCATGAGGGTCTACTGCACCTCTCAGCTAACAGCAGTAAAACACAAACTCATAACAAACCTGCTTTCCCAGCTGTGCAAACATCCTTGATGACATCTTCACGGATGCCATGGAAAGCGCTGATGGTTTGCACACCACTGAAATGTGGTGAACAGGCTGGTGGCAGAGATGGGATCAACAGTTGTTGCCAGAGAAAAACAGGAGGGAAAGAAGCATTAGTGTCAATATTTTAAAAAGGATTATAAAACAGGAAGGAGAAAAGATAACAAGGATGATCTTGCTGTTCCCCTAGGGGAAGCGCTGGTGGGGAGGAGACACTGGCTGAACTATCCATTCCTCTCCAGGGGAGATTTAGGCTAGAGATTAGGAGGAGGTTTTTCACGGAAAGGGTCATTGGGCATTGGAATAGGCTGCCCAGGGAGGTGGTTGATTCACCTTCCCTGGAGGTGTTTAAGGGACGGGTGGATGAGGTGCTGAGGGACATGGTTTAGTGTTTGATAGGAGTGGTTGGACTTGATGATCCGATGGGTCTCTTCCGACCTGGTTGTTTTATGATTCTATGATTCTGTGACCTCAACAGCCCTGTAGGTGTAAAGTCCAATGTTTGTTCTTATGCCTGTGGTCACGTCAAATTATGAGTGAACTAAAAAGCAGAAACAGCTATAATTTGTACAAAATGAAGAGAATGTTGAGTTGGCTTTCTTTACTGTGCTTTTGTATTTGCTTCCAATGGAAGTTGAAGGAACTGAGCTCAGTGCTGTCTACTCACAGAAATGAAGCCTGAGTGTTGTTTTCAGTGCAGTTTGTGTATTCAGTTTTCATGTGTTATAATTCAAACATATTGATCTCTCTTATAATTTGTCTGATCTGAAAGGACAGAGAATAATGCATGGCTGATTTACGCCACTAGAGTGAACTGTAAATGCTTGCAGGTTCAATTAATTGAAATATTTATGACTAAGTCTCATCAAGTCGGTCTGAGAACATGAGGATCAGTTTGCTGACGATTAGTGAACAAAAATAAAAGAAAGCTTAAGGAAATGAATTTGCTTGTTGGAAGGTTTCATTCAGCTCTATGTTGAAGTCCTGCACAGTGAAGGAAGCTTGCAGAGAACATATTCTGTTAGTATACATATTCTGTTGCCTGGAGAAGAGGAGGCTGAGAGGAGACCTCATTACTCTCTACAACTACCTGAAGGGAGGTTGTAGAGAGGAGGGAGCTGGGCTCTTCTCCCAAGTGACAGGGGACAGGACAAGAGGGAATGGCCTCAAGCTCTGCCAGGGGAGATTTAGGCTGGAGATTAGGAGGAAGTTCTTCACACAGAGGGTGATTGGGCATTGGAATAGGCTGCCCAGGGAGGTGGTTGAGTCACCTTCCGTGGAGGTGTTTAAGGGATGGGTGGATGAGGTCTTGAGGGACTTGGTTTAGTGTTTGATAGGAATGGTTGGACTAGAAGATCCAATGGGTCCCTCCCAACCTGGTTGTTCTATGATTCTGTGATTCTAAATCTGTGCTGCAAATGGCTTTAAAGGATGGTCATGTGAGCATTTAAATGGACACAGAAGATCCTCCAGCTACAACTATAAACATTTAAAGGAATATCTGTACTATGCTTACAGACGGTAGAAATATGAAGAACGATTCAGAAAATGGCAACAAGAATGAGATGAGTAAAGCTGTTTTGTAGGAATAAGTGTACAGCTCTCAATCTAACTTGCCAGAAATACAGTCAGAAGGTGATCAGATCACCATCAGTAAGACCTACCAAGGAAGATTACTGAAGAACTGTCCTTTCAGCTCTGCTGAGTAGAATATGATCCAGTATGACAAGCTTAAGCTGGTCACGCTCTGAGGACACACAGCATTTCTAACAATAAAGGCAAATAAGCATTAGAACAACTGGTGGTTGTTCATTCAGTTGTGAGCATTCAAACGTCTTTGGAGTCCTCGTGAGAAGTTGCAGGTTGGTTGCAGTAGTCAGTTTGTGACATTCTGTGGCCTTTCGCGAGAACCAGGGAGGATTATCTTCGAGATGACTTTTTGTCCTTAGTACCTTTACATGCAGGAACCAACAACAGGATAATAAATAGCTCCACAGGCCAGCGTAGGGTGGCTTTATGCCTTTTCGTTCTGCAACCTGAGCAGTTTCAGAGCTGAAAATACTAGTGGAGCCTGATATTAAACCAAAGCCAGAGTGGGTGGCAGATGTATATAATAATAATAATAAACATTCCCCTTCACCTCAGTGTAATTCAGAGGTTATAATGCTATTCTCATGGCCATACTCTCAGACATGCTCTTTGCTGAAACGGTATGTATGGCCAAGGACAAAAAGGAGAATTGGAGGGCAGAAAAATGTCATTTAAAAACCGTCTTTCTGAGCTCAGTCAGGATACCCGAAGCACCAGAAGTAGACGAGCCAGTCTTGCTGCAATGGAATTGTGACTTGAGTGGGAAAAACATACAAGCTGTTTATTCATACCTAAAACTCCATGGCTTGAGGGTAGTTTCCTACATAGAGAGCGCAGAACAGCATGGATACATCATGTTCTGTGCCCTCCTGGCACTGAGTGAAAGCCAGGGCTGCTGGTACCATATGGCCTCTTTACAGCCTGGACTCCAGGAGCTCTGGAGACAGCGAGAGGCCCCATTCCCCCCGGGGCTCTGCCTTCTGCAGAGGAACCCAAAGTCACCTCAGACCACGTCCCCGGAGCCCCAGCAGGCATAGACAGCGCTTGCAGCACCGCAGCGAGGAGCCTTGTTTTTTCCTTCCCTCTGCATAGAGCAAAGAGTTGTCTTACACATCAGCCACGGGAAAACCGAAGTTCGTGCTGTAGCAAGAATCAGTGATGGAGTGTAGAAGGTGTTAATAGAAGCGGTAGCTGCTCACAGGATGCTCAGGAAGTGGTCCCTGATGCTTTTGGGGTTGATGCTCACTGCGTTGATACCACTTTTTAAACTTGACTCTTTCTGTTATTTTTTTTTTCCTTAGTATTGTACATCTCCAATTTTAAAGTTTAAATAGATCTACCCTTTCCCCAAGGAGGTGTGTGCAAACTAATATTAAGATTAAAATCTTTTCTGTTTGTTCTGTAGCTTGAAACAGAAAACTAGTGCATAGGCTGTTTTATCCCACTAGCTCTCTAAGGTTCAGGTATTAACATAAATACAGCCCATTAACACTTGTTCCTCTCTGTCAGGACATAAATTAAGTCTGCAGGTGTTCCATGAAGCTTTACCCTTGGTACTAATTAAGCCTTGATAATTAGGTTTGTTAAATTCAGGCCTTTAAGCTTATATTCCCTCTTTGGGTTGCCAAAATGGGGATCTGCAATGCACAAGGCCTGTTCTGCAGCTTTTTTTTTTAAATTTTTTTCCCAACAAAACCACGGTCATAATAGACTCTTCTGTAATTTGGTGCTTAAAGACTCCAAACCAGAGAAGAACTCAGGTATCAGCTTGTATTTACATCCAAAACGTTTTCTTTTTCTGGCTTTTTGGCAACGTGCAGGCATTGCAATGGAAACTTTCCAGTCCATATGTTAAAAACACAGATGCTCTGACTAGATAAATGGTTGCAGTTCCAAACGAGATATCATTCAGAAATGTGCAAGTTGAGATCTTAAAATGATAATATTAAAAACTATGTTTAACAACAATCTCGGTTTAATTTAGTGAGCGTATCCCAAATGGCAATAAGACTTTCCTTACTGAGAAAACAATAGAGAAGAGATACCTTTCAGTTTTTTCAACTGTTTTAAAAGGTTCTGTTTGCAGGTCCTGCGGTCTCAGTGCTAAATAAAAATAATAATTAAAGAACTCTAGTTCAAAGGAACCCTCCTGGGAATGGGGTTATTTGTAACACCTACAGCGAGCATTAAATAGTCTAATCAGAATGGATTTGCTTGCCAGTTAATCTCTTCTCTTTTGTTTCTCCGTAAATATATAGCCCATCAGATCAAATGTTTGATAAATGTCATTTTTCATCTAGAACAAATGAAACCACAGCTACAATTCTATTAGAGGTACTTCCCACATTACTCATTGTAATCATGCTAACATGATGCTAATAGCTTTAATGCTTTTTTTTAATCCATGAGATATTAAATAACATGATATTTTAATAAAAATGTGGGTTTTTTTAAAAAAAGGAAATAAAATAAATGAATTAATAAACACCATTAGAGACTTTCAGCCACATTAGGTTCTCATCTTTCATTTTATTTAGTGCTTTATTGACCAGAAAGCCACAATTAATCATTTTTGATCAAGAGCTATGTTTTTTGGTAAGCAAAATGCTTTTATTCAGATGTAGTACACAAACATGCTGCCATTTTAACATGTCTAATAATATTTTTAAATCTTATTTTGATTTCTAATAAGAAAAGTTTGAAAAAACCCCTCCAGTTAACTTTCTTGAAAGAATAAAAAATACTTTAGGTGCATACTTAGACTCTGCTGCCGAAAGGATTGGATACAGAATGGCAGGAAATAAGCATAAGGGTATGGAAAGCATCTCTTTTCAGTATCCACTGTGGCATTTAGATTGTTTTCCCTTGGAATGGTTCTGCTATGAAAGAATCCTGCTTAAGGAGAGAAACAGCAAAGTATATCATGATTATCATTAAAAGGCATCATTTCTGATTGCACAAAATACTAATCTCACCTTGTGATTTACAGTATTTCTGTATTTATGATGAGAAATCGTGTGATACATGCCGTATTTCGTAGTAACGGTGTCCTAAATGCTGAATTAATTGCCAGATTTTTAATGGTGGCCCCATTGAGGTGTATAACGATTGACAAAATACTGTAGGAGAGAGTATACTTGATAGATTCCACTTATTAATAGGTCAAAGTCATTAGGGACATAATGTATGAGGGAAGCTGTGTTCAGCCCCTCGATGTTTTGACTTTTTAGAAAAGGAAAGACCAAGATGAGCTACTGGAGGTCAGTTTTTAATTAATAACTTGTCCAGTGCTGTGGTATTATCCATGTGAAGGGGGAGAAAAAGGTGTTGGTTTGGATATGTAATTATTGCAGTGTTTTTAAGAGTTTGGCTACCAACTGCCAGTTATAAATCTGAAAGCTGCTGGAAGCATAAAATAAATTTCTTCTGTCTTGTGAGCATCTGCTTGGCTTCAAAATTAACATTTGTGCCTCTAAAGCTTCCTCCTCCGTAATTCAGGCGGCTTTGTTTTTTTTTTTCAGGAGCTTGCGGTTTCTTAGGGTTCAGGAAAACAGAGTTTTCTGGTTTTCATTCCCCCTCAACCCCACATTCTGGTCAGAATAAACCAGAGAGCAGTCCCACAACTTTGCTGAGTGAGGGCACGTGTCTGTGCGAGGACGTCAGGCACTGGTGTCCCCCACCTGCCAGGTGATCGCTGGCATTTCATATTGCATTACAGAAAACGCTGTTAACAAAGCAAAGAGCCGTTGCTGATTAAATACCTCAAGGACGAAGGTATGACAACTTTTTTCTTTATTGCGAAGCCTTACACCGTGCGTCTCCGCATGGGAAGGGAAGATGCTGTAAGGGGCTAAAAGGTGGATGGAAAGCTGGGGGTTAAGGCATTTCAAAATGTCAGGCAGCTTGTTATATCGCAGTACATCATCCCGTCCCCCGAGACTGCTGCCGAGGCCTAGGCCAAAGCTGGAGAGAGAGCAGAAAATTTGACACGAGCTTCCAAATTTTCTCTTTAGCTCTCTTGGGCTGCAACCCATATGCCATGGTTAAACCATCAGGCTTTGCTCCACTGAGACCTGAGGACAAAGCAACTCAGTATTTCCTTTTTAGTGAAAGTGACTGCTCCTTTCCTTAGCAGGAATCTGCTTTCCCACCCACTATCTTCTTAAAATCAAAACAGCTTCTTTTTTTTTTCCCCACTAAAGAAAACATTGTCTTTAATCGCGTAGTGCTTTTTTTTTTCCCAATTCTTGACTATTCAACTTGAATGTTAGTGAAATCTGACAGTAGATTTCAATGAATTATGAAAGACATTGGTATTTGCAAGGCACAATTGTTGTGTTTTCCGAAAAGGTGTATAATCAGATCGGAAGAAGAAGCAGCCTTTGTGGATGTTCCTCCAAACCCCACATTTCCAGTTTCATTGCAATATACGTCCGAAGTGTATGAGAGTGATTTTAACTACATAAAGCTGGCCTTTCAGTTCCCCAAAATACACCCGTTAACCCTATTTGTAAGGATCGTCACCTTTTCCGTGAGTTCTCAATCTCACATGTTCAGTAGTTCGTTACTAAACAATGTAAATATATGGGATTCCAGCCTAGCAAAAGGGCAGTGAAAGATGCAGCCCACATTTTCAGTTCTGCATATAAAGCCAAACACATTGAGATTTCTGTTATCGTTTAATAGTGCGGTAATTTATTATTCCCACTGCATGTATCACAGTTGTACAAGGGAAAGAGAACATGCCAAAATTGCTATTTCTGAGAAATTGAGTTATGGCCAAGTATAGTTAAATGCTGGGGCCAGAACCTCATCTCACTTTCCATAAAGCTGCCCTGACAAGCAGCTGAGGATTTTCAGAGTCTAAGAGAATTTTCAGATGCTCTGCCTCTGGCAGCCTGCACCATTGTAGCCCAGTCCTGTGCACACCTGAGTCAGAAGGGTATAAAAACCTCTCTAACGTTCCTGGGACCCGGCCAGGTAGCACAATGTAGGGGAATACAGGGGAACTTATTCTCCATTAATTGCTTCGTCACACCTAATTTGGTAAAACCCCCAAGATCTATGTTGTACTGAGCTGTTTTACTGTCCTCATGTCTTCCAACTTGACCAAACTTAGCATATTTGAGTAAATTTTTTTTATTTCATCCTTTCTTTACATGGATATTTGCATGAGTGTGTGTAACAAAGACAAAGACTAAATGGCTAGCAGACTTTTTTCTCACCTGGAGGCCTGTGTTCAGTTCTGGAGTCCTCAGCACATGAAGAACGTGGAACTGTTAGAGTGAATCAAGAGGAGGCCACGGAGATGATCCAAGGGCTGGAGCACCTCCCATATGAAGACAGGCTGAGAGAGTTGGGGTTGTTCAGGCTGGAGAAGGCTCCAGGTAGACCTTAGAGCAACTTCCAACACTGAAAGGGGCTGCAGGCATAGCTGGGGAGGGGCTCTGGATCAGGGAGTGCAGGGATAGTGAGAGAAAGGCTGCGGATGTATCTTGTTGGACTTTAGTAAAGCCTTTGACACAGTTTCTCTCAGCATTCTGCTTAGGAAGCTGTCAGCCTCTGGCCTGGACAGGCGCACACTCTCCTGGGTGGAAAACTGGTTGGCTGGAGGGCCCAGAGAGTGGTGGGAAATGGAGTTAACTCCAGCTGGAGGCCAGTTACAGGTGGGATTCAGCCCTGTTCAGTGTCTTTATCAATGACCTGGATGAAGGCATCGAGTGCTCCCTTAGCAAGTTTGCAGATGACTCTAAGCTGGGTGGAAGTGTGGATCTGCTGGAGGGTCGGGAGGCTCCAAAGGGATCTGAACAGGCTGGACCACTTGGCTGAGACCAATGGCATGAGGTTTAACACGGTCAAATGCTGGGTCCTGCACTTGGGGCACAACAACCCTGGGCAGCTCCAGACTAGGAAAATCTGTCTAGAAAGCTGCCAGGAGGAGAGGGACCTGGGGGTGTTGGTTGACAGCCGGC
Source organism: Coccyzus lansbergi (assembly GCA_033558105.1). Classification (NCBI taxonomy): domain Eukaryota; kingdom Metazoa; phylum Chordata; class Aves; order Cuculiformes; family Coccyzidae; genus Coccyzus; species Coccyzus lansbergi. The sequence goes on along the minus strand of JAUMJK010000059.1, from coordinate 194,404 downwards.
TGACCATGAGCCAGCAGTGTACCCAGGTGGCCAAGAAGGCCAATGGCATCTTAGCTTGGATCAGAAACAGCATGGCCAGCAGGTCCAGGGAGGTTCTTCTCCCTCTGTACTCGGCACTGGTGAGACTCAGGAGGCTAAGGGTAGACCTCATTGCTCTCTATAACTACCTGAAAGGAGAGGAGGGAGCTGGGCTCTTCTCCCAAGTGACAGGGGACAGGATGAGAGGGAATGACCTCAAGCTCCACCAGGGGAGGTTCAGACTGGATATCAGGAAACAATTTTTCACAGAAAGGGTTAATCAGTTAATCCCCTTCTCTGGAGGAGTTTAAAGGACAGGTAGATAAGATGCTCAGAGACATCTTTAGTGGCAGATGATTGGACTTGATTATCCAAGAGATCTTTTCCAACCTGGTGATTCTGTGAGTCTATGATGGGGGTGGGGGAGTGTATGTGTGTGTTTTTCATCTGAAAGAGGGGAGACTGAGATGAGCTCTGAGGCAGAAATCTTTTCCTGTGAGGGTGGGAGGCCCTGGCCCAGGTTGCCCAGAGCAGTGGTGGCTGCCCCATCCCTGGAGGGGTTCAAGGCCAGGCTGGATGGGGCTTGGAGCCCCTGATCCAGAGGGAGGTGTCTCTCCCCATGTCAGGGTTGTTGGAACTGGATGGTCCCTTCCAACCCAAGCCACTTTGTGATTAATCTCCTAGGAGGACATATAGTGATACCAGTGACTGGGTTGAAAGGAGATAAATTGTGATAGTATACCCCTTTTTAAAATAAAATAAGGAAGAAAGAAAAAAAGAAACAGGGTAATTAAGCACTGTAACAACTCGCCAAGGAATGTAGTGACTTCTCCATCACTTGAAGTCTTTAAATCAAGATTGAATGTCTTTCTAAAAGGTACTGGTTGCAGCTCAACCAGAAGTTATGAGCCATGGGCTTGATGTGGGAATCCCTTGGCTAAATTCTGTTAAACAGAAGGTCATACTAGATGATCATAATGATCCCTTCTAGCCTTTAAATCTATTACTCCATTAATCTGCTCTGGTCATGAAAATGTCATTCGCCCGCACAGATTTCTGATCTTCTGAGCATGCACACCTTGCAGTGAACCAGCTTGGAATGAGGGGACTCTGAAAATATGTGCACAGCTCCTTCTGCTGAACATCTGCTTTAATGCCAACCTGAAGCATCTTCTTAAAACTTTACTCCCAAGGGAAGTAAGAAGGCTGCCTGTTTGTACAGCAGAAATACGTGTTGTGCTTTCTTCTTAGGCTGAGGTGCATAAAACCGTATAGTTTAAATCACAGAAGGAGCCATTTATAATTCTTGTTCATTTTGTACGCAAATCCATGTGATTCCATTAGATATGCGGCACAGCTTGTTATACAGTAGTGAATGGAGATCAAGCACTTCTGTTTACCTATGAAATTGCCTATTAAAATTACAATAACCACCATAAAAATGTCTTTTTTATGTCTCTCCTCTGAGAGGAAGTTTCAATTTACTGGTTCATGTGAAAATATCTTGCAAGTAATTGTAAATATTTTAGGTAGATTTACTCTGATATTACTTGATGTGTCAAATTCATTGAAAAAAAATGATGTAGTGAAATGTTAAAGAGACACAATCAAGTTGAAATCTATTCAATTATTTAAAAAAGAAGAAGTCATTTAATATTCTGTGCTCGTACAGAGTTCTTCCTTACAAATAGTTACATAAACCCAGGTTTGAAAGTTGGATGTTCCCTTTTCATTCTACTTTTATGAAGACGATGGGGCAGGTGGTAGAACAGAATTATCAGTAGACAGAGGGCCTGGGCTTCTGTTGGTTTAAACCAGCACAGCTCTTCAACACTTGGGATTCTAGTTCAAGGCAGACGCAAGTTGATCGAAATCCAAGTCAAAGGCAAACTTCAAGGAGTAGGTGCTTTCTGTTCCTTTTATTTCTTACTGAAAATTTTATGGCAGATTGCATTAAAAAAAAAAAGAATTCAGGTTAAATTTTAACGAATGTTACAAGATTTCCATGCAGGCTTTACCTTCTGGTCTGGATCAGACGTAAGTGGCACTGCTATCCGTGTCCTGGGGAGAACCCAGATGGCCGAGCAGACCCCACACTCCAGACACTCCTGGGCACAACTGGGCAGAGCAGTCAGAGCTGCTCCCCCACTGCCAGGTGAGGTGCAGGTGAACCCCACCCATGAAACTGCACTCGGCTTTGTCAGCTTTTCTCAGTGTTGGTTTTTTTTTCCACTGGGAAGGAAGCATTAGCTAAAGATGAGCCAGATGGAAGCTGGACTGACAGCACTGATGGAAGTTTGAGGTGTGTTGTGGTGTTTTGGGGACCTTACTGTCTGACGAAGAACCCTCTGTAGCTTTCTCAGCCCTTTTTCCATTTGCTTTGGTCAAACTCTGAAGATAAAACCAGATATGGACCTATGACTTTCTGAAAAAGATGATTAAATGTCATAGCTTCAGTTTCAGAGGGTTTTTTGGTGGGGGAAGGGGCTTCATGTCTTTGACACCGAATTAAGTCTTTTTAAATTTACTTTCTATAGAAAGTAATTAGTCAAGCTACAAGCAGAGCACCAACTATGCTAGGAATTGAAGTATTCCTGTCTCATCATGGATCTGAACAGGCTGGACCACTGGGCTGAGTCCAACGGCATGAGGTTTAACACGGCCAAATGCCGGGTCCTGCACTTGGGGCACAACAACCCTGAGCAGCTACAGACTAGAAGTCTGTCTAGAAAGCTGCCTGGAGGAGAAGGATCTGGGGCTGTTGGTTGACAGTGACTGACCATGATCCAGCAGTGGCCCAGGTGGCCAAGAAGGCCAATGGCATCTTGGCTTCAATCAGAAATGGTGTGACCAGCAGGGAGGTTCTTCTTTAGTGTTTGATAGGAATGGTTGGACTCGATGATCTGGTGGGTCTCTTCCAACCTGGTGATTCTATGGTTCTATGTGTGCTGGAGAAGGAGTGAGTGAAGAGGGAGGTCTATGCCTCTAAGAGCAGAAGGTCTTCTTGTACCCAAGGCATTATTTCTTTTGGTAGCAGCTCGAGTGGAAGAAAGCTACTGCTGGGTTTGGGTGCCCATTGATGGTTTTCCTTATGGGAAAATGGGAGGCACTCTTGATCAGGGGGTGCAGGGATAGGAGAAGGTCAAAGAGTTTTCACCTGAAAGAGGAGAGATTGAGAAGAGATTTTAGGAAGTAATGTTTTCCTGTGAAGGTGATGAGATCCTGGCCCAGGTTGCCCAGGGAAGTGGTGGCTGCCCCATCCCTGGAGGGGTTCAAGGCCAGGGTAGATGGGACTTTGAGCCCCTGATCCAGTGGGAGGTGTCCCTGCCCATGGTTGGGGTGTGGAACTAGATGGGCTTTGAGGTCCCTTCCAACCCAAACCATTCCATGTTTCTATGAACTACTGATCAAACCTTTTCTTTAATTTTTATGAAATTCATCAATTTCATCACCTGAGCTGGCATTTTGAGTGTTCTTCACTCAGTTCCTCTAGGTCAAGAGGGCATGTGACCTCTTTTCCAAGGTGAGTCAGCGGTGCCTTCTTTAACTACATGGGTATACGTGGACAGTGGTGAGAAAAGGACATATGCTGCCACTAAAAACTACATGGATAAAATTCAGATCCTGTTTCTTCCTGCAGCCTCCCAGAGATGTGTGCTCACTGTTCAGCTGTTAAGATTGTTATTAAACTTTATGGACCATAAACCCCATGGAAACAAGGAAAGCGAACAACTATGCTGTTACAATAGTGTCAAAACAGGAGACATATTTCATAGCTTGAAACTGTGAGCCTGCCTCCACGCAGCGTTTCAGCTCTTGTTGGCTGCCTCAGACTACACTGTTTATTTAATCTCTAAATTAAATGCAATATTGCTAATACATAAAGCCTGGAAAAATATGCTCCTTCTAGTTTAAATTTCAGCTCCATAAATCTGGCTTTGCAGGCTGCCTTCTGAAATGGGAGTTGATTTGGTTTTTTTCTATTTAAATATTTGTCAGACATCCATCATCTCTTAATATTTCCTGTCATGGGAGTCTACTTAATTCCGAACTAAATCCATCTTGATTTTCACTAAATGCCCCGACTTGCTCAGTACAAGAACAGAGTCCTGATTAGGGGAGACAGACAAACAAGGGGATGAAAACAGCCTTGACACATGGTTGGGGGGGGGTGGGACGAGGGAAAGCAGTGATGCTAAATGTGGTCTGACTCAACAGGGTGATGTATTTGCTTTCAAATATGTGTATTTTGAGAAAGGAACTGTCAAGCTCTCTGTGTGTGCGTGTGTTTTCACGTGGGAGCAACCCTGTCCCTTCTATGTGCAGATCTACCTTTCAGTGTCCACCTGCAAATTGCTCTTGACTGGATCAGGTTACAGCAGTTTAAATACCGTCTTCAACATAGATACAGTAAATTTCTTACAATGGTGTTGTATAAAAATCCCCCAAACTCATATTATTGCAATATTCTAAGACTGGTTAGCATGTATATATATATATAGTTTGGGGGAGAGTTTTAGCCCCTTTGGTGTGGGGAAACCCATCTGTTCACTCCTCTTGGGGATGATCAACTCTGTCCTTTTTAATGGAATATTTTAAGGTAGATGAATCATAGAATAGTTTGGGTTGGAAGGGACCTCAGAGCCCATCCACTTCCACCCCTGCCATGGGCAGGGACACCTCCCACAGGATCAGGGGCTCCAAACCCCATCCAACCTGCCCTTGAACCCCTCCAGGGATGGGGCAGCCACCACTGCTCTGGGCAACCTGGGCGAGGGCCTACTCACCCTCACAGCAAAACATATCTGCCTAAGATCTCATCTCAGTCTCCCCTCTTTCAGATGAAAACCGACCCCACTCATCCTCTCCCTGCACTCCCTGACCAAGAACCCCTCCCCAGCTTTCCTGGAGCCTGTTTCAGTTTTGGAAGCTTCTCTAAGGTCTCCCCAGGGCCCTCTCATCTCCAGGCTGAACAACCCCAAAGTCATGTTTAGTTTTGGCATTCTTGACTTAAATAAAAGGCAAAGATGCTGTGCTGTTTAATTAGTTTAATAGCTTTTTTTTTCTATTAAAAGGTAAATGATGCTTGATTATTATTTTTCTTCAAGCAGCAAAATGGGGCTGTGGTTGGAGACGGGAGGAAATACAGGTTTTATAACTGAAACTTTGTCCTGGGACATGTGTTACTGGTCAGACACCATCTTATTGTGTGATTGTGTAGTGCTGTTTTTTGCATGGTTCGTGGGCTACTGTGCTGGGGAACAGGGGGTGGGTTGGGGGTGTCCTTGTGTTCATATTTTTTGCATTATGCAATTGCAAGCATCCAAAAGAGATCTCAGGATCTGAAAGCAGGTAACCAAGTTTGAACTGTAATTATTAGATTCCATAAGAATGGAGTTTTAACGTTTCTTCTTTCCCTTCCTCTAATGATGATTAATAAAAAGGCAGCTTTGTTGTGACCCGTCCCTCCTCCTCCACACTCGCTTCTCTTTTTCCTAGAGACTGTTAATGGCTATTGCTGTAATTGTTCGGTGCTGTTGATCATAGGAATGTTTTTCATGCTGTTGTTTATCCTGGGTCTGTAAAGCTGATAATCACATGTTTCTTCTATCTGAGTTGATTAATTGCCATCAAATTAGGGACTGTGCTTTGAAGGAGTTTAACCTATTGTTTTCTCTTCATGGCCAGTGTGTTAAAAGCCAGTGAGGAAAGTTTGTTACCTGTGTGTTCCCCTGGTTTGTTGCTCATCAAATCTGATCCCCTGAGTTGGGTTTAAAATGTTATGAGCCTACAACTGTAAACAATTTTTCATATGACTGGGAGGTTGTTTTTTCTAAACACCTTGCTAAGTGTGCACTGATAATGTCACATGTAAATGGACCTACTCTGTGGGGCTTGCTGACAATAACATTATTTATTATAATTTATTGGGAGCTATTATTTAAAGAATGCTAATATCATCTAGTGAGTCCTGCTGAGAGCATTGTTTGTAAATATGCCAAGAGAAACTAATGCAGAAAATACTTGAAATTGGATCCTCACTGAATTTCAGAGAGGGCAATGAGCTGAGTGATATTTCTATTTATATATGCACACATATTTTCTTAAACAGGACTAGCAATTCAGTTAAAATATGAAAGTGTTCAGACCCCAAAGAGTTTCCCTGCTCTTCCCCAAATGCTTCTGTTAAAAAACGTCTTGTTTCTTAAGTGGGCATTATGTGACTGTATTCTATAGGTACCTTTCCAAAAGACATTTAATTACGTTACTGTTTTGGATGGTAAGAATAATCTGTGTGGTGTATGGTTCCCAAAAAGTGAATTCATTTTTAATGTGCCATCTGTTGCTGCAATACAACATGAAGATAAATAGTTGAAAAAGAGAAAGAGAATTGACAAGAAAGAGAAATGGGGCTTGATTTGCCCTTTCATCGCACACATAAAACAACATAAGCTCAATCAATGCACAGAAATGAAAGCTAATACATAATAGCGATTTGTCCTGATTTTCCCCACCTATTGTTTCAAATCCTAATTAAGAAAGAGGAGATGCGAGTTGGTGCTGCCCCTCCCGCCTCCCCAGGCTCAGCGGTACCTGGGCAGCGGGTACGGAGAGGTTGGTCACTCTCCCCACCCTGCTGAAGGGAACTTGGTTGTCTGGGAAGGGAGACCCAACCTGTGAACAAATAAAAACCCTGCCAGGAAGTATTAATTAGTGCTTTCTATGAAAGGGATTTCGATGGATAGTTTGAGAATCTGTAGAGCGGGGGATCTCTCTGGTAATGTCATGCTTTTAGGAGCTTGTTAGACAGCTTAAAGCTGTGATTAATATTTAGCAAAATGATAAATGGGGAGGCTTGAAAGCCGAGGTTATTTACTATGTGTAATTAGCTATGGTTATTATTTGTAAAAGACACTCAGTGGATTCTAGATGTAAGTCACAAAGCTCGGAAAGAGGAATTTATTAGTTATAAAGTTCAGTTAGTATCAAAAGGTGTTATGTAATGCCCATTATTCAAGTGCTCAAAAAGAAATATTGAATGAAGTTATAAGCATAAAGTCTTTCTTCTTCAGGGACACATGATTCTATAAAGATTTCTGGTGGGATAAGTTTGTCTATTCCTACTTTTCCCTTTCGTCCTTATGTTTTAAATGAACTACATTGCAGAGACATCTGTGTGTAGACTCTCAACAAGAGGGTAAGGAAATGAGCATTGTTAGCTTCATGAAATAAATTCCCCCTGGCACTGGCACTGTAAGGGGAAGATTGCTCACTTCAACAGGAGGAGATTAAAGTAAGAAATTCTGCCTTTCCCGTGATAAGAAATACACCTTAAAAAGTAAATTAAAAAATAATTTGCTACTTTTACCAGGTGGCCAGAACACCACTTTGAAGAAGTGAGAAAGAAGATTTAAGTAAAACGCTTGATATGTGCACATAGACTTTCTCATCAGTGTCTACTGCTAGGGTCAAGTGACAAAAAAGGGACGTCTATGTAGATGAGGCCCTAGGAAGAAATGTTTTGCTGTGAGGGTGAGGAGGCCCTGGCCCAGGTTGCCGAGAGCTGGGGTGGATGCCCCATCCCTGGAGGGGTTCAAGGCCAGGTTGGATGGGGCTTGGAGCCCCAGATCCCGTGGGAGGTGTCCCTGCCCATGGCACAGGGTGGAAGTGGATGGGCTCTGAGGTCCCTTCCAACCCAACGTATTCTATGATTCTGTGTAGAATCTGACATATCTGGAGGTTACTCCTCTTCCTCTGAGAGCAGGACACTTCAAACAGCTGTTGACTTCAGAAATAAAATAAAGATTAGGGGTTTGGTTTGTTGTTTTATTATAACACAAAAAGAGACCACTAAGTATTGTGAAGCTGGATAGTGGTAAATCTGGGGACAGTTATTTAGTTGTGGATATTGTGGTAAAACTGGGGACTAGGAAGATTGACTGACTTAAGATTCTGAGCAGTTCCAGTCGCAGGTAGCTCTTAACATCAAAAGACCCTTTGGGCATCTGCTACACAGGTCAGTTTGAACTTGGCCTTCAAAAACTCCGTGCAGTTTCCCTTGCAGCACTCTCAGATTATTTATGTGTTCCATTTAGTGCATATCAACTGAATTTCAAGAATCCAGCTAATCTGATCGAATTGTAAATGAAATGCTGGGGTAAAAGTCTTGATTCCGACTGTGGCTTCATCCCCCTGATCTTTGTGATTCCTCCTTTGAAAATGAATTCTTCTAGGAAGAATCTGAAGGAGAAATGGCGTCAGCGATGCTTTCTCTTAGCTTTATTATGTCTGTGGAAAGTGCTCTTTGGAATAACTACCATGATCAGCACTCTGTGCTGATCATGGTAGTTATTCCAAAGAGCACTTTCCTATTTCTTTACTGCAATACGGGTGGGAATAATGCGATTTGTTGTGTCTGATCTCAGGTTGGCTTTATTATGCAAACCCAGTGAGGAGCTTCTAGTACTCTGAGAAATCCTGGTGGAGCACATTAACAAAAGCACATGCAATTGCTCCTCGCTGACTTTGAAACCTCACTAGTGTTGTCCTTAGGTGTAGTGAACACGTTTTACTGATGTTTTATGTTGTTGTTATTTAATTATGGAAGGTTTTTTTTTCATCCCTGCTCTCAGTCTCATTCATCTTCTCCTCCTTATACCCCTTTCCTTCTTTCTTTCCTCTCTTGTTTTCGTCCCGATTTCTAACTCTGGTAAGCGAGTACTGCAGCTTGATAAATTGACCACGTTTCCAGCCAAATTTTGCATTTATCTCCACTTAACCCTTTTTAGCAGAGGGGTAATAAAAGAAAGCATTTCAATAGTTTTTGAAGAATTATGTTCTCTTGTTTAAAAAAAAAAAAAGTAAGGATTTTTTTCTGAACCTGATAATGAAGATATTTAGCTCTGCGGGGAAAATACTGCTTTTTGAAGAGACACGATCTGCAGAGATGTGCTGAACATACAGGCAGCAAAAAAAAGCCTCATTTGTTTTACTGCTTTTCTTCTCTGATTACACTATTTCTGCAAGTTCTAGTTTAATTCTTGCTATTTCAGCTTCAGAAGAGTTTGGAATTATTTATCACGTTAAGACAGAATTAGAAGTTTGACAAACAGCCTCAAGTAAGTGTTTAAGTAAGTTATGAATACTTTATTTTTTTAAGTATACAGAGTTGATAGGCTGAATGAAACCCCTCTGGTTTAGTATCAGACTATTCAGTCCAGCTAAGGTACTAGAAGGATTATAGAAAAACAACATTAAAGTTAATGTTTTGCATCTTGATTTTTGTTTTTCTTTCCCCTCCTCTTTCTTCTGGCAGGGGGTGGTGAGCAGGTGGGGGTGTATTTCAACATACCTGAGATGGGTAGAGCATGACCATAACCAGTGTTCACCTTCAGAGGGTGAGGAAAAGCTCGTGTGAAAAACCTCTTTCCAAGGCACAGGAACAGAAGAATATCTGTTAAAAAAAACCCCAAACAAACAACTAAACAAATCCTTGCCTCCCCTTCTCTCTTCCAGAGGAGAACTTAGTGAACAGACCTGCGTTTTAAAGATGAAAGTTTTAAAGAGGGGGTTAGTTGTCAGTGCTTTTGCTCTAAGGAGACTTGGAAGGGGCAAATCTGATACAGGAATAATAAACCTCTGTTCTGATCTTGCTAGAAGCATCTGAGTTGTCAGCAGCGTTTTCCACATCTATTCAGTTCTGTAAAGCATCTCTTCGAACTCCAGTTTCTGCTGTCCTTTTAGCAAAGTCCGGTAGTGTTCAAATCTGTTAAATATTTTTATGCAAATCATTCCTTGTAGCTGCATCTTGAAACCACCAGCTGTGTTCCCGAGTTGTCATGACACTTTTATTTGTTTGAACTTTCTTATCACTGCTGTGCTGTCACTGTGCTCCTACACCGAGACTCTCCGTCACTGGAGTGTGAGCAAATGAATCACAGAATAATAGAATCATAGAACAACCAGGTCGGAAGAGACCCATCAGATCATCGAGTCCAACCATTCCCATCAAACACTAAACCATGTCCCTCAGCACCTCATTCACCCATCCCTTAAACACCTCCAGGGAAGGTGAATCAACCACCTCCCTGGGCAGCCTATTCCAATGCCCAACGACCCTTTCTGTGAAAAACTTCCTCCTAATCTCTAGCCTAAATCTCCCCTGGCAGAGCTTGAGGCCATTCCCTCTTGTCCTGTCCTCTGGCACTTGGGAGAAGAGCCCAGCTCCCTCCTCTCCACAACCTCCTTTCAGGTAGTTATAGAGAGCAATGAGGTCTCCTCTCAGCCTCCTCTTCTCTAGGCTAAACACCCCCAGCTCTCTCAGCTGTTCTCTCTGTGTGCTGAGGGGCCCACAACTTAACACAGTATTCAAGATGCAGTCTCACCAGTGCCGAGTACAGGGGGAGAATAGCCTTCCTGGCCCTGCTGGTCACACCAGCACTGATACAAGCCAGGATACCATTGGCCTTCTTGGCCACCTGGGCACACTGCTGGCTCAAATTCAGTCGGCTGTTGACCAAGGACAGTGGGTTTAGCAGCAGCCTGTTTTTAGAGGTAGAGCAACATTGCTCCCCGATGCCTTGGTGGTATCTCTTGAGAGGTGCTGCAGGGATTGATCTCCCATCCTACTGCACCACGTATGCTTTGTTTTGCTATAGCAGAGTCATTCAGGAGTGACCTTCAGGTTTAGTGGAGTCCTTTGAGCACATGGTGCAGAAGGCATGTCCCCATCATTCATAGGCTGGTCCTGCTAGCCTCTTGCTTCTGTGGTGTGATGATAGCAGTGCACCGCTCCGGCAGCGGTGTGGGGTGATCAGCGTATGTGTTGATACTCCCAGAGCCGCTCATTGGGTTCCTGCTGGGCCTACCAGCCTGCAGCACCACAAATCCCCTCCCTGGCACAGCCAGTTGCTCTGCATAGAGCTGTTTGGCTTTTGTGTCTGTGCACATGGGACAGTGAGCGCCTGCCGTAACAGCTCCTAGTTTGAAAAGATAATTCTTTGGGAACAAATGTGGTCCTGGTACCTACTTCACAAGGACATATTCCATCTTCCTTAGACTATTTCTGTTTGGAACTATGCAAATCTCACTTATTTTTAGTGGTAGTGTTCATAGAATCATCAGGGTTGGAAAAGACCTCTAAGCTCATCCGGTCCAGCCATCAGCCCAAGACCACCATGCCTACAAAACCATGTCCCTAAGTGCCACAGCTACACGGTTTTTGAACCCATCCAGGGATCGAGACACCACCACTTCCCCTGGCAGCTTCTTCCAGGTTCACCACTCTTTTGGTGAAGAAGTATTTCCCCGTATCCAATCTAACCTGCCCCTGGTGCAACTTTAGGTCATTTCCGCTCATCCTTGTTACTTGTTACTTGGGAGAAGACACCAGCATCCACCTCATCACAATTTCCTTTCAAGAATCTATGGAGAGCAGTGAGGCCTCCCCCGGTCTCCTTTTCTCCAGTCTAAATAGCCCAGGTCCTTTAGCTGTTCCTCATAACCCCTCGGCTACAGAATTCTCCCCAGCTCTATTGCCCATCCATGTCATGTTTGGACTGGTAGCTTGAGAAGCTGTTGTCTTTTCCTCCAAAACCACCTTTTGCCACTGGAAGACTTTATACCAGGGAAGTCTATGCTGCTGTAGTTTAGCAGCTTAGTGTTGCTCAGGTTTATTTCTCCATGATTGGCTGTAGGGCAGCCTTCTCCCTTCTTTAGAACACAAAGGTTGGAAATGTTATTCCTCTTGACGTAGGTGCTGCTGGGACCTGAACCCTGAAAACAGGAGTGAAGGTGAAAAAGATAACTCTCAAGCTAGTTTTGTGTCCAGTTAACAATTAGATTCCTGTAGTTTATTATGCGTGTTGGTCTGTGGAGCCGATGCCTCTTCTACAATTGTAACAAAATAAGACTGTTCCTTAATAAAAAGTCTGGCAGTGCTCGGTGGGATGCCAGCATATGCAGTTTCCACTTTACTTGCTTCGTTATTAGGCTGTGGTTAAACTTGATTAATTGTCTGTGTCCGAGATTTTATATACGTGTGTTTCCTCTTTTAGCTACAGTGAAACACAATAAAAGTGTGTGTTGCTGTTGAAAGGGAATGTCTCTGTTCACTGAGTAATCACAATGCTATTGAGATGAAAATGCTGAAAATATATTGTAGAAGATAAGGGGCACAAATTATCAGATCCAGGTGTGTTAATTTAATTATCCTATCTGTTTTAGTATCGTAGATACCAGTTTATGAAGGGATCACGCTAGATAACATTGTTTGGGTTGATGTTCTACTTGTAAAAAGGCCACAGCAAATTATTTAATGTAATTACCTTTGTGTAAAAGCAGTCAAAAATGTTTAGGTAAAAAATGGAAAGTAAATACCAACCTACTGGCTCGTATCTGACACGCAGACATATGTCAATGTGCAGTTCAGTCCAAAAACAAATGCTATAAACCTCTCAGACGTATTATTTTTTCCAAACTTCTGCCTGTTTATGCTATTTATCACCTTTCTTTTTCTATTCACTCTTTTTTTTTTGCTTTACTCTTCTATTTATTCCTCCAGTTTAACACAACCACGTGGGGATGTTTTTATTTCTTATTTATTCTCTGCAAAGTACATTTCAATAATCAAAACAGTAGTTCGACTCCAAGATGAAGATCTGGATCCAAAACAGCTCAGTCAGACCCAGGAGGAGACCTGGGACAAAGTGGTGTCAAAAACAGGGACAAAAGTTCTGCAGGACCTGTGGGGAGGCACATGCGTTATTGGTACCAGCCAAGGCCACACACACTGGACACCTGTTGGAGTAAGACCAGGGGAGAGCCAGGAAGATGATCCAAAGGCTGGAGCACCTCCCGTACGAGGACAGGCTGAGAGGCTTAGTGTTGTTCAGCTTGGAGAAGAGATCCAGGAGACTTTAGAGCATCTTCCAGCACTGAAAGGGGCACCAGGAAAGCTGGGAAGGGGCTCTGGATTGGGGATTGCAGGGATGGGATGAGGGGGAATGGTTTTCAGCTGAAAGAGGGTAGACTGAGATGATATCTTATGAAGAAACGCTTTGCTGTGAGTGTGGGGAGGCCCTGGCCCAGGTTGCCCAGAGCAGTGGTGGCTGCCCCATCCCTGGAGGGGTTCAAGGCCAGGTTGGATGGGGCTTGGAGCAACTGGATCCTGTGGGAGGTGTCCCTGCTCATGGCAGGAGTGGAACTGGGTGTGTTTTGAGGTCCCTTCCAACCTAAAGCTTTCCATGATTCTATGATTCTGGTAAAGAAAGAGAACCCCTGAACACCCCCTGCCCTCTGGCCGCTACAACCCTTGCTGTAAACAGTGCAGTTCCTTGATTGCAGGACTGCATTCTGCTGCATTGACTTTTGCCAATGTAAAACTTGAACTCTCATAAGATGTACTGAATTTGAGCCTGGAAGAAACTTTTTTTTTCTATTCCCAGCTTTTTATGAGTTTCAAAACCCCTTGAACGTACAGTGTTAGCCTGTAACACTGACATGCTCTTCACTGTGCTGCTGCAGCTCTGGGAGGGATCACTGCAACCCAAGTGTTTTCTGCTCATGAAGAGCTGAAAAATTTAAGAGCAGGAGTGGAAGGAGGAGGAAAAGGGGAGGATGCACATAAATGTGTGGAACATAAATTATGGCAGCCACGGGGCTGTGATGGCTTGTGTGTCCAGTTTCCAAGTGGCTTCGTATGGTCCTGCCATTTGTGAGCTGTGTCCCTTCAAATGCTGTGCACTCTTTCCAGCTAACAGTGTGACCAGCAGGGCCAGGGAGGTTATTCTCCCTCTGTACTTGGCACTGGTGAGACTGCTCCTCGAATCCTGTGTTCAGTTGTGGGCCCCTCACCACAAGAAGGATGTTGAGGCTCTGGAGCGAGTCCAGAGAAGAGCAATGAAGCTGGTGAAGGGGCTGGAGAACAGGCCTTATGAGGAGCGGCTGAGAGAGCTGGGGGTGTTTAGCCTAGAGAAGAAGAGGCTGAGAGGAGACCTCGTTGCTCTCTATAACTACCTGAAAGGAGGTTGTGGAGAGGAGGGAGCTGGGCTCTTCTCCCAAGTGCCAGGGGACAGGACAAGAGGGAATGGCCTCAAGCTCCACCAGGGGAGATTTAGGCTAGAGATTAGGAGGAAGTTTTTCACAGAAAGGGTCATTGTGCATTGGAACAGGCTGCCCAGGGGGGTGGTTTATTCACCTTCCCTGGAGGGGTGTAAGGCACAGGTAGATGAGGTGCTGAGGGACATGGTTTAATGTTTGATAGGAATGATTGGACTTGATGATCCGGTGGGTCTCTTCCAACCTGGTTGTTCTATGATTCTATGATTGTTTTTTTACCTCTCCCTACGTTTCACACTGGCCCCACGCTGTGTGTGTTGGTGAGTATCTCAAGCCTCATTATTTAGCCTATTTTTCACGCAAGTCTTCATTGTAAGAGGTCAGGGCTGTGTTGAAAGTGGAGTCAGTATTCAGCCTTGGGTGAGATAATATACTACTTGTAGGTGTGTGCATGCCAGTCTGGGTCTTCCACTAAAACTCCCGTCAGGAACTGAAAAGAGAATGTGAATCGCTTTGACCTCAGTTAGTTAGTGACAAATGCATCTGGTCCTCTGTCCTATTTACATCAAATATTCTTCCTATTTGTGTTTCATTGAACCCAGCAGTTCAGTAGCAGAGTCTCTGGACCTCTGTTTCTGCTGCCGTTTCTTCCTGCCTTCAAAGTCCTCTTGCTTTGAAGTAAATAACCGATTTCGCTACAGATGTCTTTGTGCTGTAGAGAGCTGTTAAAGTAATTGTACCTACTTCCAAAATGTATGAAAAATGAGAATTTCTGAGAAAAGGTTTTGACATCTTCTGAAAAGATAATAACAGTGTAGGCTACCAGGGAGAAAGCTGTACACTTTACTTTCAGTTTGATCACTTATTTTATACCTGTGCATTACTGTTTCTTTAATGTTCACATATAAAATTCAGTTAAATGTTGTTCCTAAGAGCTGCAGGCAAACTCCTCTGAAAATACCAAGATAATGAACTTGAACCTGAGCTTTCTCCATCAAAGAAATCATTATAGACAATGTGTTTTAGCTTTTGGCTTTATTCGGTTTAAATTCACATTTCCTTATCCATGAGAAGAAGAAAGTGCATCTTTAAGAGGAGGTGTTTGTTAAATCAATACATACCTGTTGGTCGGGCGAGGAATTGCCTTTCTACTTTCAAATTGCTGTACAAAATACCTGAGTAGGCATAATGTCAAGAATGGAAATAATCAAAGTGTATTTAAGATTCACTTAAAAAAATCCATTTAAAAAGTAGGAATGTGTTTTTCAGGCATTTGAAGACCACAAATTGAAACACTAGTATTTAAATTATTTTTCAAAGCTGTTCAAAACTGCCATGTATTTGCATAGCCAGCGAGTGAACTTTTTTGTCCTCAGCATTTAAGTTTTCGAGTGGTTCTGTATTTTAAGAGGCTCCAGTGCCCCATAAAAAGCAAATACTCAAATTTTCAGTTTCTAGGTACTGAATATTTTCCCTTCTTCTGGCTTTGTTTTTATAACTGTGATTTATTTTAAAAAGAGAAAGGGAAAGAAAGTGAGAAACGGAAGAAATGAATGGAAGACTTTGGAAAAGGTCATTAAACAAGCTCTCTTAAATCTGATAGATACTGTCAAACATTAAAATAAATACACTGCCATGGCAGAGTGGAGGTGAGCTGGGGCCTGAGCACCGTGGCCACACAGAGCCTGGACTTTACTCGCTAAACTTAACCAAAGCACTGCCAGCTGATTTTATTAGCAAGAGAATTCAGGAGGTAAATGTTCACAGTAAGAATAACACAACTACTTCAATCTTTACCAGTCAACAACTACAGGGGGCTCTCAGAGGCCATTTACAAGCACTGAGGCTCCAGGCTTGGTCTTGCCAGCATAGAATTTTCCTATAGAAGTTTTCTTTTTTCTTTTTTTTTATTATTCCTCCAGAATCATGAAGTGTCCAGCAATCACAGCTCTTCATGAAAGAAAAATGTTGAAGCCTAAGAGTGATTCATCCCAAGTAAAAGATCAGGAGTAGCCCTGGAAAAATAATCTTCCAAAACTGTAGTTTTATGCATTTCGACTTGGATGAGTTTGGTGGTTGTTTTTTTTTTTTTTTTTTTTCAGTTTGGAATAATTGCACTGAACCCATCAAGAGGCACCGAGTGTGCTGCCAAGTATTAAAAATGATGGAACACAAGTGTGGTAGAACTAACTCATCTCTTGCGTCCCGGGGTGCCTAATTCTGCATTTGCCCCCCGCGGAACACCCCAGGGAAACCTTCTGCCACCATCTCTGTTGGAGTCTGGTCTTAGGCTTTGCAAAGCTCTGCAGACAAAAGTGACATTTGTGGCTGTCTTGCAGAACTGGATCACAAAAAGGAGGCAGACACCCTTGGCTATCAAAACTAAGCTACTCTCTGCTCTGTCACATGTCTATTAATGCTCCTAGCAATTAATGTGACCTTTGATTTGTTTGTATTGATTCTCAGCTTGCTCGTTCTCTCATGCCTATTTCTGTGCCGAGTCGTGGACCAGACTTTCTTCATCATGACTTGGTCAAAAAGGAGACGGAACATATACTGGAGCACAGCAATGTGGACAGTAAAGAGCGATAAACTAGGTCTGTGGTACATCACTCTTGCCCTCAGCAGTGTTCCTTGGCGCCGTAGACCTGCTGGCAGATACCTGTCCTAAATCATATTAGGAAGAATTCTGACTATTATAGAATCATAGAATAGTTTGGGTTGGAAAGGACCTCAGAGGCCATCCACTTCCACCCTGTGCCATGGGTAGGGACACCTCCCACTGGATCAGGGGCTCCAAGCCCCATCCAATCTGCCCTTGAACCCCTCCAGGGATGGGGCAGCCACCACTGCTCTGGGCAACCTGGGCCAGGGCCTCCTCACCCTCACAGCAAAAACATTTCTTCCTAAGATCTCATCTCAATCTCCTCTTTCTAAGCTTAAACTATGCACATCTAATCATTCCTTAGCACCTGAAGTTTGTCAGTGAGGATGGTTAAGGCAGTGTGTGTATCAAAGTTTACTCAGTTTGAGGCACGGGGAAGGTAAGAGCATTTTTCCATCAAAACTTACTCACCTGAAAAAAGGAAAAGGCCCTACTTGGCCTGTAGTTGATAATCATAGAATCATAAATCATAGAATCATAGAACAACCAGGTTGGAAGGGACCCATCGGATCATCGAGTCCAACCATTCCTATCGAACACTAAACCATGTCCCTCAAGACCTCATCCACCCGTGCCTTAAACACCTCCACGGAAGGTGACTCAACCACCTCCCTGGGCAGCCTATTCCAATGCCCAATGACCCTCTGTGTGAAAAACTTCCTCCTAATCTCCAGCCTAAATCTCCCCTGGTGGAGCTTGAGGCCATTCCCTCTTGTCCTGTCCCCTGTCACTTGGGAGAAGAGGCCAGCTCCCTCCTCTCTACAACCTCCCTTCAGGTAGTTGTAGAGAGCAATGAGGTCTCCTCTCAGCCTTCTCTTCTCCAGGCTAAACACCCCCAGCTCTCTCAGCTGCTTCTCATAGGGCCTGTTCTCCAGCCCCTTCACCAACCTTGTTGCTCTTCTCTGGACTTGCTCCAGAGCCTCAACTAGTGGATACACATAGGTCTCCCTTAGTGTCCATGGGCACCAACATTACTTTGCCTTTCTGCCTTCCACAACTCAGGAAGGAATCAACAAGGCGTTACTACTTTTTGCAGTAAGTGATGTTATTAAGAATTTTGCACTCTGATATTTAACAGTCGCCTTTCCTGACATCTCCAGAGTTGGTATTTTGACCCAGAAACAAAAAAATCCTCATGATTACTCCTGAAAAAGCAGGTTTTAACACAACAGTGAAAAACTTGGTGTTTGAGGCTTCCTTAGGGGAATCGAGGTTACAGAGTTCCTTGCCTATGGCTGGCCATGGGATTTGAATACTTCAGCAAAGCCAAGGACCATATTTCATTTCTGTATAATCAGAGCATTATATGAAATGTCAAAGTTTTCCGTTTGGGGACCTATATTCTTCAATTAAATGTAGGAACGGCTCTTTACTGTTGATGCTCCAAGAAACATCAGACTAATGTTAGTACTTGAAAACATACAGTTCTAAACTGAGTGAATTTCATCAGTTCGCTGCTACCACATTCCTAGTCTAGATGGCATATGTGGCTGCAGCCTACAGGAAAAAAGAGAATGGTGTAATAGCATAGTAAGGTAGCAGCCGTTCTGTCTAGAGCTATCTGGCAGCACAGGATGGGCTTTTACAGCCTGTATCACCTGTCTTGGTGGAAAGCAGTTGTCTCTACTGTCTAAATTAATTAGTTTTGGTGCTCTCATCTCCGTTATTTTAGCGGTGCTGCTTTCGTAGCTCTACTGCATTTTAGAGTTCCACTCCTGCAATCTGTTGCCTCAGGTGTGCATAAAAACTCAGGACTGTAATGAGTTTGGTGTTTTTTTTCCCTTTCTTCCAAGAGGGATATGGTCCTGAAAGGATGAGCAGTGAACAGCAAAGGCAGCAGTCCTGGTGATGATGAGTTGCGTTGAGAAGGCAATACAGCTTGATTGTGTCTCCAGAAGCATTCAGAATATCATCTAGTGAATATTTGCAGAAAAACTTTCACAATCTCTGATAAAGTCTTACCCCTTTGGAAAGAGATGATGTCTGGAAACTTCTTATGAGTTTTTTTGTTATTGTTCTATGGTTTATTTTTGTTGTCTTTGCATAATTTGCACTACAGGCGCAGTTAAAGCTCCAAATATCATGAGAAATTGTACTTTCCACAAACGCGCAAGGACTGTAGATTCCTCCCCCCCATCCTTTGCAAAGGACTTCGGTCACAACCTTGTACCCCAGTAAATATATATATATATATATATACATATATATATGAGGGAGCAATGTTTCTTTGCTGTTCCTCTTGAGGCAAGCTGCTATTTGCAGTGTACGGGCATGCTGACTGTAGGTGTGCACGGTGTCTGTCTATCTGTGACCTCTGATGTTTGTTTATCCTGATTTATGAGATCCCGTGCATACTATAGGGAAGAAAAATAAATATGCAAAGTGCCAGTGGACTTTTAATGGAGTTACCCAGTATTTCTTCACAGAAGCTGACCTTGAAATTGCTGCTCGTGCACAAGTCAAAGTATGTAAATTAAGATCTCAAAGTGACAGTTCAAAACATGTATATAGTTTGTAAAGTTCTTGCCAAAGCCATGGATATTTCATGTTCTACAAAGGCCATTCATCAGCTGCCGAACATGTGGGTAGCAGAGTGTAGAAAAATGGCATTGCTCAAACACTCAGTGAGATTTGGTCGAAGCACTAAATTTCACTTCAGTAGCACAAGACGTCTGCCAAAACGTGCTCATGAAATCTGTGAACATGCTGCCAGTCCAGCATAGAGCTTCCAGCTCCCTAACAAAAACAAAAGATAGGTTGGTATCTAAAACTGACTGATACAGGCCCAAATTGACATTTGTTTTGCTCCAGAGTGTCAGAGATGGCAAAACAGGCAGGACATTTAACTCCTCCAAAGTGACATGAGAAACTTGTGAGGCTTCCAGCTCCTCTTCCCTAAATACTGCTAATGCTATAAAGCTCTTCTAAATATTTCTGTTGGCTGCATTTACATCTCAAATGCTCCCAGAACCATTTCAGTCTCATATTTTGCCTCTTGATTTCCCTGTGCTCCCATTCTCCAAGTGTTGCTTGGAATGGTCTCCAGTCCCAACTCAAAACTGTTCCATAATATTGAGGACAGTAAGTATTTTCCTCTCTGCCCTCTACCATTGTCTGCAACATAAAGAAATCCAGTACAATGAATTTCAGTTACGTTGTGATTAGTCCTTCATCTACAGCAACCACCTCATTTGGCACAGAAACATCTTCTGGAAGCGTTCTTGCAGATACATAAACAAGCAGAAATGCTGGGCTGGTGAACAGATGAGGAGGAAATTGCTGAGTTCCCACTGATAAATCTATCGTGGGGATGAAGAGGAAAAATCAGGAAAAACATTTGGTTATGTGTTAGTGCAGAGGATTAGGCACACATTGTAATTAATGCCACTAGCGCTAAAAAGACATCGGGGATGTTGTGTGTGTTGATTATTTCTTCTTTCTGTTGGTACTCGTTTCCTCTCCTTTTCAGCTCTATGGCTATGCCAACGAAAGCCCCTGAGACCGAGCTTTAGCCGCTGCTCCTCTGTAACTGCATCATTACCTCACTCCAAACAAAGTCCTTTTTTTGTCGATAGAGGATGAAAACATTATTGGATTCAGGAGCTCATAGCAGTCCTGTATGCAGCTAGGGATGAGAAGGATAGATTTATGAAATGGACCATTTCAAATGGCATTATCTTCCCACAGTGAGGTACACCTTTCATAAATCATGGGAGAACGCTTGGAAAAGAAAGCATTTGTTATTCCTGCCATATACTGCTTTTGCATCCTCTACAGTGTGGTCTTGGGATTGAGGGAGAATCCTCTGTTTGTATTTGTTCTTCTCCAATTATTAGGGCTTTTTATCTTACAATTATAGGAAAAAGAATCAGAACAGAACTTCAGAAAAAAAAGCTTTACACTATGAATTTTTAACTTGCTTTTGTTTAGCTGGGGAGGTTGCTGAGCCTGTAGTTTCTAGTTTGGCTATGAAGCCAGCTATTTTGTACACGCTTCCGATATCGCAGGGCACTCTCTGCCTCATTATGTAGCAGGAGGTCAACGGCGAAGAAGAGTTCAAGTATAGACAGAAACTTTGGTTTCTAACAGTGTGTTAGTGTTATTTTATGGGTATTTTTGCTTCTTAAACTCAAAGACCCTATTTTTGTCACATTAATAAAGCTGTCTGATGCCTTTTGAACTCGCTAACATCTCTGTGTTGTACTGGACGGGAAGGGGGTTCTTTCTGTGTTGTTAGTATTTTTCTGTATTTTCACAACCCAATACTGCAATAATTTCAGCAGCGAGCCTGACGCCACTTGGGATAAATGCAGGTCTCTTTTCAACCTGTAACTAGCCTGATGTGAAAAGTCGACATTTATTACAGAGTATTATTTGTGTGGATACTTTAAAATCATCTGTCTGCTCTGGAGAGGAAACTTTTGAGAATGCTCTGAAGTAGCAACTTGTCATTACCTGTAATGAGCCAAAGAGAAAGGCCTTGATTTGGGGAAACGTGTTTTGACCGGAACCGATAGAAAGAAAAAGGTGATGATAGTGAAGCAAAATTGACTGTGTTTAAGAACAGGACAAAAGAAAGTGTCAGTGGAATGCTGAAGTGTGCGTTAAATTCATAATATTACCTAATTTTTTTTTTTAAATATTATTATATTAGGTAGTTTTTAATTTGAATCCTCCCCCCACCCCAGTATTCTAAATGTCAGACCTAATTTCCTCTGTACTGGCTTAATTCTACCTCCTTGTGCAGCTCAGTTAAAATTAAGTTCTTCTGTCCCACCCTTCCTAGCGTTTATACCCCTCTGGAAGCACAGAAGTTTGAAAACAAAGGGTAGGTTATAGCAAGGTGGAGGGTGACATTTCTTAATCCTCAAATGCTCAGCTTGGCTACCTGGCATTGGCTTTGATGTATGAATGGGGGAAGGAGCCAGTGGCTTGGTGCTTTTGATATCAATTTTTTTTTTAATGAAGTCCATGTTAAAATGACAAGAGTAGTATTATTTCATTAATTTGTAATTCATGGAAGTCTGAAATGTATTTATTTCTGTATAGATATTACATTTTTTTTTTCTCTGTGATGTGCTTACCAAAGCACAGGACCAGAGCACAGATGAGAGCAGCCTATCGCTGCCAACATGAAGCTCAGAGCTTCCTCTGCAGTGGAACCCGAGAGATCAAGTCAAGGTCAAACTCACTATTTATTCCTGAAATTTCTGCAGACGCTGTTATGTGGATGTAATGAGCCCTGCTTGGATCCGGTTTGGAAAGATATGGAAGCTTTGAACTTCTAAGTTTGGAGGCTCCAGTTACATGCATGGGTGTCTGAACGTTGAGCCTGAATGCTGGGCATTTGGGCATTTTAGATGTCGACTTTCCACAGGGTTTAGGAGAACTTGTTCCTGTGATAGTGAAAATGCAGTTGCTGAGGGCTAAGAAATGGTCACCCCCAGTGCAGACTGGAGTAGTGATGGGCACTACTCTTGTGTTCCCTGGGCACAAAGGGAAAGAGAATGTGTTTGTATCAGCCATGCAAAAACTCTGGAGTAAAGCTCTAAGTGGCACCCGACGCTGCACGATGCCACAAGGTATTTTTTATGAGTAAACAAGCTGTGATCGTGCCCAAAAAATCACACCAGAACATGTGGGCAGGTCGTACAGGCACTTGTCGGGTACCGATTGCAGCCTCGTGTGGGAAATAATGGAGTCCTTTTTCTGCAGATTTCTTAAAAGGCTTGGTATATAATAATATTGGTTATGTCATTACGGCAGAAGAATTGCTTTTCTAGATGAGCCAAGGTATTGAACAGCAGTGCCTTTAATGGATAAAAATGGTTCTCCTGGATAAGGAGAGACAAGTAGTGTCATTCCCTGTTTTGAGGTGTATGCAGAGCATATTCGTCCTTTCTTTTGACGTCCATTATGAGGGCACGGGGTGTGAATTTTGTCTCTGCGCTGCCTGTCAGGCTTTGAAGATCTCTGCGCTATAGCTGAGATTGGGAATTTCCCATGTCCCGTTCTTCTGCAGCACCCACTCAATGGGTGACAGAGAGGGATTTTACCTCTGCTAGTAAACGGGTTTGACTGTTCTGTTTTAATGCTTCATTGTATAAAGCTGTTAAATACAGCTAGAATTCGGCAAGAACTGTTTTAATAGAATTGCCAGGTAGCTGCAGTGGCTCTGATTTAAATGAGTAAGCAACACCTATGGGCAAATGATCTTTCTGCACGCAGAAATTAATTACAATTCAGGACTGATGAACTTTTATGAGCTAGTTAATTTTTAAAAGATGCTGTGTATGGTTTATTGAAATTAAAAGAAAGTGACAGCTTTCTGCCCCAACCCTCATAAAATCCTGTCCTGAATAGAATATTGACCTAATTTAGCTCAAAGACACAGGATCTCTAGTGCTTCAACAAGTAAAGGCCACTTGAAGGTTTCAGTGCACTTCAGGTAAAGAGCTTCTTGCTGGTCATCCATGTTATGTTGGCTTAGGTCACTAGAGAAGTTTGAAACTCCTGCTCCATCCTTTGTCCTTCATTACCCTCAAAAACGATTTTATAAACAAAGTGCTGTTTAGATTCAGCATCAGGTTACAGCATGTCCATTTATAGAGTGTTATGAATGAATATTGATTGTAAAACAGGACACCATATACCACAGGGCTGCGGATATTTTTATGATGCGGATCTTCTGATGAAAAGGTTTTATGGGCCTCTGCACCCCCTGCTCAGGCTGCTGGACACAAGTCATGTGAGGGGGGAGAGTTTTCAGCTGAAAGAGGAGAGATTTAGGTGAGATCGGAGGTTTTGCTGTGAGGGCAAGAAGTCCCTGGCCCAGGTTGCCCAGAGCAGTGGTGGCTACCCCATCCCTGGAGGGGTTCAAGGGCAGGTTGGATGGGGTTTGGAGCCCCTGATCCAGTGGGAAGTGTCCCTGCCCATGGCAGGGGTGGGACTGGATGTGCTTTAAGGTGTCTTCTGACCCAAACCGTTCTATGATTTGTATTCATGTACCAGTCTGGTTGGAAAGGGAAGGAGCAGCTTCTGGGGAGAGGTAATCTTATAAAGGCATTTAGGTTGGTCCTGCAGCAAAAATCTGACTTTGGGTTTCTTCTGTTTAAGAGAATTGTAAAGAGCACAGTACTTCAAGCAATGCCAAACCCTGCTCAAATATAGCATCTTGAATTTACTTCTTTTGTTACTACTGTTATGAGCTTTCCTTCCCTCCAGTGACCTTGACAAACTCACAGACCGTAACTTTTCAAACCTCTCATTTACAGTCAACATTTTGCAGGAACCTCTTTTTTTGATCCTGAACTTGCATTCTTTGCTGTGATACTTGCCTTCCTTGACCAAAATTGGGGGATTTTGTAGAAGTTCATGCCATGGCTGTGAAACCTGCTGTACAAAAGCAGTGTTCTACAATTGCTGGTGATCTGCACTAGTGCTGCACTTCAGCCAACGTGGATCTGTGAAAAGGAGTCTTTCTGGGGTTCAGATCCCCTATAACGTCTAATCACTTCTTAAAATTAACCTTTCCAATAGAAAGGACAACAAATTACCCTCTATTAGATATTTAAACGACCTAGCAAAGAAGTGGAATGAAGTCCAATGGCCTGAGAAATCAGAATGCTGCTTTTTGCCCCCAGCAAATGGGTTCGATAGATGTATTTTTTCAAGCCACTTAGATTTTTTACTTCTTTCCTGTGTCTGAAGCAATAAAAGCAAAACATTGTCATTGCTGAATTCCTGCATCTGTCGAAGGGTCTGTGCATTGAGAATTTTTAGTATAAGCTCAGATGAGAGTGAAAGGGTGTTCCTTTTTCTTTTGGAAAGTTTTGTTGAGGGAACCATTGAGTATAGCTGCTCCAACTGGACATGTGCATGAGGAATGTTAATTTTTGCGCATCAGTACTGTGATCTCAAGTTTCCTGAGTGAATTAGCTGTTAATGGATGTCTAAAATGTAGCACCAGTGTGGGGTGGGAGAATGTTGTCTGTGCTGAGGCCAGAAAACACAGGCTGGAATCAGATAACGTGTTATTATAATAAAGCCGACGGGTAATTCTTTGCATTGCTCAGTGTAGTAATTGGTCTGCCCCATATCCTACAGCCTCTGGAATGATGAAGAATGATGTTTCACCTATCAACTATTTATAACAGTTTTTACTTCCTATGTAGTCTAAATTGAAACCCTAATTGCAGATCTATAAAACTGAAGTATACAGAAAGTGTCTCAAAATAACACATTAAATTGCTCTCAGTTATTCCAGGGCATTGTTCTCTGGCCAAGTCCAGGTTGATTTACCTTACGGAGGATATATAGTCCTGTCATTGACAAAACACTAGCAAGTAAATATTCTTTTTCCTTGGGTTACAGTTTTGTGGCCAAGGGCAGGCTGCAAGAAGTCAAAGGAGACCGCTGCTGCTTTTCAGATGGTGACAAGGGAAATGTCACTGAAACACTCTCAGCTTGGGAGTTTGTTAGATTGTGTTACTTAACAAAAAAGTTAAAATGATTCTCTAAGTCAGTCAGTTATTGTTTTCCCGTTTGTGTGTGGTCACTCCATATCCACTATGTTTTTCTGGGATAGACAATTTATTATGAGTGTGCATTTATTATGATGTGCATCTATGTGTACGTGAATGTGTGTTTTTTGTCTGCAGCTGCTCTGCAAATACTTCTTCAGATGACTGATAGAGTGCTTGGCTGCATGTCTTCACTCTATCTGCAACCTGGAACCTGCTGCCGTGGGGTTTTTATTAACAACTGTGCTTTTATTACAGAGCTGGTTTTGTGTTTTCATGCGTATTCTTTAGCTTGTCTTCCACTAACTTTGGACCAGGGCTGGTTTCACAGAATCATAGAATGGTTTGGGTTGGAAGGTACCTCAAAGCCCACCCAGTTCCACCACCCCCTGCCATAGGCAGGAACACTTCCCACTGGATCAGGGGCTCCAAGCCCCATCCATCCTGACCTTGAACCCCTCCAGGGACAGGGCAGCCACCACTTCTTTGGGCAACCTTCCTAATGTCTAGTTACAATATCTAGTATCTAGTTTCAACCAAATTAATCTGAAGTCTCAGGATAGCTGAGTTCTCCCCACATTACAGAAAGCTGGCAGGTAAGCAGAAGACACAGACTCAAATTAGCAGTCTTGCTGCAGGAAAGGTAGGAAAAAATCAGCTTTTACATCTGCTGAATAGTTGCTGGTTGCCAGTTGGCAAGTGTGTACTGGCCAACCAGCCAGAAGAGGCAAAGCTCCAGGCTCCAGCGAGTGCTGCCTCCTGCCCAGTTGTCAGGACAGTGTGTTGTGAGGAACACGGAGGCGCTAAGGGCATCTGGGGAGGTGATCCCATAGGGACTCCAAGGAAAGGCAGGTTTATAATGGTTAGAAGATGTAGGAAGGACTGGAGGCACTGCAGATGGGATTAAGGACATGAGGAGGGTAATGAGGTGCTTTGGGGTGGGTAGCCAACCCATTTTGTTATGAAGAGTGAATGCAATGGGCACAAACCACACATTTGTTCTGATTACAAGCATGTTCGCATTTTAGCTTAGCTTAATTACTGCTTTTGACTCAGCTCAATGCATAATGTTGCATGTCATGCAGTCCTACTTTTAATTTCACAGCTGAACACATTTCTATTGTTCTAGTCCCCCTTTCCAAGCCTGGCTTTACTCCATCTGGAGGACATGCAAGGTGTTTGACTGACCTGCAATACTAAGTACCTTTGGAAGACCCTTTGGGGAATATCAGTAGAAACATATAGACCAACTATTTCCCCCTCTGGTGTTGAGTAACTCTTATCTATGAAAAGTGTGGCTGGTGTTCCTGAATGTCAGTTATCAGATGATGAGATAGGCCAGTCGGACCTAGCAAGAATGTTAGAAACAGCAGTTGCAGGAACAGATGAGAGAATTATAACAAATTTGGTAAGAGGAGAAACAGTTTAAATAAATAACCTAGTGTTGAGTCAGTTGGTTTCTTCCTGAAAGTATCTATCTAGTTCACAATAATCTCATCTTTTGCTTGAAAATGTGGGTTGTTTTTTTCCTAAATCTTACATGATATTTGGTTGGATTTTCTCGGCATAAGGAAAATCCGGTTCAGAACCAACCCTGCAAAATTCCTTAGACTGTTTATTTAGTTTGTGATTACTAGTGGTCTGATCCGAAAAGGTGTTTCATGTTATACAAATGCCTGAGGCATGTTGTGACCTAACAAAATGTTTTGTTTCTATCTTGTGCAGTTATTTCCTGAATCACCAAGTAAGGTGGACTTACTCTCCCCCCAGATGAATATCAGTATTTTCTGAATCATATTTTAACAGCTGGGGTTGTTTGGCCTGGAGAAGAAGAGGCTGAGAGGAGACCTCATTGCTCTCTACAACTGCCTGAAAGGAGGTTGTGGAGAGGAGGGAACTGGGCTCTTCTCCCATGTGCCAGGGGACAGGACAAGAGGGAATGGCCTCAAACTCCACCACTGGAGGTTTAGGCTGGACGTTAGGAAAAAAATGTTCCCAGAAAGGATGATTGGGCACTGTCAGAGGCTGCCCAGGGAGCTGGTTGATTCACTTTCCCTGGAGGTTTTTAAAGGACGAGTGGACAAGGTGCTGATGGACATGGTTTAGTGTTTGATAGGAACGGTTGGACTCATTGATCCGGTGGGTCTCTTCCAACCTGATTGTTCTATGAGTCTATGATTTTTCACTTGATTATGCTGATGACAATACTTCACCTTTCTTTGTCAACCATCATTTAGGAGACAGACTATTATGTTTAAAGTGGCTTATCTTGGAGTATGGAGAGCAGCCTGATCCAGTGGGAGTTGCGCCTGCCCGTAGCAGGTGGGCTGGAACTGAAGGTTTCTTCCAGCCCAAAACATTCTATGATCACAAAGTTTGTATACATGCTCTACTCTTGACAGCCGTGTATCAACATTTTAGTTGGCACGTGGTGACCTTTCTGAGCTGGGCATGCACCCATGACCTATGGACTCTTAAATGTGTCCCAGAGACCTGGGCTGTGACGATGGGGCTGGTTCATGAAATGAAGATGCCTTTTCTGAAAAACTGCCTAGTGTCCTCTGTAGTACATGATCTAGAAGCTGGAGTGAGTGACCCTTGTGGATGTGGAGCTGGGAGATAGTGCTGTGCCGTTTTTTCCTTTATTGCATTTAATTATATATATGGCCTCAAGCTCTGCCAGGGGAGATTTAGGCTGGAGATTAGGAGGAAGTTTTTAACACAGAGGGTCATTGGGCATTGGAATAGGCTGCCCAGGGAGGTGGTTGATTCACCTTCCCTGGAGGTGTTTAAGGCACGGGTGGATGAGGTCCTGAGGGACATGGTTTGGTGTTTGATAGGAATGGTTGGACTCGATGGTCCGATGGGTCTCTTCCAACCTGGTTGTTCTATGAGTCTATGAAGTAGGTCCAATACATCACTGTAATAATTCAGTTACTCCATTGTTTGTTTGTTTTTTCTGATGCATTCTCACTTTCTAAAGAAAGAATCGCAAAATTAAGAATTTGAAATGAAAGTTATGATGTGCCTTAAGAGAAACATGAAAAGATAAACAGATTTTTCATATTTAATTGTTTTGTCTGGCTTCAGTGATTAAAGAATACCCTGTGTTTTAACTGTTATTTTTTGGAATTCATTAGTGTGTTTAGTTGAAATACTGCCAAAATTATTTCACTCCTTCAATAAAAGCTGTGGGAAACTGACCAAAAAGTTTTGTTTCTCATGTCATCAAAAATTATCCCACTCTAAAATTTAATATTATACATCAGTGACAGTTAAAGAAGGGACACTGGAATTGCGCAATGTTGCCTGTGGCTCGTATTCTGGCTTCATGAGGAGTGTTATGCCCAATGATTCTAACAGAAACCTCTTGTCAAAAACTTCATCACAGTGTGGGTAATAAAAATTTTATGCTACTTGTTTTATTGAGTACCAGAAAATACCCATGTGCAAATGTGCAAATATCATCTGCGTAACCTATGCCATGGGTGCCAGCCTATTTTAAAGTGTGTGACTAGATTTACTGATTGGGATTGCTGCCATTTCTTAAATTTAGTCATTAGTAATTTGAGAAATGTGGCATCAAGTGTTTCAATTTAGAAAGAACAAATCCCTGACAACAAATAACTAGAAACAGAAGTCTGTGGTTTTCAAAGTCTGAGACTGAAAGTCTTTATATATAATAATTGTTACATAGTACCTGTGCAATTTATGATATCCCTAGCAATTCATACCCTGGGAGTTTGTGATTTATAGATTGTCAAAGAATCACAGAGTCGTAGTGTCCTGAATTGGAACATTCACACCATGTATGAATGTACATCAAAGAACAACTGTTCTCCTTTTGGCTTTTACCATTTGCGCGTGTGTGCGTGTGTGTATTTGTAACTAACGTGAATACAGTACAGCAATGTCCTCTTAAAAAGTCATATTTTCAAATAATTACCTTAAACTAGTGTTTTAAGACACTACAAATACGTTGTCTCTCTACCACAGCTGGTGACCCTTGGCAACTTTTTGATAGACAGCCTTCCACTGGCAGCTTGGGGACAGATATTGCTGATTGTGATTATCGTATCATCAGTTTATTCCCCCTAGTTCTCTTGAGTCTTGAATGTGTTATTCTCACAGGTGCTCCTGCAAACTCGTGAATTTATAGACTTCTAAGAAGTGTTTTGAAGGTATACGTATTCCTGGCTTGTAAATAACTATTCCTTAAGCTTTCAGTTGGGAGCTTAATATGGTTTAAGTGGAATTTTTAGCAAGTGCTGCAGAAATTGGGAGGTTTCTGTCCATGTCCTTACTGACAACCTGACCTCATGCTGCTTATCGATGGATGCTTGTCCACAATAACCCTCCCTGGCATCAGCTGGTTACTCCTCATGTGCCATCAGTGGGATTAAAATAATATTGGAGGTGTTTAAGGTGTGGGTGGATGAGGTACTGAGGGGTATGGTTTAGAGATTGGTGGGAATGGTTGGACTTGATGATCCAGTAGATCTCTTCCAACCTAAGATTCTAAAATGGAGATTGTGATGAAAGTGGAAATTAAGGCTTCTGGATATCATTGTTATTCCAGAATCAGAACCACAGAACAGTTTGGGTTGGAAGAGACCCTAAAACCCATCCAGTTGCAACCTCCCTGTGACAGGCAGGGACAGCTCCCACTGGATGAGGGGCTCCAAGCTCCTTCAACCTGGCCTTGAACCTCTCCAGGGATGGGGCAGCCACCACTTCCCTGGGCAACCTGGGTCAAGGCCTCACCACTCTCCCAACTTTTACTATCTGGTAATTTCCTTTCAATGTTGAATGACCTGAAAAGTTAAAATTTTGAGTGATGAGACTAAAAAAAAAAAAAGAAATCATTGTGCTCTTACATTATAATTCCTGTACTAATTAACAAGAATCCCAAGCTGCTGTGTTGCAATATCTGTAGTGAGAGGGGAAGTCTCCAAAATGCATTCTTTGGAGTAGGATGCAACTCTAACAGGACTTTGTCATTCTGACCGTGGAGCGAGCAGGACATCTCTGCTGTGTGCTTGTGATTAGGTACATTGCCCACATGACCGATAAGGTGCAGAGGTGCCTCTCTGAAATCATGGAGAAGAACACTCTTACCATGCTGGTAGCAAACCTGGGCTGCAACGTCAGAGCTGTCTGCCCCGAACCTGTCATTTTGCAGGGACCATGGATTTGTTTGCGGGGAATAGAACCATCAGAGGTCCTGGTGGCTGAGAGAGGTGTTCTATTGGTGAGAAGGATGGGACCCATGACTTTAGTCTTGTATCGGTTTTCCCGGGAAGGCTTTGTAATTCATAACACGGTCATGTTATTCAGGAGTCTTTCCTTAGATTCTATCTTTGAGAGCTTAAGTCAAGGGATTTTCAACTGCTGCTTCTTATAGGTATGCGAACGTGTCACTTGTAAGAGGAGTTTATGTTACAACTACTTCAGGAATACACAGCAGAAAACTTCCAGTGATTACAACTCACTTAATTTTCTCTTTCTTCTCTTCTGTACCCTCCATCCTGCCTGGGTGGAAGTGAATTTCTGATTGTTTTAGCCATCTGCTAAAATTATGTGTGTGAGAAGGTGGCTGATGCTTCCACCCTTGATTTCCTGCCATGGTTCTGGTATTGCCAAAGTACCAGCAAATATTAGTTCAGATCTCAAAGTTCTGTTTTCAGTTTCACTCGCTGCACATTTGTGTTGCTGTGTGAACCGGTTTTGTGTGAATAGATTCAAATTGTGCCCTGGGAATAACACAAGACCTAAACCAATATTTTTTTGTAGTTTTAAGGCTCACCCTATTTAAAGTCAAATGTCATCCGGACTTGTTCTTCGGTCCATTACCAGTCTTTAGTTGAGTGAAATACGTAAGTCTATTTCAGACTGGGGCCAGCTCACTGCATGTTCAACCACAGCTGCTTTTTGAGGTTTTGATGCCTATCAAAATGATCCTTTTAAAGTCATATTTAATTTAATCAGATAATGTCATCAAAATAACATTTAGTCTATACTGCAAATTCACTGCATTATTAGCTAGTGTGACTAGACAAAAAGGGGAGTGGGAACCCCCATGGAAATATGCTTCCAGTAAAAACGGATACAGTTCATAGGAGCTCTAGATTTAATTTGCAGTCTCAAAGCACATTCTGTGGGAAGATTTTATGATTCTGAACTAAATTAAAACCACATTTTGACAAAACCTGTAGCACCCACCAACTTACTGTGCATTTGGAGGTTATCGTGCCTTTGCACAGTGTTACAGTGAGCTGAGCAAGGTTTAACACAGCCGTGGGAATAATCTCTTAAGTCTACCACCCTTTGAACGAGGGGGACTTGGATGGGTATTTGTATCCGCAGATTGAAAGTTGATTGACTTTATTTTCTAGAACAGGTTGCATTATAATTTGATGTCATTTTATTTTTTGTCTTAGAGGGAACGTTACACAAAGCTTACTGGGTTGTAACATATTCGTGCGAGAGAGATATTTGACAGTCCCCTTTTGTGAGCTCTGCTGACAGCCTGAACTTCCATCATTGCCAGTATTCTGTCTTCTAGTTCGTTCTTATCAAAATCTCAATTGTTGCTTTTTTTTTTTTCCCCTGTTTAAAATAGTATGAATTATTCCTTGCAAAATATTCCATTACTGATGCAGAAATGTTTTGTACGGTGTGCTTTCTGTCATTCCTGACCAGAAATAATCTCTGATATCTCCAAGTGTTCCTGAAATGAGATTCAACTCTGCTGAATTTACTGGTGGTTAGCAAAACTGGGGGACACAGAAGGGAACAGTGAGCATGAGTAATCACTGCTGCTTGGGAAGGAATGGAAAGCTGCTTTGCATTTAATAGGAACAACATTTTAAAAAGTATGTACTCAACTAGTGATGCTGAAAAGGTTTCTTGACGTTATTACATTTACGCAGTTTTCTCTGTTTAGTTTGTGCCACCATTGTATGAGAACTGTAAAAATACAACAGCAGAAAAAATCATCTGATTATTTTTAATCATATCTGGATGATAAGATTATAAAAGTCTACAAAGAACACATCATAGGAGATTTCCATGGCATTGCTTAGTGCTTGAGAGATTTAGGAAAGTACCTGAGTGGCTTTATGTTAGAACTGCACAACATGAGTATTTTTCCTTTAGTTTCTATTTGTCACCATGAATTACATGACTAATTTTTTCATTTAAGATCTCATTCTTTGAAAGGGTGAAAACAACCCCCCTATGCTTTACAGTCTACAACACCTTAGCAAGGAATTCATTGTCACAAGAATGTCTTCAGGGCTGTGATGATCCACAGTAGTCACTTGGTGGCTCTACAGATGCCTTTAGTCTTTTCATCGTGTGCTCATGGGTTTAGATTTGTGTTTGTCTCTCTGAAAAATAAGCTGTAATGTGGGGAAAGGAAGAGTTTCTACAATGAAAAGAACCTCACTCCCAGTCATGCAAATGGATGTGTTGTCAGCTTGAGTGTTCAATAGTCTCAGCTTCCACTCGTCAGTGTGTAGAGACAAATTCTGTAAAAACCACCATAGGAAACACAAGAGAGCATTTCTCAGCTCAAACTCAACACTTGGAATTACACCAGGAAACAAATTAGCAGAGTCTCTGAGGTCCAGCTCCTCAGATGTGCTCTATCAGAAATGCCACTTAGCAGTAACACAACTGACATTTCTGTGTGGTTTCGTAAGATAACTCGATGTGAAGCAGCTTGGGACAGCAAGAAAAACAATACCTCTCTGAGTTTTCGTGGCCAGTTACAGTTACGGGACCATCAGCAGCGCAAAACTTATTTTTACCCTATCATGTTCAAACCAGCGTAGATTTAAGCAATTTTCTGCATGTTATGAGAATGCAGTAAAACTAACAAAAATCACAGACATATTCTCTGTATATTACACTTCATGTATATGCTTTAGATACACTTACTTATGAAGAAAAAAAGAATGTCTTATTGTGTCTCGGTGGCATTGACTTTCTAAAGTCAATAGTCCAGATGAGCTCACCAAGAAACGATGTGTGAATTCCCCCTCTTTTATATGTTATTGTTTTAAGAGTGAAAATTGTGTTTCTTGATTTCTCTGCATGGTGGTGAACTTCACCCTTTTATACCTGTGTTACTAAACGTGAAAATAACAGAAATTCAAATCTGACTTGAATATAGTCCTGTTCACTTCTGGTTGGACAAGTCATGCCAACTGGCACAGATAACTGGGTGATTTGTTGACTTTGGGTTTATGTGGCTAAACATTTTTCATGTGTCCTTTTAGATGCTGTGGCCTGGTGTTCATACAGTTTCTCAGAAGCTTATTGATTGATTATTTTATTCTCTTATGGGTGAAAAATAGTGTTTTTGCTCATAGCATTTCCCAGAAAAATCAGGTTTATTTTAGGTGTCTTTTAGGAAAAGCTGATCTAATTTACTCTGTCTTTGCAGCAAATAGATGCCAGGGAGTAGAAACATTATATTTTTTTTGTTCCATTTTCAGAGTTGAAATAGAACAAAATAATATACCTCATGCTTAGCATTTGGGGTTTTCATCAAGTACAAGTATGCTTTTTTGGCATATTTAATAACTTAAAATTATATGATACCATGTAATGAAACCCATATTGCATACGGTCTGAAACCTGCACCATAACTCACTTCATCTTTTCAGCTATAATGTTTTAGTTCGTCAGAAAGGAAATGGGAGGCAGCATTTGCCTATTGCTGCGTTAGTACAAGGGTGCTGGAAATTTGTTGAAGCAGCTGGTGCAAAAGGAAAAAAGGAAAAGGCAAAAAATAAGAGGTGGAAAAAAAAAAATCCCTGAGTGTGCAGAGAGGATCCAAGTCATTTTAATGTCCTTGCTTGGGTAAGAGAAGTCGCTTCTTTATTTAACTATTATTTCTCTTTTCCAAATAAATATGAGCCGTTCTAAATCGGATGATGATAGCAGGTGGTCTCTCAAGCAGAAATTATTTCCAAGCTGACAAGTATAGCAAGCACAGTATAACTACATGTATTTCAGGCAAACATCATGCACGTCTGTTTAAGGATTCATTAGCATGGTATAGATTAAACCCATTGAAGATGGCACAGATTGTTTCATTTTATTACATTCAATTGGGTTGGATGTGTGCCATTTGCAAAGAGCAATATTACCACAAAAAAAAAAAAAAAAGTCTGGCACATTTGTCACCTAATATTCCCCTTTTGAGAATGAACTGTTTCTGAACATCAAAAGGTAAAAAAAATCTGTTTTCCCCTCACCCTCTGCTGTATTAACCGCAAGAAAATACAACTACACATGTCTTGTTAGGAAGTATTTGAGTAGCACATTTTCTGTGCCCGAAGCCATCGCATTCAGTTGAATAGGGAGACCTTTGTATTCTTCATGATGCCAGGATTCGAGTTCATCAACCTGCTGACACGCTGCTCCTCCCGCCTCCCAAAGCTCATCCAACTTGCGCTGTCGCGTGCGGACATCCCCGTCTCCCGGAGCCCTCCCTGGGATCAGGTGTGGGAGGAGGGGGTGGCTGCATCCCAGGCGAGGGGAAGCAGCTGCAGCGAAAGGAGGATGGTCGGACAAAGAGCAAGATGGAAATTCGTGTAATGTTGCTGTTTATACCATGAATACTATAGACATCTGCTTAAAGTTGAGTGTTCGAAGTGAATGGGAACCTTCCCAAGATGGGGCTTATCAATCTTTATCCCTTACAGCAGATTGTAAAGATACGTCTTAATCAGCTATCACTTGTGTCTCTAATAGGAAAGGCAGGGGCAAAACTCAAAAAAATATGTACCCGGGAGATGGCAACATAGCCAGGGAAAAAACCGAGGGATGAAAGGAGAGGTGCTTACATGTATTCTAAATATACATGTTATAAATGCTCCTTTTCACTCTATACCCTTAAAAAGTCCTTGCTGTGTCTGTGTGGGAAACAGAACAAAAGCAAATTTGCTGTCATCGGCTCGTATCTAAATGTTCCATTTTAAATTAAATGGTAACAGTGGCAGCATATCCTGTGTTGCATTTGCTATTTCTGCTGCAGGATCCATTTTAAGTGTATTTTTACACCATCCCTTTTGGATTAATCTGCGTTATTTTTCAGAAGTTAGGCTTGCATACCCTTATGCTTTATATTATCATTATTATTATTATTATTTGCTGTATGATGGCTGGGGAGGGATTTGATTTTAATTAGTGGGAAATTTGTAAGAGGAGGGCTATTTAATAAAACTGTTCTTTGAACTGAAGTTGAGCAGTCGACATGGAGTAGCTTTCACTTCTTTATCACTGGAGGTTACTAATTCTGCAACTAAATAATTGGCAAAAGCTGTAGGTAGGGTGTGAAGCATTTGATTCACAGCGTTCCTTCAGCATGATCCACTAAGAGTTAATTTATTTTATTTTACTTTTTCTTTTTTTGTTGGTGCGGTTGGGACTCAGCTGTTGTTTCCTCTGGGATTAAACAGCTGTCAGCATTGTTAATGACATCAAATTCATGCATTAAAATTCTCTCATTCCTCTCCATATAAAATGTGGCTGTGGAAAGCACTGCTATATCCCCCTTTGTGAAGGAATGAAAATCCAAGGAAAGATAACAGCACTTATTACAAAACCACAGACCGGAGCTTCTGTTGATGGAATCTCGTAATGAGTAATTAAGCTACTTTGCAGAAGTCAGCGCTGTCATGTTTGCAATTGGGTATTTCCATTCCCCTGTGGATACAGCTGGGAAAAGACTACTAAGGTGATAAAAAAAGAAAAACAGAATTGTTCTAGAAATATCATCTTTATGGAGCTGGGAGGTTTCAATGCAAAAGTGGCTGTGAAAAATTAGTCTACAGAAATAACCTGTCTGGTGTAAGTGCTGCTCCTTTAAATCGCTCATAACTCGTACCATCTGATAAACAAAACCCGATGAGTTTTTATTATCCTACAGTCTCACAAGAATATGGCAACGACAGAATTATTTCTGGGATGGGGGTGTTGGATTTTTGTATTTTTCTGAGCCTTTTCCTCTATACATGAAAGTTTTCAACACTGCTCAGTTCTGTAGTTGGGAAGATGTGATGGGACGATGGGGCCTTCGGAGGAGAGGTTGTAATTTCAGGCGGGGAAAGGATTAAGACAGATTTTTTTTTTTGCTGTAAAGTTCAAAACATTACTCATGCTTTTAAACTGATCTATAATTCTTATGCCCTAAGAACTCCGATTATTAAAAACAATCTGGAATTTTCACTAGTTTTAATGTCCCTATTCTCTTTTTTTTTGTTCTTTCCTATGTTTTTTTATGGTTTGTTAAGCAATTAACTTAACTTTCTTCTTTCAAGTAGCTTTGTATTTTTAGAGGCAAAAAAAAATATCATCAGTAAGCGTAGTTTTCTGAATGTCTATATCCTATTTCCAAGAAGTCGGTTTCGTGCAGAAGTACCCTGGTTTTTTAATATCCCCATACGTCAGCTGTTACAGTGAAATCAAATTAAATTAAGCCAAATGAAGAAACAAGCCTGCTAACAAAATGAATTGATAGAGTAGTTTATTGAATTCAGTAAAATGCACTGAAATATATAGGAATAAAATAGTTAATTGAATAACCAGCTTCCAGATCAGATGGTGAAATACGAGCATCTTATGAGTGAAATGATGTATGTGTTAACTGAATAATGGCTAGAGTCTCTACAACATGCTGTTCCTGCTTGAAAGCGAGCTCTGTGGAAAGGCTGAGAGTTTATTTTTTCAAGGCCATATAGTTTGAAAAAACTGTGGTTTATTAACAGAGCTGTAGATGGAGATGAAGGCACAATTTATTTTGATTTGTTGAAACATTAACAAGGTACTAAGCACCCCACTGTATTAAATAATACTCACAAACGTGGTCACTATAATAAGACAGGTTTGTTTAACATCCTGCTTTGCAGCGAGATCCCTACATGACTCCCAAGTTCAGTCAAGTGTTACGCTGGTGGTGTCAAGTGTCTTTTTGTAGTTAATTTAATCACGGTTGGCCCAGAGATGGACGCGGGAAGGTCTGCAGTGGTAGTTTATATGTCCTTTTTCATCATTACTGAAAATGTGCCCTTCTGGAACTAATGCTCGCTAGTTTTATCATTAATGTGTAGTAATACCTTGTAAAAATATTTTTTCATTAGCTTATATTTTCAGAAGAGGAAAAAAAATTAAATAAATGAGGAAGATACTGATGTGTAAGCAGGGGCTGCAGGTTTTGAAGTGCATTGTGTTCAAGGAGATGAAGGCTCATGCCACGAACTGCAAGTGCCAGTCAGTCTTTTGTAAAATTATCATCTTTGCAAATGAAGGGCTTGGAGGGACACTCTGGGAACGGTGACAGAAAGAAGTGCTTTAATTCCCCCTTGTAGTCAGGATGCTTTCGCTCCAGATGTGTCACAGTGTCATTGTTTTAAAATCCTGGATAAATAAAGACAAGAAAGTCCAGGGGTTGATAGGGCATGGTAGGAAAATTTGACAGCAACGTCGACAACCGAGAGGCCACGAGGGAGTGTAACCCAGGGGGCGAGGGAGTGGTTGTGAGCGTTCTCTTTCCCTGTCACAGCTGAAGGTGTTCTCTGCTTGAATTTAACCACCTCTAAAAACTACTGGTTATAAAAAGTACTACCAGCCCAGCAGGGGTTTGCTCCAGCCGGCGGCAGGACGCTGCTTGGGGATGTTGTGGTGCCAACGTGCAGAGTGATGTAGGAGCGCAAGCCCATGCTTGCACTGACCAGTGCCGATAAGGATGCTCATGGTTGCTAGCTCCACCGTTCAGTTCACCACTGAAGAAAATTTTAGACTGAAATGAAGCTTTTTTGTAAGCCACCATCCTTCCTTCTGTAGCTTGAGTGCTTCAGACTTCTCAGGTCACCTCTTTACCAACATGGGTTTGAATCACCTGGAAAAGACCATTATTACTTTATTGTCTTGTGGGGAGAAAAGAAAGCTAAATATATCTTGAATGTTTAAATTCATGCCTGACTTTAGGCGATTCCTAGAACCCAGTCTGCTATCTAGACACGTCAAACATGAGTTTCACCTGTAGCCTGTAGCATATATGTGATGCGGCAGCATAAGACCTTTTGAAGGTGAGAACTAGGAGCACAGAGGGGCAAAAATGAGTAATTTGGGGTTGCGCATTCCGTGACAGGTATAGGGAAGTGGAAGTGATTTCCAAATGCTTTCACTTGCAGTCACTAAGCCCACGTGAAAAAACAGTCTCTAAAAATTGTGCTCTATCAGACATAGCCCATTAATTAGAGGAACAAGTCTAGGAAAAAATATTCAGAAATAGTTGAATAACTGTCAATTATTTTTCCCTCAGACTTAGCAAGAACATTCCTATGTGTGGGAGTGTGCCCAACTCAAGTGTATGTATTACTTCTTGGTGGATAATATAGTAGTTGCAAATCTTTCATTATCTCAAAGACCTGCATTACTCTGAAAGATGTATATTTAAAAAGATGCTGGCAGTAACTGCCGCTGACAACCAGCCCTATTTGAAATAGACTCCCTCTGTGGCAATGTGTAGGAAAGGCTCTGTACATTGATCTATGGATTTTTCATTTGCTTTCAAATAGTCCTGCTCGTGAGGCTGCAAAGAGCGAATAAGCAAAGTTTGAATCAGTTTGACTTTGGAAGCCTGATTCTGAGCAATTACCTCAGGAAAATACACCTCCTTTCAACTAAATAGATCTGTCAGAAGGAGCCAGAGTACAGTGTGCCGCTGCCGGAATACATGTGTGCGCTGGTAAACCGGACCCAGCCAATTAAACATCAAAATGTTGGTTGCATTCAGTTCACAGGAAGACTTATGTAAGTTCATTTTCATAGTGTGCGTGTGCGTATGTGTCTTTAGACTTTAACTGACAGATTCCCACCGTGAATAGAGGAGGGAGTTATCAATTATCTGGTTAGCTGTGCGCTGCGATTGTATGCTCCGTGGCTTTCTGACAGAAGCAGGCAGCGAGCGAGAGAAGTGGAATAATTCTGGTTCAGCAAGATTGTTAATATTTCACTCTAGGAACCTAAAATCATTGTGAAAAGATGGAGAAAATGGTCATTTTAAGCCTGACTGCTGCAATTTCTTCTGGTAAGAGCATGTGAAATGCTAATGACTGTTTCACCCCAAAGTCGGAACCACAGGGCTGTGGTTGCTGAACTCCCCAACAGCCACCGTGCAGCCTAACACTGATTTGAATCATTCACCTCTCGGAGCCCTAAATAACTTTTATCCAATTACCTCAGAGTACTTTACATGGCAGTGAGAGGTATATACAAATCCATGAGATTGACTAGAAAATAGACATTGCGTCCACTTTTTAAATCGTGGGCAGGCTCCAAGGGCAGCCTCGAGTTGCTCTGTGTGAGGCTGCGTGACTTTTATTACTGCTATTTTCTATCCTCATGTGTGTCAATTTGGCAAGATGTTTATGTTCATTCAATGTTTGCAATCTCCCCAGCACTGTGTAAGGTACAAGTGCTGCCCGGCCACCGCATATGT
Organism: Coccyzus lansbergi; assembly: GCA_033558105.1. Classification (NCBI taxonomy): domain Eukaryota; kingdom Metazoa; phylum Chordata; class Aves; order Cuculiformes; family Coccyzidae; genus Coccyzus; species Coccyzus lansbergi. Next base: position 154,623 of record JAUMJK010000059.1, on the reverse strand, counting down.
GTTACTTTGCTCCTGACAGGCAACACTTGCCTAGGGTTGTCAAGGTGGCCATCAGAGCCATTACACTTGTTAAGCAAAGTACCTAAGAACCTAAAGCACCAGTTTCTGATGGATCATTTCTATATCTGTCACATCCTCATTCCTTCCACAGCAGGGAAGTCTGAGAATTCAGGAAAAAACAATAAGTAAATAAGCCAAGTCTGTAGAAGACTGTACGGTCCTTCCAGTTCTGGAAGGGGCTTCAACAAAGCTGGAGAAGGGTTCTTGAGCAGAGAGGGCAGGGATAGGACAAGGGGGAGTGGTTTTCAGCTGAAAGAGGAGAGACTGAGATGAGGTTTTAGGAAGAAATGTTTTGCTGTGAGGGTGGAGAGGCCCTGGCCCAGGTTGCCCAGAGCAGTGGTGGCTGCCCCATCCCTGGAGGGGTTCAAGGCCAGGTTGGATGGGGCTTGGAGCAACCTCATCCAGGGACGGGTGTCCCTGCCCATGGCAATGTGTCATGCAATTGGATAGCTATATTTTTAATACATTAACATGAAGTGCTGTCTATTAAACATGAAATGAATACTTTAATCTGAAACCAGGTATCAATATATTTCTCCCACAGATCCTGGTAGAAGGATCTCCAAGTCTGAAGGGCTTGAATCAGCCACAAACATTTTGACCCTGGTTTAGATTTAAAACCCCGAGGCTCACAAATTGCAAACCCATAGTTACTCTGAGATCTGATTCTTAGGAGGAAATTTTTCACACAGAGGGTCATTGGGCATTGGAATAGGCTGCCCAGGGAGGTGGTTGATTCCCCTTCCCTGGAGGTGTTTAAGGCACGGGTAGATGAGGTCCTGAGGGACATGATTTAGTGTTTGATAGGAATGGTTGGACTCGATGGTCCGATGGGTCTCTTCCAACCTGGTTGTTCTATGATTCTATGCTATTGCCCTCATTTGGAACTTAAAATTCTTGGGAATCTTGTAAAATTTTTTGACCATTAGCCTTAAAGCTAATCCTAAATTGTCTGTAACCTCATATGGATCCAGACACTGATTCTGCTACCAGTCTCTAGGTTTAGTATTCAAAAAATCGCAATAATTTTGTGGTTTTGTGAGTTTATTTCATGTTTCGCTGTAACATTGCAGCCTCCTTGGAATGAGTCTGACTTATGCAAAATATAACAGTAGCATTACAAGCTTTATAATAGTAGCACATACAAAAATCACATAAGCAAGTAGAAGAGCATCTAGAGCCAGATCTTAACATACAAAATGCTATTGAAAGACTGGGGTCCAGTGATTCCACTCCACCAGCAAACTGGAGGTGAACCAGAGCAAGTGCATTTGCCAAGGTTTAGGTAGGAGATCTGTGCTTTTAGTGTTCCTGTTCCAAGGTGCTCTTCTCTGTCAATTATATATTTAAATTACGTTTTTCTGGCACTTTTAAACATATTAGATATTTGGCCGCTAGCCTTTTGTGGAATTTTATGTTGGTCCCCCCACCTGACTGCTAGTGAATGTTGGGAGAAGGACACCCAGTGTCCTTACTCCAAATTTGTGTTACACAAAGGGAAAAGCTAAGTGGAAGAGGCTTAGGTTGCAGGATTGTTCAAGAAACATGTCTCTATGAATCATAGAGTGCCCTGGGTTGGAAGGGACCAACAAGGATCATTGAGTCCAGCTTCTGTCCCTGCACAGGACAACCCCAACATTCACACTGTGGGGCTGAGGGCCTTGGCCAAATGCTTCTGGAATATTATAGAATCATAGAATCATAGAACAACCAGGTTGGAAGAGACCCATTGGATCATCGAGGCCAACCATTCCTATCAAAATTCCTATTGTCAGACTCAGTGTCATGACTGCTTCCCTGGGAGCTGCTCCAGGGCTCCACCACCCCGTGGGTGAAGAACCTTTTCCTATTGTGCAACCTAACCTGCCCCTGGCACATCTTCCTGCTATTCCCTCAGGTGTGTGCTCCCACCTTGAGGAAACAGAGCCCAGTATTATCAGTAAAGGAGCTGGAATGTTAACAGGCTGTCAGACGACAGATTTGTTCAGGTTTGTAGCCCTTTGCATCTCACAGCAGCATTTAGGATCTCCTACTCTTTTGGAGAGTCTCACAGACTCTGTAACCTTTACAACTCACAACTCGTAGCAAGAGCAGGGGGGGGAATAAGTCTTTGGTTTCACAGTCCTGCGTCTGGAGACCCACATAAAGGCTGAATTTACCACAGCAATTCACATATCTTTAATTCTTAGTTTACGAAAGACCTTTCAGCAAGAGCCACATCTCCCTTGAGGCACCCAATGACTGACTCTCTCACCGACCATTTGCCTGTGATTTTTCTGTCCTCCCCCTCTTCCTAATTTTTTAATATAAATGCACATTTTCCCCTCCTTTTAGGGCAGAAATGTAACTTTTGTAGAGAGCGATGTGTGTTCAAATGACACATTTTCCAGGCATTACATTTGATAATTTCACAGATACCAGAGTTACCTCGTAGCAATGAGTTAACGCGACAAAGGCAAACGGGGCTTGTTTGCTGGAAGCGGCGGATAACAGCGCCTAAACTTTACTATTGGTGGCAGTGGAGGGGGCAAACGGGAGGCACGGAAAATTGCTTTTTATAATTAAAATGGGAATCTCAGATGTTTTATATCTTGAATATTTACAATAAAACCTTCAAGTGCTTGTCAGGAGGGTAATGTGTCATTAGCAGGAGCCTTTGCCTCTCTTCTCCTCTCGGACATGACAGTGCGGCAGGATAAGAGAAGAGTAATTATAGTTCAGCAGGGCTGCCAGGTGTGATAAATGAGTAATCAGCAGGCTGGAGCCCCAGTCCTCAAAGGAGAACTATTACAGCGTTATCAGCTGCAGGCCTGGCTCTACGGCAGCCTCACGCCCAGACCCAGACAGGGCCCTGGCTGCTCAGCGCCGCTCCTGGCTTCTGCTCTCTCACCAGCTCCTTTGTGCGGCTGCCACGGGCAGGGGAAGGTGGTGGGGAGGAAGGGCTAAAAGGGAGAAGCAATGCTTCTCTCGTTCGCCTCCGCTAATATTTACATAAAGCGTTGCACCCCTCTCCAGCTGAGAAGGTGCACTTGTGCCTTCGTGGCTTTCCGTGACAAGAGGTTGCAGAAAGCCAGGCTCCCGTCAGCGCTCTTTGCATTGCCCTTCCCTTGGCTTTGACCTCTGTGTCTGTGGGTGTGAGTCCCCCTCTCTTTGCTTCTTCTGCCGCACCTTTTATTTTAGCTCAGCTGCGCTGGGGAAGAGATCCTCTCCCCCCAAAACTTGAAGATATCACTTTCCTAGGGATCCCAAAGTCTTGTTAATGTTGGATCACATATGCTGAACTGCAGCTCCGATCGTTTTCTCCTCGTGCTTCATCTCAGAGTGTTCGAGTGATGCGATTCATCTGTTTATTATGGCTGGGAATAGTCGCGTATCGGGACTGAGTACACCGTTTGATTAAAATTAATCAAAACCCGATTCAACCAATCAGAGGAACATTGATCCTCTTACTTACTTATTCCCTTTCAAACTCAGCTTTAACAGTGGCAGCACTGGAATAGGAATATTTAATTCTTAAAAATAATTCTTGTGCAAAAGAGGACATGCTCTGCCTACAATAAATTGTTATTAAGGAAAAGGACATAATGTGCCTTGGAAAAAAAAGAAGGGCCAACACTTTTGATGCAAGGTTATTTTTACAATTCTTGCATTTTTATCGGTTGATGTATTTTAACTGGAGCCCTGACAATAGTCACAAAAAATTATTACTCTGGCATGGAGCTACTTATCTGACAAATGCAATGCGAATGGTCTTGTTCTTATCAATGAGATCAGATTTCAACAAAAATGAATACGAGGAGTGAGGTGTTGCTTTGTGAACAGATAACCTTGCAGGCATGAACTCGCAAACCTGAATAAAAGGATGTCTCTATGAAATAATCTGTGCATAAGTGCAATCAGGTCAGACTGTAATAGACAGCGGGGGGTGGAATCAAAAGGGGGAAAAACTCATTTCATCACAGTTAATGGCAAGGAAAAGAAGGCAAGGAAGGACTTTCTTTGGAGCGGAGCTGTTGCGACAAAGACCAGGGCTTCGGCGTGTCATGCACCATTTGCTGTTGCACTAGGGCTCTTTTCAAGAGCTGTGAAGCCATTATTGTAATGTGAAAAAAGTAGAAAGAAATACTCCCTCCTGGTCACTGGAAGGGCAAATGAGGTGCAGGCGCTTTTATTTTTTTTTCCCTTTTTTTTTTCCCCTACACTATTTGTGCAGGGAGGTTTCTAGATTCCCCCTGGTAAAGCTCCACTGGGATGCAGGAAAGATCACAGTGCCCTTATAAACAACACTTCTTGGCACTGTTTACCTTCTTTTGTGACTTTGCTGCCTGCGAAGGAGGATGGGAGTATCAGAGGCCCAACTGCAATGAGCATTTACCCTGCTTTTGTCTTTGATGAAGCAGAACCTTTAGGATATTCTCCAGCTAAAGTTTTACAGCGCGGTTCTGTGGTTTGGGTTTTAAATAATAATAATAAAGCTCAGTACATTCCTGCATGGTAAAGTTATCTAGTGGTGATAATAAATCCAATAGTCTGTGGATTTCGCGTGTGTTATTAAAAAGAGAGGAGAAAGAATCCTTTGTTCCTTGGCATAATGCAATCCTGTCTCTGAACAGTTCTAATTTGCAAACCAAGTACTTTGTAAATTGTGGAAACCTGGTTATAACTTGAAGGCTGAATAAAATGGGTCATCTTATAACTGAAAGATAAATATAGATGTAAAATAGTGCCACAAATGTCTTTTTAAGCAAGAAAAAATAAATAAATAATAGGTTTCAGAACTGGCTCGTTCTTGTATAGTTTATGGGTAAAGCAAGATTACACATACAGCCCTGCAGCCGATTCCCAGGACTGCTAAAGTGTGAAGAGCAGGAGTGACATTCTCCTCTTCAATAAATCACTATAAAAATGTTTATGAACCCTGCAATTTACTGTCTTTTAAATGCAAATTGAAAGGGGCATCGTCGCAAGTGTAAAGGAGACCCACAGTGGCCTCGAGGAATTATGAAATGTTGCAAAAGGCTTCTGAAATTGTGTGATCTTAAATGGTTCTATTTTAAAGAATGATTTCCCATTTATACTTCTGCGACAGCTTTGTTAATTTATTAAAGAGATCTCTCTGAATTGCAGGAAGGTGTTTATGAGCACTACGCTTCACAGGAGCTGTTCAGAGGCTTGCAAGGAGTCGTGGCTTAATTTGGCAGACACTGGAGTGAAGTTTGCTGTTCACCTACAAGTGGTATGGAAGGCCATGGGGTTTCCAACCACATAAAGCGGTGATCTTGTCTGATAAAGTAAAATATTGGTGAAGCAGCAAAGATTCCCTGCCTCCTCCCAGCTCCTACATGCAAGCATCTGCCCTGAAATTCCTAAACAGCAGAAATGAACGTGAGGAAAGGAGGTTGTAGAGAGGAGGGAGATGGGCTCTTCTCCCAAGTGACAAGGGACAGGACAAGAGGGAATGGCCTCAAGCTCCTCCAGGGGAGATTTAGCCTAGAGATTAGGAGGAAGTTTTTCACACAGAGGGTCATTGGGCATTAGAATAGGCTGCCCAGGGAGGTGGTTGAGTCACCTTCCCTGGAGGTGTTTAAGGCATGGGTAGATGAGGTGCTGAGAGGTAGATGAGATGAAGTCTGCAAAAGACAATAAAAAATCTTTTTATAAGTCTGCAAAAGACAATAAAAAATCTTTTTATAGGTATATTAACAGTAAAAGGAGGACAAGGGAGACCATACAGTCCCTTTTGGACTCAGAGGGAACAGCAGTGACAGGGGATGAGGAGAAGGCTGAGGTACTTAATGCCTTCTTTGCCTCAGTCTTTAATTGTAAAGAAAGCTGTTCCCTCTGTGTAGATACCCGGGAAACAGAGGAGCAATACGAGGCTCCCATAGTCCATGAGGAGGAGGTCAGAGCCCTGCTTGGCCAACTGGACACCCACAAGTTCGTGGGGCCAGATGGGATACATCCTAGGGTATTGAGGGAGCTGGCGGATGTATTGGCCAAACCCCTTTCCATCATCTTCCAGCAGTCCTGGAAGACTGGGGAGGTACCTCTGGACTGGAGGCTGACTGATGTAGTTCCCATTTACAAGAAGGGTAGCAGGGAGGATCCCGGGAACTACAGACCAGTCAGTCTGACCTCGGTGCCAGGGAAAGTCATGGAACAGGTGATCTTGAGTGCTATCATGAAGCACTTACAAGAGAACCGGGTGATCAGGCCCAGTCAACATGGGTTTACCAGAGGCAGGTCCTGCCAAACCAACCTGATCGCCTTCTATGACAAAGTGACTCAGCTGCTGGATGAGGGAAAGGCTGTGGATGTGGTCTTTCTGGACTTCAGTAAAGCCTTTGACACAGTTTCTCACAGCATTCTGCTACGGAAAATGTCAGCCTCTGGCCTGGACAGACACACACTCTCCTGGGTAGAAAACTGGCTGGATGGCCAGGCCCAGAAAGTGGTGGGAAATGGTGTTAAGTCCAGCTAGAGGCCAGTGACGAGTGGTGTCCCCCAGGGCTCAGTGCTAGGTCCAGGCCTGTTCAATGTCTTCATCAATGACCTGGATGAGGGCATTGAGGGTACCCTTAGCAAGTTTCCAGATGACACAAAGCTGTGTGCAAGTGTTGATCTGCTGGAGGGTAGGGAGGCTTTGCAAAGGGACCTAAACAGGCTGGACCGCTGGGCAGTGTCCAACGGCATGAGGTTTAACACGGCCAAATGCCGGGTCCTGCACTTGGGGCACAACAACCTTATGCAGAACTACAGACTGGGAGAAGCCTGGCTGGAAAACTGCCAGGAGGAGAGGGACCTGGGGGTGTTGGTCGACAGCCGACTGAACATGAGGCAGCAGTGTGCCCAGGTGGCCAAGAAGGCCAATGGCATCCTGGCTTGTATCAGAAACGGTGTGACCAGCAGGTCCAGGGAGGTGATTCTCCCTCTGGACTCAGCACTGGTGAGGCCGCTCCTTGAATATTGTATCCAGTTCTGGGCCCCTCAGCACAAGAAGGATGTTGAGGCTCTGGAGCAAGTCCAAAGAAGAGTGATGAAGCTGGTGAAGGGGCTGGAGAACAGACCCTATGAGGAGCGGCTGAAAGAGCTGGTGTTGTTTATCCTGGAGAAGAGGAGGCTGAGAGGAGACCTCATTACTCTCTACAAATACCTGAAGGGAGGTTGTAGAGAGGAGGGAGCTGGCCTCTTCTCTGAAGTGACAGGGGACAGGACGAGAGGGAATGGCCTCAAGCTCTGCCAGGGGAGATTTAGGCTGGAGATTAGGAGGAGGTTTTTCACACAGAGGGTGATTGGGCATTGGAATAGGTTGCCCAGGGAGGTGGTTGATTCACCTTCCCTGGAGGTGTTTAAGGCACGGGTGGATGAGGTATTGAGGGACTTGGTTTAGTGTTTGATAGGAATGGTTGGACTCGATGATCCGATGGGTCTCTTCCAACCTGGTTGTTCTATGATTTTATGAACCATTCAGCATCCCTCAGCTCACCATTAAAGAGGTCCAAGTTGACTGAAGACTGAATCCTCTTTCCTGTCTTTCAGCTGTGCATTCTCCAAGTGGCAAGAACCAATTTCCACTTATGTTTAGCACTTTATCCAGAAAACATTCCTCTTCATGAATGCAGATGTAAACCCTATAAATTAAGCACTAGAAGAGGAGCTTTGATCAATTGGATGGGTCGCTTTCTCTTTCTGTTTCATTGATTGGTAAATTTTGAGGGTGGTTATTTTTTTAGCTAAGAGCCGTGATTTTCCGCATTCGGGAAATGTAATTGCCACCAAATTTAATTTTTTTAAAAAATAAAATATTCATTGCGACAGTGTGAGATATGAATGTGTTCAGTTGGAACCCTATAATTGTTTGCATAGCTTAGAATCCTCCACAGCTCACTTCATCACTTCTCTTTAATTTAATGGCATAAATAACCACGATGGGTTTACATGCTATTCGCACTGTGTACAAGGAGGTGTAGTGCATAGTTTGTAAGTGTATCATCATCCACTCCTAGCGATAGTGCTCCTGGTTTCCAAATCTTCATAAGAAAAAAGGTGTGGGTGTCTGATTTTTGGCAGCCCTTAAGTCTGCTCCTTCGGCATTGATTATTTAGCTGTGAGGAGTGGTTGGGGAATGTCTTTGGGCTTTCAGGCTCCAGAGTTGGTGTAACATCTGCTGGGCAGCTTCTTACCATATATGTGATGGAGGATCTTTGGGACCTAAACTATGTAAATAAAGAAATCTGGAGGGTGTGAGCATTTGCGTGACTCCTCGCATGGACAATAATATTCATAGAATCATAGAATCATAGAACAACCAAGTTGGAAGAGACCCATCGGATCATCGAGTCCAACCGTTCCTATCTAACACTAAACCATGTCCCTCAGCACCTCATCTACCTGTGCCTTAAACACCTCCAGGGAAGGGGAATCAACCACCTCCCTGGGCAGCCTATTCCAATGTCCAATGACCCTTTCCGTGAAAAACCTCCTCCTAATCTCCAGCCTAAATCTCCCCTGGTGGAGCTTGAGGCCATTCCCTCTTGTCCTGTTCCCTGTCACTTGGGAGAAGAGCCCAGCTCCCTTCTCTCCACAACCTCCTTTCAGGTAGTTGTAGAGAGTAATGAGGTCTCCTCTCAGCCTCCTCTTCTCCAGGATAAACAACCCCAGCTCTCTCAGCTGCTCCTCATAGGGCCTGTTCTCCAGCCCCTTCACCAGCTTTGTTGCTCTTCTCTGGGCTCACTCCAGAGCCTCAACATCCTTTTTGTGGTGAGGGGCCCAGAACTGGACACAATATTCAAGGAGTGGCCTCACCAGTGCTGAGTACAGAGGGAGAATCACCTCCCTGGACATGCTGGTCACACTATTTCTGATCCAAGCCAGGATGCCATTGGCCTTCTTGGCCACCTGGGCCACTACTGGCTCATGGTCAGTCGCTGTCGACCAACACCCCCAGGTCCCTCTCCTCCTGGCAGTTTTCCAGCCAGACTTTTCCCAGTCTGTAGTTCTGCATAGGGTTGTTGTGCCCCAAGTGCAGGACCCAGCATTTGACTGTGTTAAACCTCATCCCATTAGACTCTGCCCAGCGGTCCAGCCTGTTTAGGTCCCTTTGCAGAGCCTCCCTACCCTCCAGCAGATCCACACTTCCATACAGCTTTGTGTCATCTGCAAGCTTGAAACAGAGCAGTCATAGCTTACACCTCAATAACACCCTGAACGCATCACAGCTGATGTTGTCATGCCAAAGCTGCACCTTCTCCAGCAGCTGCATGTCTACCTGGAGATCTATATCTTGTTTTGTAACTGAGTTTAAAATGTAGGTATCATTGATTGAAAGGATTAAAAATTATGTAAACCAGTGCCTTCAGAAAAATTTACTCCTTTCTACTGTTAGAGGGCCTTGTCTGCTGTTTCAGTTGTGCTTGTACCATGTGCTTACTATGGTCTTATACTGTCTTGAGTTGGTCCAATCCAGAATTCATAGAATCTTAGAATCAATAGGTTGGAAGAGACCCACCAGATCATCGAGACCAACCATTCCTATCAAACACTAAACCATGTCCCTCAGGACCTCATCCACCCATCCCTTAAACACCTCCAGGGAAGGGGAATCAACCACCTCCCTGGGCAGCCTATTCCAATGCCCAATGACCCTTTCCGTGAAAAACCTCCTCCTAATCTCTAGGCTAAATCTCCCCTGGCAGAGCTTGAGGTCATTCCCACTTGTCCTGTCCCCTGTCACTTGGGAGAAGAGCCCAGCTCTCACTCCCTGTGACCACAGCATCTGCTTGCATGTGAGTACAGTTAAGGGGACAAAGCTGCAGAGATGCAAAATGTTGGATGTGAATGCAGAACCACATCTCGATAGCTGGGTTTTGGAGAAATTACGTTTTGCTTTTCAGTAATGTTCCATGCTCATTTTTATCTGACAACGTCGGCTGCTTGTTTAGAACGCGACTTGGAAGAGCTGAGCTAATCCCCAGGAAAATGGCTCATCTCTCCATCTTTGCATTGCTAATACACCCATTATCAATGCCATCTTGGCAACAGATGTAGACATTGAGGAACTGTACTATGTCTCCATAATCTCACAAGCTTGAAACTTATGCAAAACCCTCAGAAATCACATCTATGTTCCTTCAACACCAGAAGGATCAAAGACTTGCCTCTGCACAAAGGCTCTCAGTAGCACTGGATCAAATGGCTTGTCACTGCCTGTACAACTGCCGGCACAATGGAGAGTCAAATGGCGACAGTGATTTGTTAACGAGGGAGCATTAACGCAGAGCTGTTACATTCTCTCTCTGGAATAAGACCTCATTTCTGCATTTTGAGTTAAAGGAATGTGCTCCTTGATGAAGACAGAGGAAGGACACACCTATTTGGTGGTTTTTGAAGGCAAGAGTAGATGGCACATTTTCCATGCCACGGTTACCCTCAACGCACTGTACTACAGCCTAGGTGAATGTGAGGGTTTATGAACTCCAGGCAAGTCAGGCTTTCAGGTTAATAACATGTGTGGAGCAGGGAAGAAGACTTTGCAGTGTTAGTTGCTTGGTTGAGAGCAAATATCTTGATACAGTGTCCCACTGGGAGAATGAAGAAAATGAGCCTTTTTTAAGTGAGGTGGAAACTACTTCCTTTGTTCATCTGTCCTACAGGTGAACTTGATGACTGTGATCCAGATCTACATCTGGAGAAGAGGAGGTTGAGAGGAGACCTCATTGCTCTCTATAGCTACCTGAAAGGAGGTTATAGAGAGGAGGGTAATGGCCTCTTCTCCCAAGTGACAGGGGACAGGACAAGAGGGAATGTCCTTGAGATCTGCCAGGGGAGATTTAGGCTGGACATTAGGAAAAAAAAATTCACAGAAAGGGTCATTTGGCACTGGAACAGACTGCCCAAGGAGGGGTTTGATTTACCGTCCCTGGAGGTGTTTAAGGCACAGGTGGATAAGGTGCTGAGGGACACGGTTTAGTGTTTGATAGGAATGGTTGGACTCGATGATCTTGTGGGTTTTATTTCAGAATGTATTAGTCCAGTTTCATGAATACTCTGTGTTCTTCCAGGTGGAGAACATCTAAGAAGCTCAACCTGGCCTTGTTAGTGAGAGGAAGACACTCTCATCACTTTTTCGTATGGCCATGTATATAAGATGAGTTCCTGGCTGAGCACTGGCATTGCGCAATGAAACTGGAGATCTGAAAACAATTGTCATACTCAAAACCGAACAGAAGGAAGGTTCGTAACACAGACTGTCCTGTTTCTCTCATTCTTCCCCTAAGATGAGGAAATATTGCTGGAACGATGCTGAGAGTGAGATTTGACCCTTCCATTGCCCTTAGCCTCTGCCTGCAAACCATCTGCACTGAAAATCCCTGAAGTCCATCCAAGGGAGTTGAACTTGGAACTGTTAAGCTTCCAAAGATGATGTCGTTTCTAGCATTATTTGCTTCCTAGCACTTATAATTTCCTGAATTTTAATATGCAAAAGCATTCACGCTCAGATACAGTGATCTGCCAGGACCAAACCATCTTCTCTTCCTCCTGGATTCCTGTTTCCCATTCCTCCCCTGGTTGCCCATGGGTAGAAGCTTTGGATGGACTCTGCCTTGTCAAGAATGAGCACTAAGTAAATGGCATGTGGAGGCTACAGGGTAGAAGAGTAGCTAGTGGACTTGAGGTAGCTAGGAGTGGCCAAAGATTTCAGGACAGACTGTCTCCAACATCAGCATCAGTAAATGTTTGGATGGAATGCTCCAGTGCGCAGTCCACAAGCCAGTCACTGGTTCAGAAATCATAGAATAGGAATTGTTTGGGTTGGAAGGAACTTTAAAGATCATCCAGGTCTGGCACCCCTGCCATGGATAAGGACACCTCCCACGGGCTGCTTAAGTCCCCTTCCAACCTGGCAAATACAATCCTCATTCTGGCATTCCTACCAGGAAAACATATTTGTTGATACCCCAGGTCTTTGGGACTGTGTGTTCACATTCTGTCCAAAATAGCCTTTGCCTTTTGATCTACTTGAGCTCATTGCTGCATGTGTAGGTTGAAACTATGCTTCTATGTGCTGTCTGTGGCCATCTACGAGTTCCTGGCATTTGTCATAACTATAGAGCTTTGCCCCTCTGTCCTTGGGCAGGAATTTCCCTCCTGCTATAAATTTGCAGAGCACTGTGTATCATTTCCCTCCTGGCTGCCACCCTATACCTCATAAGTGATTGTACTCCGGTGGGGAAGTGATTTGTATGTATATTTTTATAAAACACTTCATGATCCTTGGGGAAGAAAGTTGTTATATAAATGTATTTCCCAGGGGAAAGTAGTGGAAATCTCATTACTTGGAACACACAGCATATTTAAAAGTAGGTTTGACAAAACACTAGAAAAGAAAGGAAACAATCCTGAACTGGCATCGGGATGGGCTAAGTGATCTAGCAGATATTTTCCATCTCTGAAGTTTGTCTCATGGTTTTATTTAGTGCATTGGAAAAAAGGGCATGAGGAATGCTACAGCCATGCACATATAGAACAACACTTCAGCAACACTTCGGCCTATTTTAATATAACCTTTAGCAAAACACTGTGGTTTGCTTGCTTGCTGATTTATTTTAGGTAGTTCGAAATATTTCTATTAATGATCTCTTTGAATTACTTCAGGTGGTGCGATGGATTTGTAGCAAAACACAGCATGAAACTTGAGTGTGCTCGCCGAAGCCAGGTATTTGGTGCCAAGCAAAATTTGTATGCGTAGCTTCTGTTTTAAGCAATTATATGGTGTGTAATACACAGCAGAGAAATTAAGTGGTAGAACATTTTGCCCTGAGGGATTACTGTAGCTTTTGGATTTATTTTAAACAAGTTTTGCCCCTCGTGCAGTGGGGTTCCTGTAATAAATCATTTATTTAATAATCTACAGTGAATTAGCTGAAATTATATGTATATAAAAAAAAATGTCAACTAAAACCCAGTGGTAAAAGTAAAGGTGGGCTATGGCAAAGGAGTGTATTTAGGTGTTTGGAGAAAAGTGGTGAAGGAATCTAATGAATAGAGATGGTTCTGTAGCTGGACTCAATGACTTCACTGCAGTAAACTGCTTATGTAATACACTGCATGGGTGTCACTGGAGAGGAACCAACCCATCCATCTCAGCTTGCTTAAATTAATGGCAATCTTCTCTCTGAAGGGAAAAACTGTAAAAATACATCAAGAGTGTCCATGCAGAGATATTATGAAATAAACCTGGTGTGGTCATTAAAGAGAAGCCATTTTTGAGCATGGAGGAAGGACAACCTTCCCATGCTTCATCTTTCAGAAGTTCATTATCAGTCTTTGGGCAAGTTATTCTGGCTCCAATTTACTAGTGACATAAGAAGTGTATGGTGAATAAGAGTCTTCCTTAATTGCCGTACAAATTAGCCAAATGGTTTTCAAGACTGGTTGTTTTTAACAAGTCTTGTTCTGACTGCCATAGCAAGGACAGGATTTTGTGTTCCTTTATGTGATACAGTAAAATGACAGCTACAGCCGATCATGCTGCTTCTCTGTGCAATATGTCAGCTCCTTTCAACAGACCTGATTTCCAGAATAACCTTTTCCCCCAGACATTTGTTTTCCTTTGATTCCAGCAATGAGACCCAATGGGATTTCATTCCGGACACGTGTGACTTTCAGCATTGTCAAGCCATAAAAATGGGAGGAGTAGCAGCAAACCTAGAAAACAACTAAACTGAGATGCGAGTTTCAGTTTGTCCAACCTGACCTTGAACCCCTCCAGGGATGGGGCAGCCACTCCTGCTCTGGGCAACCTGGGCCAGAGACTCTCCACCTTGACAGCAAAACATTTCTTCCTAAGATCTCATCTCAATCGCCCCTCTTTTAGATGAAAACCATTCCCTTCATCCTCTCCCTGCACTCCCTGATCCAGAGCTCCTCCCCAGCTTTCCTGGAGCTCCTTTCAGTACTGGGAGGCTGCTCTAAAATCCAGACTCTGGCTTGTTCCGGTGCCAGCCGGATACCCAAGAGTTCAGTCCTTTTCACAACTTGTTTTTCTGCAAGGAGTCCCTTCACACTATCTCTTTCTTTCTCTGTCACTTGGGTGCCCTTCATTTCATTCACTTCTTTGACACTGGAAAGAAATTGTAATTAGAAAAAAAAATAAAAAGATTAAGTTTTCTCCGCAGATCTCTACAAATGTATTTCAATAGACTCCTTGATGCATTTTTAACGTCGTGCTTTAGGAATGCATTTCTTTCTTGGACCTCATTGTGTTTAGGTCTGCTACAGAGACATGCATTCATTTATCAATAATTTTTGTCTAAATACAGACAAAAAGATTGTTTGTTTCTGCATATGTTTACTGTGGCTCAAATTGCTGCTGTAGGGGTTTTAGAGAAGTGCTAGTGATAATTTAGATAATTTTAGTTGTTGTAGCCTCCGCTTGTTCTCAGAGTTTCAGCTTGAGTCATTCTTTTATCTAATAGATGGTTTCAATGTGGTCATTATTTCCTTAGCTGCTACATCTTCTTCAGTGCTTTTGGCTGAAACATTTGTATTTATGCTACAATGTACAAGTAACCCTTGATGATGAGTACAGAAGACGCTCAAGTGCAGAACTTAGAGATTTGTAAGCACTTTGGTAACTAGGTAGATTAACAGAGCAGTATTGTATTTAGTGCTCATAAAGCGAAATATCTGCATCATTTAAATTAAATGTATTATCTGTGCTACAAATTTTGCATGTAAAGTCATTCTAATGTAGAATTTAATCTTTGTGCTCTCCAGTTGCTATGAAATACAGTAGATCTGCTGCTATTTTTGCTCTGGGATGGCAGATGACTTGGAAGTAAAATAATGCCTTGAAGACACACAGTCTTTTTCAAAAGTTATTGTTCAAAGATCATACAAAATTAAATTAACAAAACCTACTTCTTTCTCCATTCCTATAGCCTTTTTTTCTCTCTGATTTGCTCCTGAATCTGTGCTTTCCCATGCCAATCATCTGTGCTCTACCAGCCCAATAAAGTCTTCCCTACCCTTCAGTGAGTGTTTACTCACCTATTGCATGCAGAATGGGAAGCCCATTTTCAGATTTGTTTTGTAAACACATAAAACCTGTTACATCCATGCAATTAATGACAAGCCAAATGAAAACACAAGGGTATCCCTGCAGGCTTGCCTTGATGTGTGATGAACACACATGCTATATACAGATCTTCAACTGGATCGCATGCATTGGACCAGTCATCCCTGGCAGTGACATTTAATAAAGGAATCATAGAATCATAGAACAACCAGGTTGGAAGAGACCCATCGGATCATCGAGTCCAACCGTTCCTATCAAACACTAAACCATGTCCCTCAGGACCTCATCTACCTGTGCCTTAAACACCTCCAGGGAAGATGAATCAACCACCTCCCTGGGCAGCCTCTGCCAGTGTCCAATGACCCTTTCCTTGTAAAACTTCCTCCTAATCTCCAGCCTAAATCTACCCTGGTGGAGCTTGAGACCATTCCCTCTTGTCCTGTCCCCTGTCACTTGGGAGAAGAGCCCAGCTCCCTCCTCTCCACAACCTCCCTTCAGGTAGTTGTAGAGAGTAATGAGGTCTCCTCTCAGCCTCCTCTTCTCCAGGATAAACACCTCCAGCTCTCTCAGCTGCTCCTCATAAGGCCTGTTCTCCAGCCCCTTCACCAGCTTCATTGCTCTTCTCTGGACTCGCTCCAGAGCCTCAACATCCTTCTTGTGGTGAGGGGCCCACAACTGAATGCAGTATTCAAGGAGTGGCCTCACCAGTGCTGAGTACAGAGGGAGAATAACCTCCCTGGACCTGCTGGTCACACCATTTCTGAGCCAAGCCAGGATGCCATTAGCCTTCTTGGAGGTTTTGTCATGGATAAACTCCACATGGATGTTAAATGTCACCAGCCCTCACAACCACTACTTCCATAACGGCTGTTTTGCTTTTCTTCACCTTACTTTTCAGGCTTACACTGGGGGTTCCTGCTGAAGTATTGGAAACTCTTAATACTTCACAGAAAACAGTGTCTCTCTCAAACTGATGCTACCTGCTGTAAACAGAGAGAGAAATGAAATAACCCCCGAAGACAAGACACACCTGGAAACTCTACTCAGCAAAGCTTTTGTTGATATGGTTTCCTTAGTTTTATAATTAATACTTGGGAGTTCTTAACCCTCTAGGCAAGTCTGTAGTCCTAGATATGAGATTGTTTGACACAGCTTGGTTTCACTCACTGTCAGTGAAATCAGAGGTATAACAGGTCTGAGCATTAGAGGTTTCGCTGTTTTTCCCAAATTGAATTTGAGCAGGCTTAAATGCTGAGTTCTGCTGCATCATTAAGACAGCCCACAGGCTGAGTAGAGGATGTAGGAAGTCCAGAACCCTGCAGCCAAATAGCACTGGCGTCTATGTGATGAGTTGTGCAGCTCATGAAGAACTAGTGGGAGACCACCCATGCTGTAGACTGCCAGGTAGCTATTAGAAATGGCTTTTGTTAGCACTGAGTTGATCCTTCTGGTGCATTTGGCAATGAAGAGAACAACTGGTGAAGGTAGGTCATGAGCCAGAGCTTGTAAAGCTATGTGGACATGGATTTCAGGAAGAGGAAATGTTAAAACACCACTGCGAAATGGGTTCACCTTTACAGAAGAGAGAATTTCTGGCATAAGTGTCATCAGAAGCACTTTTTGAAGGAGTTTCCATTTCCAGCCCATTCAGCTCTCATTTGGAAAACAAAATACAAATCCTCATGCTGAATGAAAATTTACATTCCCCAAAACTAAGGAGAGCCACTATGAATGAGAGTCTACTTATTTTATTTGCATGAAATGCCTTTCCAGTACCCAAACATCTGTATTCAACTTCGAATCTAATAATGAGCTGCATTATAGAACAAGCAACAGAGCAATGGGTAGGTCCTACTTTACTTGAGTTGAGGAGAGTGTATGTGGAATGTCATTGCCTTCCCTGTGGAAGCTATTTCTCCTTCCTTCCCCCATTCACATTCTAGTCTGTAAAATGCAATCCCACATGAGAAATTCGTATCTTCCATGAATGTGGCAAGGACATTATGGAGGCCAGGCAGCACATTTGCATATTCTCATAACCATAAACATGTTTTTTTTTTTTTTTTCCATTTGTGCCATGATGTTCTCCATTCATATTCTAAATGGCAGAAGCCTTTAGCTGTGATTGGGCCCAGTCCCCAGTGGACAAGAACTGAGTGTATCACGTGGCATTTATTAATCAAAAAAAGTTGTTTTTCAAAACATTTCTAAAAACGTATGGGAGTTACATGAAGCAAAGCAATTGCAAGTTCATTTGTTATTTCAACAAGCTCATTTCTTATGATTTGAGTTGCATAGTAGATATGGAACTGTTTGCAGGTTGTTTGTTGTCATATATTTTTTCATTTGATTCCTTGGGTTAGAGAAACGGAAGACACAAACGTACCATCCCCTTGGAGGAATGGATGATGTTACACAACCCATAGGGTTTTCCCCTTCTCATTCTTTTGTCAGATGGCCTGCGCTATGCTTTTCAGGCAGTAATTTAGAAGCTATGAGTTCTGAAGTGGTCACGGGGATGAAGCAATCATTTGCTGTGCTTTTGGGGTTTGGGGTTCCTGACTGGCAAAGGTATAAGTTTGTATCTGGCAAAGCGTTTGAAGGGTTGGGGAATCACCGGGTGATGTCAAGCATGAAAGGTTTTCAGCAGCTTCCTCGGTAATCTTTTACCAACAGTTGCCTACAATGGTTAGTTACCCCTACAATGGACTTTTGAAGTATTATCGATATGCAAGATATTTATTCAAGAACAGTGTAATATCTGCATTTCTCCAAAGCACATTGTCTACTACAGCAATGCTCCCTAAGGAAAGAAAATATATGACATAGTTGGTGCTTGTTGGTTTTAGTTTTATTTTGCCTTACACTTTTAGTTTATTTGTACTATCTCCAAACTTTTTCATGTTGAATAGTGTGGATAAGTTTGCAAGCTCAGGTCTAAGCTATGGTTAATGGGTTGCTTTTCTACACGTAACAAGTGTTCATAGAATCATGGAATGCTTTGGTTGGGAAGGGACATAAAAGCCCCATCCAGTTCCATCCCCTGTGTCATGGGCAGGGACACCTCCCATTGGATCAGGTTGCTCCAAACCCCATCCAACCTGGCCTTGAACACCTGCAGGGATGGGGCAGCCACCACTGCTCTGGGCAACCTGGGCCAGGACCTCCCTGGGCCAGGGCCTCCAAACCCTGACAGCAAAATATTTCTCCCTAAGATCTCATCTCAATCTCCTCTCTTCCAGCCTAAAATCATTCCTCCTCATCCTATCCCTGCACTCCCTGATCAAGAGTGCCTTCCCATCTTTCCTGGAGCCCCTTTCAGTATTAGAAGCTGCTCTAAGGTCTCCCTGGGGCCTTCTCTTCTCCAAGCTGAAGAACTCTGACTCTCCCAGTCTGACCTCATATGGGATGTGCTCCAGCTCTCAGATCATCTCTGTGGCCTCCTTCAAACTCCCTCCAACAGATCCATGTCCTTCCTGTGCTGAGGGCTTCAGAACTGGATGCAGGCTCTAGGTGGGATCCGACGGGAGCAGACTAGAGGGGCAGAATCCCCTGCCTTGCCCTGCTGATCACACTTATCTGGATGGAGCACAGGGCATGGTTGTCTTTCTGGGCTGATAGCTTTCCTACCTGGTGCGATCCTGCTCATGAGAGTGCCATGAGGGAATAAATAAATAAATATGCATTTTTAACAATTAGAGATATGGTTGAGTTGGTAGCCATGTAAATGATGACGCCACTGCTGATGCTGGACATCTGTGGGTCTCAGGTCCCAAAAATTTTGCAAAGGGGGATGATGCAGATAGCTTGTGAGGATCTGGCTGTGGCCAAGCTGTATTTTCATGTGAATTTTATCTATATGACTAAAAGGAAACTGTACAAAGATACGTGATATGTGTATTACAACCTTAAAATCCTTATTTCAGTTATTGCCATTAACTTTAATTTAAAATAATTCAGGACAATATTGTGGATTGAGTGGTTTATTAATTATATTGTCTGCTCCCAGAAAGATCTCAGGACGTCAGACTTATTAAATAGATAGGAAATGAGAGAAACTTACCCAGGGCTGGTTCTGAAATGGGAATTGAGTGGGTTACGTATTGGTAGAAGATGTTTGCAGGTGGAGAGATGAAAGCTTTCCTCATCTGACGCTCCATTGCCTTTGCCCCAGAGCTGGTGGGGACGTCTGGGTGAAGCAAAGTAGGAGTGTGGGGTACAGGCACAAACACATCCATGAGGCTGTGTCTGTGTTAGGAATGGTAAATCCTGCTGCTCCAGCTTCTTTAATAACTGCAGAATAACCACACGATGAGTTGAAGTGGAAGCATGCATTCTTCCCTGAAGAAACTCTAGTTAGTTGGGTTTTGTGTAGGAGGGATGTAATTATCACCTCGTATGCGAATCCAGGCAGGATTGTTTTTCCTTTCTCAATTGCACTTCTCAGAAAAAATGAGAATAAGATAAAAAGGTAAATTAACAGTTTGTAACCTGGTTTTTAGTGGGTGGATTTCTGTTAAATGCTCTGGGCGTGGGGGGTTTTCTATGCACAGAAGAGCCTTACGTGCATTGTTCCTGTCCTCCTGAAAGGAGGTTGTAGAGAGGAGGGAGCTGACCTCTTCTCCCAAGTGACAGGGGACAGGACAAGAGGGAATGGCCTCAAGCTCTGCCAGGGGAGATTTAGGCTAGAGATTAGGAGGAAGTTTTTCACACAGAGGGTCACTGGGCATTGGAATAGGCTGCCCAGGGAGATGGTTGATTCACCTTCCCTGGAGGTGTTTAAGGGATGGGTGGGTGAGGTCCTGAGGGACATAGTTTAGTGTTTGATAGGAATGGTTGGACTCGATGATCTGATGAGTCCCTTCCAACGTGGTTGTTCTATGATTCTATGACGATAGTTGCTGTACACAATAATGTTGAGTTGACAATGAATGGCTTTTGCTAGGAATACCTGGTCAAAAATATTTATTGCAAGGTCTATGATGGCTTCTTTTAAAAAGACTAAATGTGAAAAAGAAAAACAGAAGCTTGATATATCACATTCTTGCCAGCCCATCTGACGCACTGTTGAGTCAAGTTTTCTGGGAGACATCCCATGTTTCATTACCTCGCACTCTCCAGAGCCTCGTTTGAGATGGTTCAGATGTTTCACTGCCTTTTTATTTATTTTTAAAGGATGTAAAAAAATCCCTTTTTTCCACATATTTCTTTTCCATTTAAAAGAGTGTCAGAAATATTGTATTTCCCATGTGCACTCGAGGCCTGTGGCCCGAGGTGTCCTGTCATCTCTCTGTGTCGCCTCTGTTGGCTGTGCTGCGGCTGACATGATGTACTTCAGTAACTCCAGTGATTTAAGGCACGAAGAACCATCCATTAAAAGGGAGCTCAGCTACCAGGGTTAGTGTTTTAAGTAAGACTTAGAATCACACCAAAACCAAACCAGAACTTGAAAACAGCTGAAGGAAAGTATGGGAGATAAATGCCCAAATAGCAGGTGTTGTGGAGCAGCAAACAAACTTGCGACCCAGATCTTGAAAAGTTGTCCAGAGAGTCCAGTTTCACTACTTCATGGATGAACATATAAACCATAGAGAACAGCAGCTGTGCAAAGAAAAATAACAACCTGTTAATCAGGCTCCTGTTGGCACTAAATAGTCGTGAGAGTCCGGTGCTTGGGTATCGTAACTACAGTGGAACATGAAATATCCCCCTGTGGCAACATAAAATTCCTCCCATCTATAAGAAGGTCATAGGGGAGAACTTTCTTGATCTTCTGATGGTATCGAGTATCATTGTTATTATTTTTTAACCCTAATCCAGACGCAGATGTATGCTCTTATATTACCTAGGCATCTGTCTCTACACAGTTGAATTAGTTCTTAAGAGTGTGGTTGCCATTTATATATAATATTTCTATATATAGCTGAATCTTTATGACAACAGAACATGCAGTTTAAAACATTCTTACAAAGCTGTTATTGACAAATGTGTCATTTCTTCTGTCCTGGAAGAATGCAGGCTTCTTACTGATGCTTACAACAAAAGTACTCTGAAAGGAATGCATTTCACAATTGCCTCATCGCTGATACTTTTCATTTCTGTTTTCTTATGTATGATATCGTAAAAGTAACCCTGAATATTTGTGGAAATTAATGTAACTACCTTTGAGTTTGGATTCACCTATCTCTTCTCTTTCTTTTTATCCTGAAATTTACTCCTCAGTGCAATATTTGCATGGCAGCAACAGAGAAGAGTTGGAGAGTAAGAATGATTTTGGACTGAGGACCCTAACTTTATCATTTCCAGGGTTCTGGCAATAGGGATGGCCCAGACTGTTGAGTGAGTAATTGCATCAGCAGAGAAATCACAGCCTTGATAGAACTGGAAACACCTCGAGATCTTTTACCCTGAGAACTTTTCCTGGAGTTATGACATTTTAATATCATCTCTCTTCCACTTTGCTTGCCCCACTCTGTAAGGCTCTTGAGTTATAAAGCAATGAAGCAGCAACAGAGAGGCTTGGAATCACTTCTTTTAAATGATACAAAACTAATCTTCAAACCCGTGGGGATTATTTTTTATTTTTTTAGCTGTTAAATTCATGTCACAGTGGAACTGAGGAAGAAAAAAAGCGAGATGTTTATCAGAATTGTGTGATATTAACTTCCATTACTTCACAACCCGCTGTGAGCAGAAATGCTTGAGTGAAAAAGCAAACAAATCCCTGCCAAGAGGGAAGGTTTTCCAAATACGTGGGGTGGGACGGTATCAAGAAAAAGTGCCCGTTTGGAGGGGCAGAAACTGTGTGTAGGCTGGGTTGTAATGAAAGACTATTTTTCTGCAAGTCACTTTGTACAAAATGAAATATCATCTTTCTGGGAGTTAATGTGCAAAAAACCCAAACTCTGATTGTTTTTCTGTCCAGTTGAAGATTGGTATTTTTATCAAGTCAGCATGTTCTGGAAAGCACAAGGACCTGACAGTAACAAGTACCAAGCACCTCTTGTCTGTAACATTTTTAAATTAATTGTAGTTATTCAGGACTGTTGAAAGCAGCTACCTTGTTCCTTCAGGAACCAATATGAAGTATTGCTGTGTGTGCTTGAAGAGAGCCCACGTGACATATATGTACAGATAGGTCTCATACAGGTATATCTGTAAACACTCATTGGGAATCATAGAACCATGGAATGTTTGTGTTGGAAGGGACCTTAAAGCCCATTCAGTTTTCCATCCCCTGCCATGGGCAGGGACACCTCCCACTGCATCAGGGGCTCCAAGCCCCATCCAACCTGGCCTAGAACCCTTCCAGGAATGGGGCAGCCACCACTGCTCTGGGCAACCTGGGCCAGGGCCTCTAAGGAAAACATTTCCTCACAGGAGAAAATTTCTGCCTAAGATCTCATGTCAGTCTACCCTCTTTCAGCTTAAAACCGTATCCAATCTGTCCTATCCCTGCACTCCCTGATCAAGAGCCCCTCCCCAGCTTTCCTGTAGGTTCAAATGTTGAAATACCTGCAGCTGGGCAAACTCACTTGTGGGTGTTAGGACTTTTGTGTCAGGGCTGCAGACTTCTTCACTCTTAAGAGTGAAGTAGAGTAGAATCTGTGGTTAAAATTGGAGGAGGAGAGGAAGAAAGGAGAGGAGAGGAGAGGAAGAGAGGAGAGGAAGAGAGGAGAGGAGAGGAGAGGAGAGGAGAGGAGAGGAGAGGAGAGGAGAGGAGAGGAGAGGAGAGGAGAGGAGAGGAGAGGAGAGGAGAGGAGAGGAGAGGAGAGGAGAGGAGAGGAGAGGAGAGGAGAGGAGAGGAGAGGAGAGGAGAGGAGAGGAGAGGAGAGGAGAGGAGAGGAGAGGAGAGGAGAGGAGAGGAGAGGAGAGGAGAGGAGAGGAGAGGAGAGGAGAGGAGAGGAGAGGAGAAAACTTCAGTGCTATTTTACACTGCACAGAAGACAATATTAACTGTGAAGATGGAGGAGTGAAATTTTTAACCTTTTAATAACAGAAAAAACCCAGTGTGAGCCTTCACATTACCCGTTTAAGTCAGGAGATCTTGGAAATTTTATTCTGAATTATACTCCTTAATACTGAAAGGAAAAGATAAAAATTGGTGCAAGAAAGGTAATAAAGAATGCTGCTTAAAAATGTATTGTGTTATACTTCCATGTAAATGTTACCATGGAAAATCTTTGAGAGAGGTAGCCTGCCCTTTAAACTTTAGGCATTTATGGCCTTAATTATACTTTTCACCAAGATTTTGCATATTTAATATTTCCTTTTAGAGCTTTCAAGAGTCTCAATTATTAATTCCACTGAGGATTTATAGGTCCTCTGAATATCCCTTAAGTAGAGAGATTGTAGACTCATCAAATACTTTTTTCTTCCTTTAAATTTTTACGATTTCTGTATCAAATGGCCAACTGCAATTTTAGAGTTAAAAGCAGAATATTTATCACTTTCGGGTTCTCTCTCCCTTTCCAAACAGAAGCAGTTCCTCCGTGATCTGCACTGAAATGTCTGTTTTCAGGTGTGGGTACAGGTGGCAGAGATATGATCTCTAATCCAAAAGAACAAGTACTTATTTTTCATATTGCAAGGGCCAAAACAATAGCATCTCACCTAAAGATGCTATTTATAGAGTGAACCGCCTGAAGTGGAGAACAGTGTTAACCAGAAGCCTATGAATAAGTCATGGAGCCTAATTTTCCGTTATTACAGCCATTGTTTAAAAATGCATGTCTACCCAGGACTTGGTAATGATTTTATATTACTTAAAAAAACTTCTACAATTCTTTTTTCCCCCTCAGTTATTTCATTACTTCTTCATTAACTTTGCTCTTCTATTGTGTTTGTAGAGCTTCTGAAAATCAATTGGCCAAAAAAAATATATGTGTATATTTTTATATATATATTTAAACCACCCTTGAGACTATCAGTGCTTTAGATATTTTTATGATTGTTCTTCAAATGCTTTCACCATGTTATGCTTTGGCATCCATAGCAAAACCCATTAGCTGTGACAGGCTAAGATGCCTCTGCAGACTTCACCACAAAGGAACTGAGTCAGTGCCAACAATTATTCCTTACCCTGTGCCACACCATCTCGCAGAAGAAAGCCAAATCTATAACTCTGCTCTCAACTTTTGTGTCCTGCGGGGTAGCTCCTACTATGAAGAATGTTCTCAGTTGCTCGGCATGGTTTAGTGTTTGACAGGAATGGTTGGACTCAATGATCCGGTGAGTCTCTTCCAACCTGGTTATTCTATGATTCTATTTTCCAGTCCTGGTTATACCATGTTTTCGGTTCATTAAACCACAGGCAACAAGGACACTCTTCAGCCACTCAATAAATCTTTTATCTGCAGCGCATGTGTAGTTATAGATCTAGCGAGTGCTTGGAGATGAAAGACACAATATACTAACTAAATTAAATTTCACCCACTGTGGAAGTCCCACAGACAATATGAGCCAACTGGTACCTTCTACATGTTTGTACTACTCAACAAGTAGCTGACCAGCTCAAGCACTTATAAGGGGGGACTCAGACTTATCTGACCTCTTGCAAGATGTTGCCATGTGACATGTGGTGGGAATCGTATCCAAAATCTGAAGATCCTTCACGAGGACTATGGGTGAACCACATCCATTAGTGTCACTGAAAATGAACCTCACACATCAACAGGATTATTTAGTGTGCAGGTAAGGGAGGCCCTGGCCCAGGCTGCCCAGAGCAGTGGTGGCTGCCCCAACCCTGGAGGGGTTCAAGGCCAGGTTGGATAGGGCTTAGAGCCCCTGATCCAGTGGGAGGTGTCCCAGCCTATGGCAGGAGGTTGGTAATGGGTGATCTTTAAGGTCCCTCCCAACCCAACCATTCTGCAATTCTATGATCTTCATGATGGAGATGTCCTGAAAAGGTTTGGATTATAAACTGATGTAATGAATCCCCAGAATCCCCTCTGGTTAGAGATATATCACATATTCTTGTGTTAGAGACTGGGTTTGACAGTGCATTTTGATGCATACAGAGAGTAGCAATGATGAATTATAACCACATAATTGGACTTAGAAATTAATAGCTACTTCAAAATTCCCACACTGAGGGCTTCACTTAGATGAAGTTTTGGTTGAAAACACCAGTAAGCAGACTATATGCAACATTGCTTAGGTTAGGAAAATGAATGTATGGGAAATGTAGGAAGTAAGTTTTGTTATTTCTGATACAAAGGGAGCAGATTACCTTAATGCTGTCCCCCTCCTGCAATGCCATCTTGCTACTTCATGGTTTTTTTGCAGGTAATGGAGTTTTCTGGTGCTCTGTTATTTTGGTTCCCTGTGAAAGATCTTCCAATATAAGGCAAATATTTCCTTATGAATTTGAGGATGGATAATCTGGTTTCCATTGAAGAACTGACTGCAAACAAAAACAATAGCATGGCTGGGAAGATAATACCTGTCCTTTCGGTAGGGTTTCTTCCTTATAAATCACAAATAGCTTGAAAAAGTTATGTGATTCTTGTCCTCACTTTAAAGAGGAGGCAGGTGAGGCATAGGAAAGCTAAGTTATTCCACGTGAAACAGAGACAGGATTAGAAATAGAACAAGTTCAAGTAGAATACCAATTTGGTTCCCTGACCCGTTGGACCATCATTTTTTTTCAGGCTTCTTTATTGGATGCTTCTTCTCAAAGGGTTTTTGAAAACTTCCTGGCAGTGAGTATTCATATTGAGAGTGAATGATCACAGAGGCTTGGTTCACATCTGTGTGGCTCCTTCTTGTAGTGTATGTGTTTGCAGAGGTCTTTACACATTGTTGCTGCTTCTCTTGCTCTTCTGGAAAGTGCTTTAGTTTGGAAATTCATTGTGGTTCCATCCTGCTCTGGTTGCATCGTGCCAGCTGTGCTGAAGAGATGTGATCTCAATCAAGTCTAGAAAGCACGAAACATGCCACTTTTTTTCTAGTGTGCTCCGTTCCCTGAATAACAAGGAAAGCTAATTAACATGAGATGGCAAACGAGTTGCGGTATCTGACTGTTCAGTGATGTCGAGTCCTCTTTAGCATTCTCTTTACTTCCATCCAGCACAATAAATTCAGATTAGATATCGAAGCATACAGTTGAAAAATACCTTTTCTTTTAGTGTTGCATAACTTATGTTCTGACACATTGTGTAAGATTCTGATCCAAGGCACTCCAGAAAACACTACAGAAATAGAATGACAACAGGAGTTCATCTGTGATATCACTTGTCCCATCTGAAATTTTGACAAATATGCAGTACATCAGATCTCCTCTTTTGAGAAGGTAATTTTTAATTATCCATCTTACTGGTATGATTAACTGCCTTCACAACTCTCATCCTAACATCTTCACACTGCTAAAAATCATGTTGATTTTAATTCCATTTTTCAAGTCCAACAGTGCTCTGCTACCTGCCAGAAAGGGATTATTTAGTAGCTTTAAAATTGTATTGCTGGCATGAAGTTTCTGCATGTTGGCCCTGGAATTTTCAGATGGACAAGCCAAGTAAAAATTCATTAACATTTTAAGAATTACTAAGTTTAACCAAAATTTTAAAATGCTACTCTTTTTTAAAAAAAGACCTTATTTTTTGTATTTTGTAGATATGGCTCTCACTCAAGACTGATAAATATCTATAAAGAAAGGGGAAGCTGTGCTAGAATGAGGAGGAATGAAAAATTGTTTCCACAGACATTTGTAAAGCTGAGACTATCAGGAGATGGATACTTGGACTTTCCAAATGAGCATCACAAACAATCATTACACAGAAATGACATTTATTGTC
This sequence comes from Coccyzus lansbergi, assembly GCA_033558105.1. Classification (NCBI taxonomy): domain Eukaryota; kingdom Metazoa; phylum Chordata; class Aves; order Cuculiformes; family Coccyzidae; genus Coccyzus; species Coccyzus lansbergi. The sequence continues at coordinate 127,689 of JAUMJK010000059.1, read as the reverse complement.
TTGTTCTGAAACACTATTCAGCCCAAGAGGTATCCTTGCAGGTCTTGAACCATCACATTGTTATTTCAACAAGACTTTTATTCTTAGAAGTTCCCACGTCAAACTGTGGCTCAGGCAGTGTGGGCTTCCAGCAATCTCCTCTCATTTTCGTGCTCAGATAAAGTGATTGTTCTGCTTTACTTCAGTGAGTGTAGCACAGCCAACGCCTCTACGAGACCAATGTGGTTTATCTTCTTCCCCATATAACCATTGATGGAGCAGCCAAAGTCTGTTACAGTTGTTCCCATTCATCTCCTTCGAGGACAGAGAGATTGAACACTGCACCTACAAGATCTTTTATTACAACTGGAGGTGACAAAGTAGAAAAAAAAGAAGAAAGTGCTTCAGAGCTCTGGGTAAATTTCTGGGCAGAAAAGGTTACATTAAAAAAAAAATTTAAATTGTAGAAAAATTATCCAGCAATCACTGAGAAAAAAGAAAAAGAACAATCCAAGAGGGACGTTTCTTTAATATCTGAGAGTAGCTGAACTCCAAAAGTGGTTCAGGGGAACTTGATCGCTTGGGATCTGTGAAATTCTACTGATTGGGCATTGCTTCCCTGAGATGATTTCCTCTAAGATGTTCTTCAGTGCCTCACTCCAAGCAAATTATGCCCCTTCTCTATTGCTTCTGTTTCTGAATCCAGGCTCAGGTTGGTGGTTCAGCTTTCAGTGGAGCCTCACAAGCAATTTAGTCAGCTCAGCTGAGACAAGAGTGTGCTGTGGAGAGGGTGCGCCCAGGCTCAACACTAACTTCAACCACTAGAATAAATGCATCATGAGGTTCCTCGGGAGGGTTTGACACTGGTGGCCCAGATAAATCCGAGTTATAGATTAGGGCCTTGTTGGAGAAGACTGTCAAGTGGGGAAGGTTTTGTGATGGACTGCAGGATATCAGCTAGGGAGCAGGTAGGGCAGCCAACTTGGCTAGTTGAGGTTGAACTTGTACGTCAGCATGGACATAGACTGTGACTTTAGGTGCTCTCACTCTGACCTGGTCTAGGAAAACATGGACTCAGCTTAATTAACCGTATCTATGATTACAGATCCAAAATAGATAGAAGAAATTTGAATTATTGGGGGGATTGATTAATTATTTTTCATAAAATATGAGGATACTTTTTGATTAGAAACTTTTTTTGATCCTAACATTTTTCATTTAAAGTTAATGTTTAAAATGTGTTAAATAATTGAAAAAAAAGAAGAAAGGACATGCTTAAGCAGATTCTGCTGACAGTGCACTGAGTCAGGAGGCACAGCCAGCGCTATGGCTCGAATGCAGATGATGCGTGCAGGCTTCAGTCACACTTGGTCCGTGAGTCCTTAAAAATATTGAGTCCATTTCAGCTCAGCAGAGCTATCTAAAAGTTTACAAGGTGCGAAGTGTTTCTCCCAGTGTATGAGTGGAGAATTACACTTGAAGATAAAAGTGGCTCCTTTAAGCCTGGCTGCCTATCCACAGCAGTACTCTGGAAATGAATGACATAGTGGGATAGCTGGGAGCGCAGCCACCTTCAGAGCAAGTGGAGTGAGGGGAGCAACACTGCCCCATCACATATTTGAGCGACAGCACGGTTGAATCTACTGCTTGATAGCTAGTGGTCCAAACGTCCTGTTGTGAGCAGCACTTGGCTGCAGCAGTTAGTCACTGGGCTGGGTGAGAGCTGAGCATCCACTCTGATTGTGCTCACCTTGCCTCATACTTTATTTGCTCAAATTGTTTACCGAATCATAGAATCATTTGGCTGGAAAAGACTTTTGAGGTCATTGAGTCCAACTGTCTCTGTCCACTGTTGAACCAACTTCCTGAGCACATCATCTACCCATCTTCTAAGCACCTCCAGGAATGGAGACTCCACCACCTCCCTGGACAGCCTCTGCCAGGGCCTGACAACCCTTTCTGTGAAGAAATTTTTCCCTTTAGTTTGGAATCTGGACAGCCACAAGGACTCTGTCATCCTTTGCTGCTGAGGGTAATCCTTATTTTCTATCAGAGCAGACGCACTGAGCAGAGGCTTCCTCTGCTTGAGAGATGTTGTCAGGGCCCTCGATGTGGGCAGTTCTGCTTTCCACCACTCACTCAAGTGCAGCAGAGATGAATGGTTATCTTTGCTTTCCACATAGTCCAGGTTTCTGGAAGAAATATCAGTGGGGAAACCAAGTTGGCTACTTTCATTCAATGCCATCTGTACTTAATATTTCGTTAAAGCTGGGCCCTGGCTGTGTGGGTCTCTCCCAAAAGTCGGTACTGGGACCAGCGTTGTTTAATATCTTTGTTGCATACATGGACAGTAGGATTGAAGGCACCTTCAGCAAGTTTGATGATGACACCAAGCTGTGTGGCACTGTCAATGTGCTGCCATCCAGAGGGACTTTGGGTGGGCTGGAAAGGTGGAGCTGCATGACCCTCATGATATTGAACAAGCCAAGGGCAAAATCCTGTGCCTGGGTCAGGACAATTCCAAGCACAGTTACAGGCTGGGTGGACAATGGATTTGGAGCAGCTCTGAGGAGCAGGACTTGGGGTGCTGGAGATGAGAAGCTCAACGTGAGCCAGTAACGTGTGCTCACAGCCCAGAAAACAACCATGTCCTGGGCTGCATCCAAAGCAGCGGGACCAGCAGGGAGGGAGGGGATTCTGCTCCTCTACTCCACTCTGGAGCCCTGTGTCCAGTTCTGGAGTCCCCAGCACAGGAAGGACAAGGAGCTGCTGAAGCGAGTGCAGAGGAGGCCACAAAGATGATCTGAGGGCTGGAGCACCTCCTGTACAAGGACGAGCTGAGAGAGTTGGGGTTATTAATTGGGGAGAAGAGAAGGCTGTGAGGAAGCCTTAGAGCAGCTTCCAGACTTGAAAGGGGCTCCAGGGAAGCTGTGGAGGAGCTCTGGATCAGGGAGGGCAGGGATAGGACGTGAGGGAACGGTTTTCATCTGAAAGAGGGAAGATTGAGATGATATCTTAAAGAGAGATGTTTCCCTGTGAGGGTGAGGAGGCCCTGGCCCAGGTTGCCCAGAGCAGTGGTGGCTGCCCCATCCCTGGAGGGGTTCAAGGGCAGGTTGGATGGGGCTTGGAACCCTTGATCCTGTGGGAGGTGTCCCTGCCCAGGGCAGGGGGTGGTTTCGATTGCATGATTTTAAGGTCCTTTCTGACCCAAACCATTCCATGGTTCTGATTCTGACTTTATCTAAACACAGGTGAAGATGGAAAGATCTCAGGATCATCTTTTTTTGTCATCTTTCTGCCTCTTTATTATGTTCTTCCCTTTTTTGCTCGGTATTCATCTTCTCTTTGTGCTCCCTTTTTGAGAAAGCATCTCATTGCTTCAACAAAGGGAATTTGCAATGTTTAACAAAACATTTCCCTGAGAGGCACAATAGGCAGTGCTGGGGTATTTTTATTCCCAGATTTCACGGATTCTGAAATGCTAGACTTGTCAGTACAAAATCACTCCAGGACATGACACCACACATTCATGCATGAAATTAGTTGCATTTAAATAATAATAATAAAAAAGGATGTATTTTGAGCACCGTCTAAGAAAAATGGGTGAGAAAAAGCAGAATGCAGTGTGATCCATTTCCAGGTTTTCTATTTAAATATGAAGTATCTGAGTGGCCTGCTGGCCATAAGAGACTGTGAGCAGAGAAAAGGAGTCATTTGGCTACACTTAATCCATACCCTGGAAACAATCAAGAATTGTTCCCCACAGTATATTTTGTAGTATTTTTGTCTTGTGATCGAGGGTAAGCTGCAGTCATGAGATAACTGGGTGCAAGTTCAATTCACATGCTAACTCTTATTCCCAGAAGAGTACTGTGGAGACATTATAGGACAGCTTTCTCCTCTGGCTCTACCTCTAAGTGTTATTACCAGGGTTTGGAGAGATGTATGTGTAGCTGCCTTCTGCTGGAGTGAAACCCCTCTCTAAGGCTCACATAGTGAAGTCAGAAGAAAGAAAAAGTCCAAGAAATGCCTTCTTCTACTTTCCTTTGTTCTCTAAAAATTAATAATGCTTTCTACTAAACAAAACTTCATTCAAAATTCCCCAAGTACTTTGCAAGTCCCAGTGCCAGAGGCAGGTACTCCTCATTCAAGTTCACTAATCGCTCATGAAGTTATTAAATGTACTTCAGTTATTTTCTATTTTTAACTATTCTTTAAAGCAATTAATTACAAAGGTGCTAAACAGGATTTTTAATTAATGAACCCTCAGTGTTTTCTAGAGGTAAAAATAATTGCTTCAATCAAAACTAAAATTCCTACGTAGGCAAAACAAATGGAAGGATCTATTTTAGTCCTGAATGCCATCTCTCAGACAGCACATGCTGGCTCTCCTGTTTACGTGAGTGTAGAAGATAGCTGTGACCACAAGCCTGAATGCAACTCTTTTTCATATAGTTTTGTCTGTGTTTAGAATGGCTTCCTTTTCATTGGCTGCATAATTTGTTGTCTGTCTTCATTATTCTTTCAAAGCTTGCCTCACCCATCAGGACAAAATGCAGCCTCATCTGAGCCCGTGCAGTCAGCTGACAAAATCCCTTTTGCAGTTTAGGTATAAACTTCCTTCCACGTGTGACCTTTCCTTCTTGAGCGTGGAAGTTTATTGACTGTTTCCCTCCGGCAGTTGCTCACGGGGCTGCCTTTTCACCAATCAATCCATATCATTTTTCAGAGAGCCAGAGCGTGCTGGTGTTGTGATTGATTTACATGTTATTTATCTCTTTCTGCCCGGTTTAAATTGGTCAGCCTGATCCTATTCACATGATAAAAACCATAATGTCTCAAATTACTTACTCAATAAACTGTGGGTTTGTCTATTATTAGCGATCATTAGCGTTATAATACAGCATGGAAATTTAGAGCAAATTAACTACATATGCAAACGGCTGGGCTCATCTGCAGTTAATCATAAGCACTCTGTTCAAGTGGGCAGAGGGTTTTGCAAGAGTATTTCCAGGAAGAATTTTTGGGAGGAGAGCTAAATATCCTTGGGTTGTTATTTTTTTTTCCTCTGTGCCACAATCTCGCTCCCCCAACTGAACGATTATCTGAGCCACAGTCAATGGCTGAGAGTACAAAAGAGAATTATAGCTCAAATTAAAACAGCCTTTCACACTGCCAATTCCAAGGCCCCAAATTTTTATGTCCATAAATAATGAATGGAAGTTCCGTGTTGATACAACCCCCACGGCCTCCCCAGCAGATTTGACAAGGTTCCTGGTTCAATCGTTCCCCTGTAATAAAGGCTATCGGAGCCCTGCACCAGAACGCTGTGGTGGGATGTACAGCCGTGCGTGTTATCAGATGATGACACACACACTGAGCACCGTGAGTTATCACTTCCAGTCACTATTATTTCCTATGAAAATAATAGCTTCCAGTCACCGTGGGCTGCTCTGAGATTGCATTCATACTGATGTAGATTAAAAGTGAAGGGATTTCCTGATAATTACTGATCTGTCTGGCACAAAAAGGCACAGATGGAGGGGGTTTAATGTAAAAAAAAAAAAAATCATTAGAAAACAGCCGTGGCTTTCTGCAGTTTGTAATACCCACTCCTCCTCCTTAAATTCCTTTGCAAGCTTCAGCTTTGGTGGTTGGGGCTGGCTACTCATCCTTGAGACCCTTAAAAATACAGCAAAGGTGCAACATCAATATATATCAATTCTGACCGCTCACACCCATGGCCTGAAAACAGTGGCTTAGTGGCTCCTGGGATGCTTCCATAGCTGGTAGCCATGGCTGGGGCGATGGAACTGGCAGGTCTGTCCTTGGATCATGGGACTCTGAAGGCTGTGATTGCCACTAAGCCAGGTTCTAAAGAGACTGGCCTGTTTGATTGTTCTTTGCATGTTGCTAATGAGGTGAATGAGTCTGCTAAGTTAAAAACAAGCCCTGGACTTGCCAGAATCCCAGTGCACCCGTGGTCTGCATGGGAGAAGCAAGCGTGTTTTCTCATTTTAGTAATATCTGCTAGATGTCATAGCAATGCAAGTGGAAGTGACCTCTCTGAAAGCACTGGGGATGTTTCACATGCAGTGCTGTCAAGGGCTATTTTATAAGCTTCTAGTTAAACCTTCAGGCCTCAGAATCTACATGAATGAGCACTTCATCTTATATAAAAGAAGTTCCAAAATGGTTTTTTTCTACAGGGATAAGCATTTGGCTGAGCAGTAGAACTGTTCTGAAGCAGGTTAGGATGCAGCTACAGTACTCGGCCAACTGGGCATCAGGCACACACCAACCAGTTCACTCTGATTCCTTTTGTTAGCAGAGGTCGGAATTAGACTCAAGCTCCTACTTTAGAAGGCACCAGGAGATGTTTTAACTACTCTGTCACCCCAAGACAGATAATGTGTAAAAATATCATGTTCTATTATGATTTTTTAAAATAGTTTCAAATCTTTTTCTGTGACACTTGGCTAGTGCAAGAAAGCTTCTTCCATCCATCCATCCATCCATACATCCACCCATAAGTACCTTTGGGGTACTTCCTGGAAGTGCCAGGAGCCTGATTTCTCTTTCTTCCTCACATAACTGGACACCTAAAGAAACTCAGAGGGAGACACCATGCACCTGCCAGGCATGTTCTTAGAATTGTAGAATAGAATGGTTTGGGTCAGAAGGGACCTCATATCCCTTCCAGTTCCACCTCCTGCCATGGGCAGGGACACCTGTCCCTGGATGAGGTTGCTCCAAGCCCCATCCAACCTGGCCTTGAACCCCTCCAGGGATGGGGCAGCCACCACTGCTCTGGGCAACCTGGGCCAGGGACTCTCCACCCTCACAGCAAAACATTTCTTCCCAAGGTCTCATCTCCCCTCTTTCCACTGAAAACCTTTCTCCTTGTCCTTTCCCGCACTCCTTGATGAAGAGACCCTCCCCAACTTCCCTGGAGCCCCTTTCAAGTCTGGAAGCTGCTCTAAGGTCTCCCTGGAGCCTTCTCTTCTCCAGGCTGAACAGCCCTAACTCTCTCAGCTTGTCCTGGTATGGGAGGTTCTCCAGCCCTTGGATCATCTCTGTGTCCTCCTCTGGGCTCTCTCCAGTATCTCCATGTCCTTCCTGGAGGACTCCAGAACCAAAAGACTTGCATTGCTGGCTTCAGCTTACCTCTGTGTGGTTCCTTCTGCTATTGTGGAGCCATGTATGAAATATTTTGCTCTCAGTGGAGTAGGGAGTGTGCTGATGACAGAATACCAAGTCTGTTAGCTTTATTTCTGAGCTTCACACACACAAGTACTAACTTCACGCTTTATCTGCAGATGGAATTTCTTTTCCTGCAAACATCCTACTGCACCGGGTTATCCGGCTCTTGGTTGGTTGCTGGGTATGGGGCTGCAGTGGATGGGCAGGGGTGGCTGTTTGCCCCCTTTTCATTCTTTAATTTCCTTTGCTTATGCTTTGCAAGCAGCTGGACTGCTTGCTATGTAAGGGAGATGGAAGTCCTCTGTCCGGTGCCCCACTGCCAGCCCTCACACACATGCCGGTGCACCTGGATAACAGCTCTACCTGTTTACAAATTACCCCAATTTTCTGCTTGATTCAGCAGTAACTGCTTACCCTCCCCCGTGATGTAATTAGGCCTTCAGAGTTCACGTGTGCCTATTATGATCTCTCTTGTGTTTTGCCTTTTTTTCTGTAACCGTAATCATATATATATATGTATTAAAATTTCTTATCAATTGTTCGGCTAAATTATGCACAGTGGGCCATGCTAGCCCTCCATTAACATAAAGTATGCTAAACAACGTGTTTTCTACCTGATAATTATGCTCTAAAGCACCAAGTGCTTATTCTAGTGAATTTACCTTTCTTCTAGTGTTTCTTATTTCTTCAAACTTTCAGCCGCCTTCATGGCAGGGCAAGTGCTCCTTCTGCTGTCAGCAAGCTACCCTAATTATCTTCTTTATTACAGACAGAACTTCCAGCTGCCTAGTAGTCAGCAGCTCAGTGTTGAGATGAACTCTAATAGTCCATCCGAGATGATTGTCTTCTGATCGTGTAAAGCTCCTTTCATCAGTCAGAGCAAAATACTGCTTCCTAACCCCATCAAGGAGTTAATTGCATGATGCATATACCATCATTGCGGAGAGAAGTGACTTGCAAACCCTGCCTTCCTGGGTTGCCGAGTGCCATTAGGAGCTCTGCTGGACTGATCTTACACTGAGCCGTTGCGTTGTCAGCCGCGCTCGCAGTTATGACCAACAGGCAGCAAACGTTTCACAAAATCAAGGTGTATGAGTAAGCCTCTCCCAGCCTGTAACCCCCTGCTTCTTTGGCTCCTGCAAAGCAACTACCCTGCACTGCTGACTTAATGAGCTGGATAAGGATCCAGCTGCTTGAATAAATGAAACAACAAACCTAGATATTTTGACATTGATCTGTTGGAGCAAGTCTGGAGGAGGCCATAAAGCTGGTCTGAGGGCTGGAGCGCCTTCCATACAAGGACAAGCTGAGAGAGCTGGGATTGTTCAGCCTGGAGAAGGTTCCAGGGACACCTTAGCTTAAAGGGACTCCAGGAAGGCTGGGGAGGGGCTCTTGATCAGGGAGTGCAGGGATAGGATGAGGGGCAATGATTTTAAGCTGAAAGAGGGGACATTGAGATGAGATCTTAGGGAGAAATGTTTTGCTGTCAGGGTGGGGAGGCCCTGGCCCAGGTTGCCCAGAGCAGTGGTGGCTGCGCCATCCCTGGAGGGGTTCAAGGCCAGGCTGGATGGGGCTTGGAGCCCCTGATCCAGTGGGAGGTGTCCCTGCTCATGGCAGGGGTGGAACTGGGTGGGCTTTAAGATCCCTTCAAACCCAAACCCTTCTACGATTCCATGATTCTATGATAACAGAGATAAAGTCAAAGGAATGTTTCTAATAATCATTTTATAGAGAGTGTAATTTTGAAAATATTGACTTTTGTCTCCAGGTGTCACTGCGCATTCCAGACATGAATACCGTGTTTAGGATTTTCTGAAGGTAATTCATTTAACTTACTGTGGGCCTTGTGTAATGAAGAAGTATGCTTTGATACGGTGCAGTCTGCTTTTAAGGCGTTACATAGCTTACATGGCTAAAAATAGGCAAAGCAATTCTTTGGAAAACTGTTAAAAGCAAGGGGTTTCATTTTACCTTAGATAAGGGTGAGTAACAACCTTAAGAAACTAGAACAATATGTTCCTTTGCCCACAAGATCAAAACAGACTTTATCTTCAAGATACAAACATTGTTGGGCCTTTTTTTCGGTAGTGAATGAGCTAATGGAAATATTATTCTTTAATAGTTTTTTTTTTCCTACCCAGAACAACACTATCTGACCATAGAGAGTGTCAGTGATGTTTAGGGGTACTCATTATCTCCTAGAAACCACCCTGCAGCACTGTCTCAGCAAAAACTCGGGATTGAGAAGTCTGTATTTTGGTTTTCCTTGTACTCCTCCAAGATCTCTTTATTCAGCAAGGAACAATTATCAAAGAAGGGGAGTAGAGCTGTTTATAGCACACAACCTTGGACTTGTAATGAACATTCGTATGGTTTGAGAAGGGCATAAAACAGTGCAGCACACTGGAAATTAAGGAGGTGATTCTGCCCCTCTGTAGGGAAGAGATTCTGCCCCTTTATTCCCCTTTTGTGAGACCTCACCTGGAATGTTGTGTCCAGTTCCAGAATCCTCAGCAAAGAAGGAGATAGAACTGTTGGAATGGATCTAGAAGAGGCTACAAAGATGATGAGAGGGCTGAAGCACCTCCCATACAAGAACAGGCTGAGAGAGTTGGAGTTGTTCAGCCTGGAGCTGGAAGGCTCCGGGGAGATCTTATAATGACCTTCCAGTACCTGAAGGAGCTACGAGAAAGCTGGGGAGGGGCTGTTCACAAAGTCTGGTAGTGACAGGATGAGGGCCAAGGGGTGTAAACTGGAGAGCGGCAGATTTAGACTCGACATAAGGAGGAATTTATTCATGGTGAGAGTGATGAGGCACAGGAACATGTTGCCCAGGGAAGTGGTGGCTGCCCCATCCCTGGAGGGGTTCAAGGCGAGGTAGGATGGGGCTTGGGCAGTTGATCTAATGGGACACAGTTAGAACTGGATGATCTTTAAAGTCCCTTCCAACCCAAACTATTCTATGATTTTATGAAATTGCATGCACTTTCAGAAGAAAGAAATGGAGATCAGAAAGAAGCATCAGAACAGCAACTAAGCCTATCTTTTGATTTTCATAAGGAATTATTTCAGACCATTTCAGCAGTATTGGTGTGAGATTTATAAGAAGGCTTTCTTGGACTTTTTGTTTTCATACAGTTGACTGGAACATTTTTAGCTTTTCATAAATTTAGGTCAAGATTTAATTTTCCCTGGTTAGAACAAAAGCCGAGCTGTGCTAGCATAGCGGCAGTCGCAGAGGCAGGAGGCTAACTCAGGCTACAAGCATGAGGAAATAATACAAGTGTCAATTCCGAATATTTAAAGTTGTGTCGGTGTGCGGATGCAGATCCAATTCATTTTCATAAAACTTTAGACTAATTAGTTTTATAATTTGCACAGTAAGGTAATGTAAATGTGTTGCTGCTACTTGACTTTTTGCCTAATCCTTTGAGTGGATATTTAATCTTTTTTTATATATTAGAATTAAAGCAACTTGGAAGATATGAATAATTAATCTAATTATATGCCGATCACTTTAATTTCTTTAATGTTTTAGATTAAAAAAAAAAGCAACTTTACAAATTGGTTTAGGTTGGAAAACCCTTTTAGAGGATTTTGTATTTCATCAGTAAGTGCAATTTAGAGGATACAAGCTCTGGAAGTGCAACATTAAGTTTACCACCGTTATGCAAATGGCACAGTTAATCCCGGAGCTCTGGTGACCAGATTCTCAAGGTGTGCTTCGTGAATTCATAGCCTGAATTTAAGAAGTAAGATTTGCCAGTGAAGGAAAATGAGCAGTCAAAGAGCTTTAAAATGCTGAAGCCTAGTAAAAGGAATTTTTGTACAGAACCAGTAATCTCTTTATCTGCTGCGTGGGCAGAAGGACAACAAAAATGGAAGGAATGCAGTTGTGTTGTGTTGTCTACTTGCACCAAGGACTGTATCTTGTGGGGTGGAGGACAGAAACCAAGTGTGTTAGCAGTGATGCTTAGGTGTAACCCTAATTACATACAGGATGAAGTTATTGGAGAGCTCTCTAGTTTGTATACATCTGAGCATGACATGCATATGGAGTGCTGACTGCTTAACTTGTGGAAAATATAAACCCTGTGCAGATATCACAAGCGTAGGAGTTTGTATCTGTCCTATTATGGTTGTCTATTTTTGGTGACATCCACAATCACTTCAGATTCCTTGTTGTTCTGAAAAATTTCCCTTTTTTTCCCCTTTAATACATGCATCATCCTCTGTTCGTAGAATTAGCATCTTCCAGCTAACTCCTTGCCTCTTTCCCTGCAGCCTGCTATTCTCTATTACATGACTTTGTCTTCTGTTGTTGTTTTTTTTTTTTTTTTATTGGTTTGCTAAGGGAAATGAAAGTACTCATCATTACAGTAGAATTAAAAATAGCTTCTAACAGCTTAGCTTGAGATACAAAAATAGGCTCTCTTCCGGCTTATCCTGTCAAATAGTGGGAACCCTGGTAAGGTAACATCTGTGAAAACCTCATTCTGGGTTTGTCTCTTTTTTCTCTCCAGAATCTTTCCCTTGTGTCTGCATAACATAATGATTGAAATCAGATTGTTGATTTTTTTCATTTCATATAGTTTGCCTTTGAGCTTTCAGGAAAGGTCATTTGTCCGAGAGTCTTATTTTCCCATATGATGCATCACTGCTTTATGATGTGTTTATATGTCATTGCTCAGGAAAAAGGACACAGTGACTATGGAAAACTTGTAGACAAATGTGTGTGCTAATATAAATGTTGATCTTCCTGTGCACAAGATTTTCATGTGTCTTACCTAGTTTGGTGTTCTGCTGACTAGGAATTTGTCATTCACAAGGACAAATGTAGACTTTCTATCCTGTGCTATTTAAGTGAAGGCATCATGCTTGGCTAGTGGAGAAGTGCAGAATATATTGTGGTGGCCAACCCAGCTGGACGGGCTGTGAAAGAAAATAAATACCCACTTCTCAAACAGGAATACCTTTTCTCACCCCACTTCTCTGGTAATGGCTGTGACATCAGGCATAAAGTGAAGAGGTAGGCACTGGTCTAAGTTTAGAGGCCTGGGAATGCACATCTTCTTGATGCGGTACAAGTATTTCAGTTCTCTCACTTCCCTTGGGGGTTCAGGACGTCTCTTTAGAGCAAAGACCTTCGTGGTGGAAATAAGACCTGATTTTAGGAGACAGAATCATAGAATCATGGAATGGTTTGAGTTGGAAGGGACCTCAAAGCCCGTTGAGTTCCACCCCCTTCCATGGGCAGGGACACCTCCCACTGGATCCGGTTGCTCAAAGCTCCATCCAACCTGACCTTGAACCCCTCCAGGGATGGGGCAGCCACCACTGCTCTGGGCAACCTGGGCCTGGACCTCTTCAACCTCATTGTAAAGAATTTCTTCCTAATGTCTAATCTAAATCTTTCCCCCTCCAATTTGAAGCTGTTTTCTGGCTTTCTGTTCTGAACAGCCACTGCAGAACCTGGATGTACGTGTTAAAATTGCAATAGAGATGGGAGGGGAATGCACCACTTTGACTGTTCCCAAAGCAGAGAACACAGCCTTCCTGCAAGCTCTGCTGAGAGCTGTAACCTGGAGGTTCCATTTGCAGTGGGATGTCTTACCAAGGGAGAGATCCAGACTCCTTGGGAGTGCTTTGTTCCTGCCATGGTGGGAATTGTCTATACTAAATTGGGAGGGAGAGGAGAGGCAGGTCTCTGAGGACATGCTGGCCCATGACAACGTGGAAGTTTTCAACACAAACAATGATTCTGAAACTTCTTATTGAAACTCTGGGTATTTCTATGGTTTGGTCTATGAAGGGACTGAACTGAACAAATATTTACCCAGAGAGCTAGAAGCTCTGCTGGAAGTTCCGGCACTTCCTCTCTCCCACAGGTCTTTATTGTTTTTTAGTGTGACAATTTTGCTTCTGTAGTTGATCCCTGTTAGTACAGCGTACAGCACAGACTTTGCAGAGGGCTCTGAGACACCACTGCTGTTTATTTTGAGTTGTGAAGCACATAGAGACATAGACAAAAATGAATTTGGTACTTATTTACTTCATTTTCACATCACTCAAGCTTCTTTAAAATGTTATAGCGAAGGTCTGCTGGGCCAGAATCCTTCTGCAACTCCCTGCCTGGCATCCGAATGAGGGAGTCATGCCAGTTTAACTGACCTTAGTGAAATCAGCTGATGCCACCACCAGATTTGTTCTAGAACTCTTCCTGTCACAGTTTATACGGCTCTTCTCTCAGCCGAGCGAGTTCCTTTCATCTCCAGCAGCCTCAACTGCGTCTGTGAGCTATCTCAGCATTACATTTCTCTCTTCCAAGACCATCATTGGTTTGTGCCTCCAAATTTCCCACACTCCGGATGAAGTTCCCTACAGGGAGAAATAGTTCTTAGCTTCATCATAGCAGTCATTCACTCAAAGTGTGTTAGTTCAGATGAACACTATTGTCTGTGGTCTGGTAGTTGGATGCTAAAGGCCTTATTTGCAAAAGCATGTTTGCAAAACAGAAAGAGAGCATTTTGTAAGGTAGCAGCTTCAGAGGATCAACAAATTCTCTGCATCACCATTTTAAATTAATAGATCAGAAACCCCGTGAAGGCTTAAGAAAATAATCTAACCTGTATGGCTGATATGATTCCCGATTCAGCCCTGTGGATGTCTAAAGGAGTATCGACAGGACTATGTTAAAGTCTGCTCCTTTTAAAGCCTGTAGGATTTTGCTATGAAGGAGTGTGTGCAGTAGGTCTCCCTATAGCAGGTTAATGTTTGTGTATTGTCACCCTGACTGCACCCAGCATGGGAGCTAAAGTGGAGTAGAAATCAATGAAATAGCATTAGGATGCAATTGTCGCAAATTATCAGAGAAGAAAGAAGACAACTGTAATTCAGCAGAAGTAACACTTTACCAACTGCTCTCACTAAACATTAGTTTAGTGTGTTTTCAATTTCAAGGCACTTTCTCTGGAAAATACTTGGTCCATAATGACCATTATTATCACCATCCTAAAATTTGTAGAATTTAACCTAAACAAATTCCTCAAAGCTTGCACTTAGTTCTGATGTGCTCCATCCTATTTATCCCCAGTGTCAGTGAGGATCCTGCTTCACATTGTGAATACCGTGTCATTCCCAGAGCCAGCTGCTCCGAGCTGTTGTACAAACACTCTGGGTTTAGACAGTCTGTGCTCGTGTGTGTCCTATTTTGCTCACGATACCTGGAAGGACAAGGTCACTGCAGAATTCCTGTGGGGTCCCAGTTCTCTGCTGGTTTATTGGCAGTCACCACCCCTAAGGTTTTGTTACATCCCAACAAACAGTGGTTGCAACACCGCTTGCCATCCAGCAGTCCTTTTCACTCCCAGCAGCTTAGATCTTACCCTGTCTTTGTTCTGCTCACTAACAGACAAATTATTGATAGAATACAAAATTACTGCCAAACCCAATTAAACATTACCTGAAAAAATATATTTTGCGCCCATGCATCCTTGATATATAGCTAAACATTTCGAGGTTGCAGTGATAATTGTCTCTCTGATGCGATGTAGTATTTGCATTTTGTCATTCATCAATGTTTTTTAAAAGGGGTAGGATCACTCAAGGGGCTGGTTATGTCTTTCATTTCCTGGTTATCCAGTCAGCTCCTGCTCACGCCAGCAGGAATTGAAAGCTATTATCAATATTGAAAGCAGGATTTATGTGAAACAAGGATGGGATGTCAGTCAATCGCCTAATAGCAAATCATTCATATCCCAGTAACCACCTCACAACTATCAGTTTGTCCCGGGGCTCAATAGGGGATCAAAGGCTAAATCATCACCAAAGCAAAATTAATCTCCATGCCAGGTCAGGGTGGAAACCCATGAGGAATGTGTCCCTGTGCAAGAGAATGTCAGAATAAAGATGATAGTTTTCTCTGAGTGTGCTTTTGATGCATCTCAGCTCTGAACCACGAGGCAGTGGGTTTGTCAGCCTACACCAAGAAGGTATTAATTTTTTTTTAAAAAAAAGAACTTTTAAAGCAATACACATATTGTTTCGTATCTGATTACAATCTTGCTCTACAGAGGAATGAGACGAAGCCTCCCATATCAGGAAGGCAGGGGTGAAGTCTGGTTCAGCAATTGAGTTACAGAAACTGAGCACTATAAAACTGGAGGACATGCAGTGACGTTTTGGTTATTCACATGAGGATAAGAATCACTGGCCAAGGGGAAAAAGAGATATTTGACATTTGAAGAATTAGGGTGATAGGCAGGACCAGATTGATAACTGCTCCGGTGTGATAAAGGAGCTTGTGTAAAAATGCCATCACCTTCCAACTCCTTTTCTGGGCTGCATTTATGTCTGGTTGAACTTAATATCCTTTTCCCCTGGTGTGAAGAGGCATGAGTGGTTCTTTGGTATCTCTACCATCCTATCTGGACATTGAATATCACCTTACTCTCTTTTGTCAGTTTAAGGATTTCTCCTCCTTCTTCTCTCTCTCTCTGAAAATAAAGAATAAATATATAGAAAACTTGGAGTGCCTGCTTTCCAAGAGGTCCAGCTTTAAAGGTCCTCTGGCTACAACTTTTGTCCCTTAAGACGTGTGATATTTGAAGAAGGCAGAACCTTGCCAAAAATGAATCACCTTCATTTTAGATAGTGCGTGTCTGTGCATTACAAAACGCCTGTGCAGCATCTCTGCATCACTTTCCACACCACTATTGATTATTCCTGAGGATCTGATCACAGGCCACTTGATTTAGGTTCCCTTTTGAATATATTGCTGCTTTTCCGAATCCTACTATTTCCTGTCACTTTTCAGCCAGGTTTCTTGTGGTCTTCCTCTATAAATGGTCTGATACAACCATATCCTTGCCTTCACATTGCTTGGGGAAGCTTTCTCTGCCTCTGTGATGTCTTCAGAGTTTTTATTTCTAGTTTCTCTTCCGGTAATAGCAGAAAATTTCATTCCTTAGAATCTGATTCACTTTGGAGATACGTGACTTATCTAGGACATAACTACTCTTCAGGAAGTCAAGCACAGTAAAGCCTTTAGCATGAATCTGTTTATGGGTAGATGTGCTGGTATCACTTTCTTGTCACCTTAGCATGAATCGTGTGATGCAGAACACTGCAAGTCAGTCAGGAGGTACGAACAGTTGAGCAGTTCATAAAGCAAGTGTATATTAGTGCCTGAACATGGACAGATTCCTGAAGTAAAGACAGAGGTGAGGAAATGAGGCAAGTTTGGTTTGCTGGGAAGTGTAGGAAATGTGTTGAGAGGGAAGGACAGATCACAAGTATAGCTAGATAGGACGAAGTGCAACTACATCTCTGGATAAAGTCACTTGGTTTGTTCAGCCTGAAGAAGGGGAGACTAAGGGTACACCTCATTACAGTCTACAGCTTCCTCACAAGAGGAGGAGGAGAGGCACTGATCTCTTTAGTGTTTGATAGGAATGGTTGGACTCAATGATCTGATGGGTCTTTTCCAACCTGGTGATTCTATGATTCTATGATTCTTCTCTGTGGTGACCAATGATAGTACCCGAGATAATGGCAGGAAGATGTGCCAGTGGGGGTTAGGTTGGACATTAGAAGAAGGTTCTTCACCCAGAAGGTGATGGAGCACTGGAACAGTTCCCCAGGGCAGCATTCATGGTACCAAGCCTGACAATATTCCAGAAGCATTTGGCCAACACCCTCAGACGCACGGTGTGAATGTTTCAGGTGTCCTGTGCAGGGACAGGAGTTGGACTCACTGATCCTTGTAGGTCCCTTCCAACTTGGGACAGTCTATGATGTATGTTCTGACTAAAACCAGAATGATATCTGAGAAGGATCTTGAACATTTGGACTCGAACAAATTTGGACTCTATGGAAGACAAGGGAATGGGGGCCCTATCTGACAGTCTGTTAGACCTCAGAGCAGGCTCAGCTGAAGCACAGGGAAGTCAGAGAAAGTCCAAAGGAATGTGTGAAGTTTTCAGAGCAACAATACTGAAGATTGATTTAGTAACAGATGAGTTTGGGAAGAAGATTAGAGAGAAGTGAATTTAGGGAGAAAATCCAAATATCAATATGCCTGCAGCTTGAGGAGTTTATATTAGGCTACTGAGAAGATTAATCAGATTTCAAACCACCCAAACGATGTAGTGGATGGCATGTCCTACTCCACAGAATACAAACCACGCTACACAATTTGCTTTTTTTGCAAAAAGCCTGGTTATATATGCAAGTAATTTCCATTTTCCTGCTGCCTTATTTTTAACCCATTTAATAACCTTGCTGATCACAGTGCAGTCAAGTAGCAGCAATAGTGCCAATACCAGCATTCCAGCTGGGTTAATGAATACACATATGATTTTATGGAGGAGTATATCTCTTTCGACCCAATTTCAACCTTTCCTATTTCAAGCTGTTTAATAATAAGATATATTGGTTGGAAACAAACACCCATTTATGCAACATTAAAAGTTTAAACAAATTCCAGCTGCAATTATTTTAGGCACAGAGTGCGGGCAATCGGCGCGCGTAGGTAACAAATTAGTCTGTTAGCTGCAAACTTCTAATTTGTGGCACAGTTGATAAATGCCTTTCTCGGAACAGATGCAAATAACCAGACTTCTGTGTTCCTTGAGCCTGCATGATAATAGGTTCTTAAGCACCCTGCTAAGAATTAGGAAATTAGTCAAATGGGATCATACTTAGGTTGAGCTAATACTGCACAGCTGAATTTACCCACCATTATCTGTGGGCATAATTGGAGACAACTGTTTTTTGGACCAGCTGTGCAGGTCACAAAAGGATAATAATGGGGGCCTAGGCTTGCTGTGTCAGAGTGATAAATGATTATAGCATTGTATGAGTGGAGGAGCTGCCTTTAAACAGGTACAATTTAGGATTATTGGGGTTTTTTTAAGATTCCTAGAATTGACTGTGCCAAATTAAGTGGTGCATTGCTTATTATTTCTGCATAATCTGAGTCAGTGTAATTCTTACAAAGAAGAAAGCAAAGCTGTGGTAAGAGCAAAGGCATCTAAGAGGTGTCAGATAAAACTTTCCTACCACATAGAATCTATTTTACACCTTTCTGTTAGCTGTTTTTCCTGCTGTTTTCTCGCCTTTCCTTTCTCTGGGTGGGGGGCTTTACATCAATTTACGCTGATATTGTGGAATTTAAAGTGCCACTCATGCACTTCTGAATTTGTCACTGGTGCTTTTTAGCATTTAGGCTTTATTTGTTTGAATAGCTGTTCCTGGTGTTCTGACAAATACTTCTTTTAAATGCTGCATCCAAGTACAGGTCTTTACTACTGCTACCCTATAAATATGTTAACAGCTCTGCTATGTTTAGAGAACACAATGTGATATTAATATGGAATGTATCTTAGCTGCATCCATTAGTCATAAGCAGGTAAATAGAAAAGCACATTCTGATTTTAATTGCAGGGAAGATGTATCAAACTCAATGTCTGTCCTATTTTTTGCTTGCTAACGGCACTGTTAAGATTTACTTGTATGCACTATAAATTACCCTTTCTTTAATCAAAATTCATTATTTTTAATTTAAAAATAGAGTACCGAGATTATTTTAACTAGATTACCACTAAGGTTTAAATTTATAGTAGAAAAATGTTGGTCCTGCTGAGTACTCTCACTGTAGCAGAGACATGGATTTAGCTGCTATCCTCACAGAATAAGGGGAGGTCTAAAAAGTGAAGAAGGAGGTTAATTTTATTTTAAATTAGCTCCCTCAGTTGTGCTTCTGCAAGTCTTCCTGAACTTCCCAGGACTGCATCTGCAGTGATTACCAAAAATAGTTCTGGAGGCCACAGTTTACTGCAGTGCTCGCTCTGGCAGCAGCGCAGCAATGGGATGCTGGCTCCGCTCTCACAGCGCAACCTCCTCTCTGCTCCCGCTTGTTTGTTGGCTGCTGCTCCTGAAAAAAAAGGAGGAAATCTTTGCCTACTGATGGCACAGGCTGGCTGGAAGGTGAACTTTGTGCTCTTGGGCTGAACCGTGAGCTCTCGTAACAAGCAGGGCAGTGGCAGAGAAGGCTGCTTCTCTCTTGCTTCTCCCACTTGTGAGCAATGCAGCTTGATGGTGCTGAGGATAAGTGCAGAGTTGCTTCCATCTCATGAGGTGTGGAAATGGAGGCAAAGGATTGTTGCAGTAGTGACTCCAGCAGCCTTGTCTCTGTAACCCTTCCCTGCGCGTGGCAAGGGGCTCTGGCCACCTTCCCGAGGCAACGCATTCCATGACAAGTGTCACACTGCCAGCTCATTATTGGCATGTGACGCGCACAAACTATATGAAGTGTGTACATGTAATCCCCACAGAGGAGTTTATTATGCAAGTAATTGTATTTTCACACAAAGGGTCATTGGGCACTGGAATAGGCTGCCCAAGGAGGTGGTTAAGGCACAGGTAGATGAGGTCCTGAGGGACATGGTTTAGTGTTTGATAGGAATGGTTGGACTCAATGATCCGATGGGTCCCTTCCAACCTGGTTGTTCTATGATTCTATGATTTCCTATGATAACAAAGATTTGTTAGCAGAGTAGGTTGAAGTCGTTGCTGGTTATCTTAATCTCTGAGAGAAATGTTACCTTTGAGGCCTCCAATCTCCACGAGTAGAGGCTGATAATGTCGGCTGTCCTCAGGTTTCAGTCTCCAGAGCAAAATGGTCTTACTTTTTTCTGCACAAGTTGGCATCATAGACCTTATCTGACTTTGATAAAAGCTGTCAGAAAAGAACTTCAAGTGTCATAGTTGGTGTTTCCACCAAAATCCAAATAACACTTCTAGACTGCTCCTTTCCAGGTTTAAGATGTTTCTTGTTAGTGTGGGAAGGGAGAAGGGAAGACAGCAGTTGTGAAATGTTTTTATTGAAACTTAAAGGCAATTATTTGTGAATTCCCATTCCCTTAATTAAAAGTGTCACTGATTTGTATTTAATCAGCCTTTAACAAGCCTTATTGTGAAGTGAAAGAGCTAAACAATGTCTGTAATAGACTGGGAGGGTTAGCTGAACTTTGCTTAAATATAAAGGGAGTAGTGCATCTGGTGGGGAATGCAGCCCTTTCAAAGTTTAGGACACTCACCAGTGCCATGCAGCATAAATCACAGTGCAAACTGTGTGATTATACCCTGCAGGGAAATAGACTGTGTGTTTATGGGGCTCTTCACCAAGCACTTAGGAATAATCTGATATAAAGCAGCAGGGGAGGAGAGTAATGACAACTTCAAATTAGTTTAATGAATGTTTACATTAAAAAAGGCTTTTCTACAAACCTGAAAACACAAAGTGACAGTTTCCTCTCCAGACTAAAAAAACGCCAACCCTATACTCTTCCTTGAAATAGTGTTGATGGGGAAGACCTGGGAAATTTAACTCTTTCAGTGGGGTGGACTATCGTATCTTTATGTTTGGTGGTTGACTATCATTATACCACAAGTTGCTAGCAATCCAATTAGAAACACCAGTATCTGCTTGGTAGCTCAGCTGTTTAAAACTCTATGGATCTCAGGGGGGGGAAAAAAAGATGTTGAGAATTTCATTCTTGCAAAAAGAGCAAAAACCTCCTCAAAATGAGCTTTGTCAGGCTTCTGTATAACAAATGTATATCAAGAAGAAATAGAAATTAGGAAGAAATGTTTTGCTGTCAGGGTGGGGAGGCCCTGGCCCAGGTTGCTCAGAGCAGTGGTGGCTGCCCCATCCCTGGAGGGGTTCAAGGGCAGGTTGGATGGGGCTTGGAGCCCCTGATCCGGTGGGAGGTGTCCCTGCCCGTGGCAAGGGTGGGACTGGATGGGCTTTGTGGCCTCTTCCAAGCCATTCTATTCTATGATTCTATGATCATGCCGGACAAGGGAAAGAGGCTTCTTGAAAGTGGGGTTTTGAGTCATTTTTCAGTTCAAGCAACATCTTACAAGTTATATATTAAGATAAAAATATTAAAAATAATGCAGTACTTCTAGTTTTCTTCCCAGACTCAAGGTAAATAATTTGTCAAAATTCACACATACACACAAGGCATTGCTACGTGGAGTGAACTTTTTGGGGATTTTGGAAAAATAAGTGCCCTGTAATTCTGAAGCAGTTAAGAGCCTTCTAGCTGAGAAATTACCGTGCATTTCCAATCTGACATTGGAGCACTTTTCATTACCACAACATATGTTCTTGATGCATCACTAAACCTAGTTTTGTGGGGCCTATCATAGAATCACCAGGTTGGAAGACACCCACCGGATCATCGAGTCCAACTGTTCCCACCAGTCTCTAAACCATGTCCCTCAGCATCTCATCCACCCGCACCTTAAATACCTCCAGGGAAGATGAATCAACCCCCTCCCTGGGCAGCCTCTGCCAGTGCCCAATGACCCTTTCTGTGAAGAATTTTTTCCTTATGCCGAGCCTGAACCTCCCCTGGCAGAGCTTGAGACCATTCCCTCTTGTCCTGTCCCCTGTCACTTGGGAGAAGAGCCCAGTTCTCTCCTCTCCACAACCTCCTTTCAGGGAGTTGTAGAGAGCAATGAGGTCTCCTCTCAGCCTCCTCTTCTCCAGGCTAAACACCCCCAGCTCTCTCAGCCATTCCTCATCAGGCCTGTTCTCCAGCCCCTTCACCAGCTCTGTGGCTCTTCTCTGGACTCACTCCAGAGCCTCAACATCCTTCTTGTGCCGAGAGGCCCACAACTGACCCCAGGATTCAAGGAGCAGTCTCACCAGTGCTGAGTACAGAGGGAGAATAACCTCCCTGGACCTGCTGGTCACACCGTTTCTGATCCAAGCCAGGATGCCACTGGCCTTCTTGGCCACCTGGGCACACTGCTAGCTCAAGGTCAGTCAGCTCTTGACCAACACCCCCAGGTCTTTCTCTTCCTTGCAGCTTTCCAACCAGGCTTCTGGTCTGTAGCTGCTCAGGGTTGTTGTGCCCCAAATGCAGGACCTGGCATTTGACCTTGTTAAACTTCATCCCGTTGGTCTCAGCCCAGCAGTCCAGCCTGTTCAGATCCCTTTGGAGCCCCCTGACCCTCCAGCACCTCGACGCTTCCACCCAGTTTAGTGTCCTCTGCAAACTTGCAATGGGAGCACTCGATGCCTTCATCCAGGTCATTGATGAAGACATTGAACAGGGCTGGACCCAGCACTGAGCGCTGGGGAACCCCACTTGTAACTGGCCTCCAGCTGGAGTTCGCTACATTTCCCACCACTCTCTGGGCCCTCCAGCCAACCATTTTTCCACCCGGGAGAGTGTGCTCCTGTCCAGGCAGAGGTGACAGTTTCTGAAGCAGAATGCTATTTCAAATTGTATCCAATGGAAATCTGGGTTCTCCTTCCCAGACCAGATGCAATGTTTACCACTAAGATTTCTGCAACAGAGTAGGTGTATTTAAAAAGGAAAAATATCACAACAACTGCTTCCATAGTTAAAATACATGTTAGAAATAGAAGTTTAGGGGTAGGTTAGACGATAACTCCCAATGTTGTGAAACTTCCTTAGCAATTACTGGTGTGCAAAATAGTTCTAGGTCTGACCTTCACCATGCAGGCTTTTACAGAAATAATTTTGGCTTTTGTCCAAGGATGTGACAAATCAGTGACAAAACAAGTACCTATTTTTATTAATGAGCACATGTATTTCTTAAGCAGCTGTGGGAAGCCCTGATTTTAGGAAGCAGTTTGTCAAGTTTGTCATATTTGCCAAGGGTTGCTCTTAATAGAGTGCACATCCCACAATAATGCTTGTTCTGTAAAGCTTTCACATATACACAAAACACTTGGTTCTATGTCACTCGTACTAGACTATCTGTGACCTGAACAGTTGTTGCAAACCCCCTTGAGATTAGAATGAAGACTGTGCGCTCAGATGATGGGAAGAAGAGGCTAGGCTCTTCATAGGATCATAGAATGGTTTGGGTTGGAAGGGACCTCAAAGCCCATCCAGTTCCACCCCCATGCCATGGATCAGAGGCTCCAAGCCCCATCCAGCCTGGCCTTGAACCACTCCAGGAATGGGGCAGCCACCACTGCTCTGGGCAACCTGGGCCAGGGCCTCCCCACCCTCACAGCAAAACATTTCTTCCTGCAATCTCATCTCAATCTCCCCTCTTTCAGCTTAAAACCTTCCCCCTCTGTTCTGTCTTCTCAAGGAATAAATAATGCCATGTAAGGCCTATCCTGCAGCAGCTTTTCTGTTTATTATACTCTGGATGCAATGGGCAATATCTTTAAAGCAGAGCAGATACAGTGCCAATGTGGAAATCGATAGAGCTCCTGGAAGGGAGGGTGATTGACGTTTGTAAAGTTGTTAGAAAATGTTGCAAACTGTTAGGAAAAAAATGTCAATAATGCGTGTCATTTGAAAAGGAGGATTAAAAGAATATGTCTGAGGTTGGATTATGCTAACTGGGAGGCTTGGAAGTCCCCCAGGTTGCAGAGTGCTGACTGTGGGCTATGGTCAGTGGAAGAACAACAGCTACTGCCTGGATAGGAGGTGCTGTGAAATCTTTTTTTTCTTTCATCCCTCTTAAGCTGTATTTTCAGCTTTGTCGATGTTATTGTATGCTACAACTCCTCTAAAGAGCTGAGCCTTTGGTTACTCTCATAGAGTCCCTCCTGTTCTGTCAAGCGCAAATACGGAGACGTTTCACTGAATTTTTAAGTGCTACACAATGTATGTTTTCCTCTGGGGAGCATATTAGAAAACCACACTATTGATCGCTCTGGGAATTTCCTGCAGTGCTGTCTGGCAAATACAGTCCTATGGAAAAGCAGCTTTGTCCATCTTGCTGGTGGGGTGGGATGCACCATCCTGCACAAGCTGCCTGCAGGTGGAAGCTGTGCACTTGTATGTGTTTCTGGTGACTGGCTGTGTATCAAGTCTTCCACTATTAGAGCCTGATTTCCAAAGCAGCAGAGCTCAACTTATAATCAGTTGAGTCTATGAAAGCAAGTCATAGAATTATTGCTGCCACAGAAGACTCCTGTGTCCGTTACAGGAAGGAGGTTGTTTTGCTCTTTATGGTTTCTCTGCAGTCATACCTTCAGTCATCAGCAGAGTCTCTCTGAGAAAGCTTCTTAAACATAGGGTGAACTGGATAATGAGTCCAGATCATGGCAAGTGGAATTCCCTTTCTTGACCAAGCGACTGTCTGGGCTGTCTCTCCAGCCATCCCAGTGGAGTACATGGTGAGAGTCACTTAATTTTTGGTTAACTTGGGGAGTTTCCAGAACCCTGATGCTGCAGAGCCCAGACTTGCCCCATGCAGATCTTCTACGTGCAGGGTGATGATGCCTCATGTACCTCAGGGCCTTCCGTAAGGTTGAGATGCAGATTCTCCATCTTT
Source organism: Coccyzus lansbergi (assembly GCA_033558105.1). Classification (NCBI taxonomy): domain Eukaryota; kingdom Metazoa; phylum Chordata; class Aves; order Cuculiformes; family Coccyzidae; genus Coccyzus; species Coccyzus lansbergi. The sequence continues at coordinate 103,164 of JAUMJK010000059.1, read as the reverse complement.
TCAGGCAGGCAGAGTGGAGGCTTCATGCTCTGAGTGTTTTTCCTAGGCTTTCTATTTCAGACACCTTTAGTGTAGATTGTAGCCTGTAAACCTTTCTGCAGGCTGTTGGATGAACCTATCTGGATCGGTTAATTTTAATATCCAGCTATTTTACCAGGAAAACTGGCAGACTATATTTTTTGTTAACTCATTTTCCTTTGATAAGACTTTCTCAAATATGACTCTATCCTGTATGCACAGAGTTTAATGTTATAATTAAACATAAATTAAATTACTCTTCATGTGTTTTATATGCCATGTCTGCTTCAGTTTTAAAGCAGTTGGGATATTTAATCCTGATTTTTTCAAGACATCAGTGTGATACAAATTATCCAAGGATGAATTTATTGTCCTCTAATGTTTTTTTACAAATAATTCTTCCTTATGGAATATTATAAAGGAAAAATAAGGAGGTATTTTTCTGACTTAGTGGATTTCTACTCAAGATGTCGTGTGTCTGGATGTTTAAAATCCTCAGTGTGCAGCACCAGCGTGAGAGCCAGGGTGATAAATATCACTGAGTTGCTAGTTCTTTTACGCACTCTGTGTAGACACTGTGAACTTCACATTAATCATCACCAGGCTGTGGCATAACCAGCAAACACCAACTGTAGTAGGGGAGCCAAATGATTTGGGACACGTTCAAAAGAGCTTTAGTCTGCTGATGGACAGGACTGCTTAAATCAAAAGCAAAATAAATAAAATAATTCCCATTTGCCATCGAAACTATTCAGATGGGCTTCTGTTATTCAGCCAAACCTTAAGTATGCAGAGATGGATTATTTATCTCAGTTTATTCGTGTGTATAGACATAGGGAGAGGATCCATCTAATAGCCTTTTCTGTGTGCCTTTGTTGTGCTAATAAGAACAGTCAAGCAGCAGCTGAGGGGAAAAACACAACCAAAAAGACTTAACTTTTGGGGAAAAAAAAAAAATCAATTAGGAATTGTCTGCACGTCTGTCTTGCTCAGTAAACTGTAGAAAATAGACTGGAAACATGAAGCAAGCGTGGCCAAGTGTTTTCAGGAATGAACACGGGGAAAGTTTGAACATTAAGTAGCTGTTTTGCTCTGTTTGTGGATTGCCATCCTCAGCTTGCTAATGTATACCTAAAGGGGAAAGTAATTTCATGTTGTTAAAGAAGTTTTGTTCCCTTTTTCTCATTATCATTTGCTTAAAACTATTTTACTGGGAAACAAACCCAGGAAAAACTGTTTTTTAATCTGAAATTCTGTAAGCATTAGTCTCTGAAGGCTGCTGTTGGGTATAGGAACCCCAGAGAGAAGCACAAACGCTCCTCGGATAGACGTGGTCAGGAATGTGGTAGCGCTGTCCTTTTGCCCTCTGCTCCAGGGATACCTGGTGCTCAAGGGTGTATGAAATCACAAGCCCTGTAACACAGACTCACCAGGGCCAGCTGCAGCATCTAGATTCACCTGGAGGACTCCAGAGAGTCAGAGTAGGTGACTGTGGCTGGGCTGTGGCAAGCAGACCAAAGGGCTGCTGGCAGGAGCCTCACACGAACACAGAGAGTGGGTCAACTGAACCCTGAGCCGCACTTTTCCCACCTCTCCACAGTAAATTTGATTTGGGGATCTCTCTGCAAGCAGAAAGCTGTACTTGGCAGTAATCAATCAGTGCCTCTCACTCTACGCATCCAAAGGGAAAACTTTGCAAAATGAAGTATGGTTTAGAACTCCCCTGCCCAGCTTCTCTGCTCAGCTGCGCTTGGCCCAGCTTTGAGTTTCTGGACCAATACTAAGGTAAAGAAAAGCCCTTGTAAAGTAGAAAATCCCTGACTCTTCAACCCACCCCTGAGCATTCAGACAGAGGAGTGAGGAAGGCAAGGGTTCTCAGGAATCCAGGGCCCACAGAGGAGTTACTGAGGAAAACCTTTGCGTGATTTTAGCTGCATTTGGAGAGTGGTAGAAAAGTAACCTTTGCCACACATCTCCATTTGATCATTTTACTGTAGAATTATCACGACACCCTCCTGTGGTTTCCCAGCTGTGTATGTGTGACCCTGCAAAGTCAAATCCAAAGACATCAGGTAATGTGATACCCATTGCCAGACTCCGGAACTGTGAAGATGCGCAGTTTGTGCTGCCTTTTGAACTGACTGCATTGCCAAAGGTTTTGGTGGCTCTCTCCTTTCCTTGTCGTTAATGACTGCCTGACAATAATACCGTGACAGAAATGAAACTTTATTTTCTTCTACAAAAAGACATCCTTTTCTTCTTTTAAAACAAGTTAAGTAAATGTGATTTTCTTCTTCAACTGATGTGATCCAGCCTGGATACCTCCACTTAATTTTGGATACCAGTGTCTCTGAGCTAGAAGCTGGTCTCCTTGGCACCCTTGGCCACAGGGAAGCGATCAATGCTTCCAGGCACCCAATAATATCACAACTGCTCACTAGATGTGCCTCTTTCCTTTCCCTGATGAGGTCCTCTAGGGTACATAGGATCTGAAACCAGGCACCTCTGGTAGATGCTTCAAGTTAGATGAGACAAGTCATAGCCTTTACATATAACTTAAATTACTGGGGACTTGATTGGGATAGGATTTTGTTCCATGTGTCAGGTTGACTCTGCATGTTTCACATTGATTTTTATTTATAGTTTTGTTTTAACAGATGAAACTCGTGGCAAGATAAATAGTCGCTGCTGGAATTTGGTCAGTGGTAGTTTGAGTTGCTCAAATGGGATGAGAGCTGTTGTATGGAGGACTGAAAAGTTTCATGTCCAGATTAAATAGTTTTTTGCTGCACTCTTTCTTGTCTGAGTGAAGCGCCTGAAGTAAGCAATGAATATTTGAAATGCAGGCACAAGCAACTGATAAGAAAAATACAATTACAACTAGCCCTAAAGATATTGCACTTAAAGGGGGATCACACTTATGTGCATTTAGAAGACAATATTAATAAAACACTTAAAATAACTTCATATTGGGGAATTAGGCTGTTATTTTTTAATGAAACTCCGGGGCCATTTTATCCAGACAGAGTGTTACTTTTATTCATATAATAGAAATACTGATAAAACAATCACATTTCTTTAGTAACTGGAAGCTGTGAATTTTAACAATCCCATTAATAGTTTTAGATAACCGGAAAAGTAGATTTAATAAATTAGGAAACTTTCCATTTAGGAGCTGAAAACCCATCCCCTTTCAGAGGGCCACGTACTCCCTGTGCCAGCACTGTCCCAGGATAGCAGTGCTCGCCCAGGGTCTCATCCTGCCCCCTTGGCTGGACCCACAGCCTCCCACAGAAAACCCTGCTCCCAGTCCTGCCCCACAGCAGCCAGAGCTCCTCTCCTGGGTGGAGGAGGATGCAGCAAGACTGACCCTTGCCCTCCTCCCAGTTTGAGTGAGATGTTGGAGCTGAGTTTGCAAGGCTGACAGTGTGCTTCTGCTTCTGCCTCAATTTGCAGTTTTCTTCTGCTCATGGCATTTTTCTTAATTGTTATTTTCCAAGCCCACCGTGAGAAGGTGCAGGCTCATGGCCATGGGGCTGCATTCCACCCACAACGTTCTGTGATTTAACCATCAGTTCCCACAGCCACATCTCTAGATCTCTTTATTTATTTATTTAACTGTTTGTTGCACTTTTATTCCTATTTTTTAACTCCTTCGAGCACTTTTTGACCCTGTTTTCCCACTTGTAGTAAGAGCGATTATTTTTCCAGCAGCCCTTTCATGTGCAGAAGTGTCTGGCTGCACTGCAGGTACCAGTGTAATGCTGCTGTTGCACAAAGGACTTTAGATGCCCCCTTTTTTTTGTTATAAACAATTCTGACCAAGAAATTTAATCAGATCTCCAAATTATTTTGTCTGAGAAAATAATTAAAAGAAAAATCCATAACTTATTGAATGATTCAGGATAACTCTGTTGGCATAAAGCTGTTGCTTGGAACACAGAGGTTATGCTTGACTTCATTAAAAAACAGTATTTGATATCCCTTCACTAAGTGTCCCTGTGATAACCACAGTCATCGTACAAGGAAGGTGCTTGAGTGTTTGATCTTTGGTTTTGGTTTTTTTTCAATGTTTCTGTGCAGTAGGAGGAATATCTGATGGTTGCTATATGTGGGTTTTTTTAAATAGTGGTTATTGCAAATTATGACCTTTAAAATATCCTGTAGCAATGTAATGCTTATTGTAGAAAACTTTGGGAGTTCAGTAAGGCTGTTGTAAAAAGGAGTGCTACTATTTCATAGAATCACAGAATAGTTTGGGTTGGAAAAGACCTCCAAGCCCATCCAGTCCCACCCCTGCCATGGGCAGGGACACCTCCCACTGCATCAGGGGCTCCAAGCCCCATCCAGCCTGGCCTTGAACCCCTTCAGGGATGGGGCAGCCACCAGTGCTCTGGACAACCTGGGGAGGACCTCCCTATCCTCACAGCAAAACATTTCTTCTTCAGATCTCACCAAAATATCCCCTTTGTCAGCTGAAAACTGTCCCCACTCATCCCCTCCCTGCACTCCCTGACCAAGAGCCCCTCTTCAGCTTTCCTGGAGCTCCTTTCAGTTCTCGAAGCTGCTCTAAGGTGTCCCTGGAGCCTCCTTTTCTGTTTGTGGTCATTGCAAGGTCTCTCTACTGTGGCCTTTGTACATAAATCACCTCTGCTTTCTTTCATTTTTCTGTAAACTGACAGTAAATTCCTTCCATATTGTAACTGGGGAGTTTCAGTTGCTTTTGATTTTCATTTTCATAGAAAGAATTACTGGGCCCTAAAGCTGCCTCACCTTTAGAGCCCACCCTTGCTCTCTCTGTGGGATTTAAGTTGGTTAACCACTTGCTGCTGTTATATAACACCACATCTAGAACATCATCATCATTTGTGAGCTCCTTTGTGGTGGGAAAATGTGAGAAAAAGACCTAGGAGGGGCTGCAAAATGTGGATCGAGAAGATTTTATGTCATTGTTCTCCAACCTTGGGAATTTGGCATCCTTTTTTTTTTTCTTTATGGCATTTCTTCTTCTGTAAAGAATTGGGATTGTTCAGCCTAGAGAAGAGAAGGCTCTGGGAAGACCTTAGAGCAGCTTCCAGTACTGAAAGGGGCTCCAGGAAAGCTGGGAAGGGGCTCTGGATCAGGGAGAGCAGGGATAGGATGAAGGGAAAATGGTTTAAAGCTGATAGGGGGGAGATTGAGACAAGATCTTGGGAAGAAATGATTGAGACAAGATCTTGCTGTGAGGGTGGGGAGGCCCTGGCCCAGGTTGCCAAGAGCAGTGGTGGCTGCCCCATCCCTGGAGGGGTTCAAGGCCAGGCTGGATGGGGCCTGGAGTGACCTGATCCAGTGGGAGGTGACCCTGCCCATGGCAGGGGTGGAACTGGATAGGCTTTGAGTTCCCTTCCAATCATTCTATGTTCCTACAAAATGATGATTTAAAAAAAGAAAAAAAGAGTCAAAGGGTACACTTCTGTGTTTTCCTATCCAGGATGCAGGGCAAGAGGGTTGTTTGCATTTTATTGCATCATTTTATTCATCTTTCCTCTCTGTCTGCAACTGAAGGCGAGTGCCTGCATTGACATTCTCCAGCAGATAATTGGAAACCATGCAGTGTTGTTTCCTGGAGAATATTATTGGCTCTTTTTTCTTAAAATGTTGTTATCCTTTGTTCTGAAGCCTTAAAAGCTTTGTATGGCTCTTGAGGTGAGGTTGCCCTAAACATTTGTTCTAATGTAAACAGGAGACTGACAGCTTCTCAGAGGAAGTGGTTGGGTGTTCTTGGCCTTGTTTTGTGGGTTTCTTCTTTTTCCATGGGTGAGCACTTCTGTTTCTTTTTTTCTGCATTGTCTTGGCATTTGCTGCTGTTGCAGACATGTATTTCTTGAGGCAAATGATATCCAGACCTGCCCGCACTGTCCAGCGGAACTGCAGCTTGAATGCTCCTTTTGTCCCTGCTTTTAATGAGATGGGGAAGAGAAATTTGTGGAAGGAGAGCACTACTAAGATAGTTGTATCCTTCTCTTTTGTCTCTAGTTATTTTTCTCTGGTTTGGTTCTGAGGATCTCTTAGCCAAGACTGCAGTTACTCATTTTCCTTAAAAAATAACATCTAAATAGAGCAATTGATTTGTGGATATCATACAAATTTGTTTTATGGTATTCTGAATGATTTTATGGCCATCAACACAATAAGCGCTATATTAGAGCTTTAGCAGCTTTGCCATAACTTGCTATGAAGTATGGAAGGTAATGAAGGCAATAAATTCATGCTCCTTGCTAGTTTTTGCTGTTGTCCGTGGCATAACTGCCCAGTGTATGAGTGAATGACATACTGTCAATCCAGGTGCATCAGCAGGACAAAAATATTCTTTTTTTATAACCCACCTCTCACTTCCTATCTGCCATCTCCAGCCCATGGAGCAGGAATCTTCCACTCGTCAGGTGTGAGTGTTAATGTACTGTTTACTGTATGTCCAGCATTCTGCACTGCTGAACTCCAGGTGTTCTGGCCTATATAGGTACAAAAACCTCTCCATCTTGCTGTTACCTGTGCCACAGAGTTTACTCATGCAAGGGTTCAGCAAAGTTCAGAATTAAAAGCTACATTTGGCTTAAGAGTGGAGAGACGTAAGTGGTAGTCAGGCCATGTACTACTAGTGAGGCTAGATCAGGAACTCTTCATAAATGGTTGGTTTCAGGGTAACACAGAAGTGCCTCTTCCCTCAGGGCTGCCTGCAGAGTCCTAGAAGCCCTGGGGGACTTTTTTTGTGGGAGAGGGAATTTATTGGAGGTTTTCTGCTGTAATTGTTTTTCTTCAGAGTCTGTCCTGACGGCTGAACTCAAGAAGTTTTTGGGCCAGTCTCCTGACAGGGCAGACCCAGGGATGCAGGAGGCAGCTGAGAGCACCCTAGAGGCACCCGGTCTCCAAACTCAGTTAATCTGCTGAGATTACTGTGCTCCAAAGGCTGAATTTCCTAGCTGTTCTGTCCATGCTCACCTGTCCCATGTGCTGCTCTTGTGGGACGCAGCTTATGGGCTGTTCCCAGTAGGGGTGAGTGAACTAGCTGGGGGGATCATCATTGCCTTTTATCATCAGAGATGGAGTTGCTAACTTTAGGCAAACAGTGGTTAATCTTTCCAAGAGGGTAAATTTATAGCCTTGCTTCGAAGCGTTTGAATTCATTGTTACAGCTAATGGACATCTCATATTGTCTTAAATCACTGGCTCCTTAGTGTGCCAAATAGTAATAGAAACCTTAGAGCTACCCTAATTTGGCACCTATGCTTCAAATCAGTTGCCAAAGGAACTTGGAGGGGAAAAAGGAAGATCAATTGAAATGTTTTTCTGAGTGCTTTCCCTGTGAAATGCTTTGCAGGGCTTGAACTCCTGAATATCATATGCAGAGTACTGTACTTTAAGTTCATGTGAGCTGCATGGTTACTTTTCCATGTTAACTGAATGTATGTAATTTACCATAGAGGGAGATAAATATTGATTTGGTAAGCAAATGAAAAAATGTTACAAATGACCTGAACTCCTTCTGTATGGGCCCGTTGCTGTTATGTGAAATGAAACAGTTGACTCTGATAATGAATGACCTCCTGTAGAAGTTATCACTGTGTGAAGTATGGTCAGTGACTTTATATGGCATAATTTATGGATTTATCTTTTCATTTACATAAGCAACCTCCTCCTCTACGTACCAGTGGCATATCCCATTGAATCTCACTTCATATTATGTGAGCAATTAATATAGAGTCCCACGTGTGCTGAGCAAAGGACCTCTGCACTTGGCTGTCATCTTGGTAGAGCCGAGAGGCAAAATCCTGCGACACTTGGGTTCCAAAAGCTGAAACTTGATGAGGATTTGTGATCCTACCCAGGGAGACCCACTTACATTGAGGTAGCTGCTTTAGAGAAGTGTGGAAGGGCTCTGACAGACTCAGCCTTTGCATCTGCCTTCACGCTGGCACAGCTAATGTGCTCCAAAAACACAAGTCTTGCCCCATTTCATGATAATGGGCACAAGGATATTAATACTAAAAGAAAGGCCTGGAGAGTTTAGCCTCTAATGAGATAATCTGAGGAATTTCGCAGGAAGCCTATGATTTATCTTGCCCAGCATTCGCTCTTTGATGGCACAGGCTTGTTTCCTATTTAAGAAAGACCTTTTCTTTTTTCTAGCTGATCATTGCACTGTACAGCAGATTTTTCTCTTGAAAAACGGTCTTGCATGTGATTAACTCTATGGTATATAATAGAGAGAAAGCTGCAAGGTGATAGTTAATGGCATTTCAAAAGCCATTGTTAACCTCAGCTTATGGAGATTTACAGGGATTGCTTAATAGAATCAATATGTTGATTACATTTTTCATAAACATTTATTTGTAATATCAGTGCTTCGGTGTGATAAGGGAATTCATAGAATCATAGAACAACCAGGTTGGAAGGATCATCGAGTCCAACCATTCCTATCAAACACTAAACCATGTCCCTCAGCACCTCGTCTACCTGTGCCTTAAACACCTCCAGGGAATGTGAATCAACCACCTCCCTGGGCAGTCTATTCCAATGCCTAATGACCCTTTCCGTGAAAAACTTCCTCTTAATCTCCAGCCTAAATCTCCCCTGGTGGAGCTTGAGGCCATTCCTTCTTGTCCTGTCCCCTGTCCCTTGGGAGAAGAGCCCAGATCCCTCCTTTCTACAACCTCCTTTCAGGTAGTTGTAGAGAGTAATGAGGTCTCCTCTCAGCCTCCTCTTCTCCAGGATAAACACCCCCAGCTCTCTCAGCCGCTCCTCATAAGACCTGTTCTCCAGCCCCTTCACCAGCTTCGTTGCTCTTCTCTGGACTCACTCCAGAGCCTCAACATCCTTCTTGTGGTGAGGGGCCCACAACTGAACACAGGATTCAAGGAGTGGTCTCACCAGTGCTGAGTCCAGAGGAAGAATCACCTCCCTGGCCCTGCTGGTCACACCATTTCTGATCCAAGCCAGGATGCCATTGGCCTTCTTGGCCCCCTGGGCACACTGCTGGCTCATGTTCAGTCGGCTGTCGACCAACGCTCCCAGGTCCCTCTCCTCCAAGCAGTTTTCCAGCCAGGCTGGAAAATATATTTAGTATACGTATATATATATAAAAATATATTTAGTATACGTATGTGAAAAATTTCCACCTCCCTCTTCTGTGTTTATAAAAATGGGTGCACTTAGTAAGTAATTTTTCTCCTGAAAAGTAGTTTTTTTGGTCTTCCCAGTATGGTGTGTTTATGTATCGATATACATATATACACGCAGTTGTACCATGTTTGTATATCTCTCTGTATTTTTGTATTTATAGTTCATTTCCCGTGCCTTTTTAATTATGATGCGGGTGGCTGAAGAGAGCAGAGATGAATGATAAAGTGATGTGGGAAAATGCAAATGTGAACCACTGGGGAAAACAATGAGAAGACATGAACACTGGAAAAAAAAAAAAAAAAAAAGAAAGAGAACAAGAAGCACCAGGAGTGAAGTGGTTAAGGAGGCTGCCACAGCAGGAAGCGGATATAACTCTGTTTGCAGTGTGCTCATGGGAACCGAATTGGAAAGTGTTGTGGTAAAAGTGTGTGGAAAAAAAAAAAAAAAGAGAGAGAAAAAAGAAAGAAACATGAATTGAGCTATAAATAGTTGATTTTCTTTGAAGTTCTGTGGCCAACAGTTAATGTTACTGGAAATCTCATGAAGAGTTGTTGTTTTATAAGCTCTGAATGATGTAAAGTAAAGAGAACATTAGCTCACCTTCAAAGGCAGCTGTTTTGCACAGAGTTTTGAGCTCCTGTGGCAGGTACAGACTAAGGGAAAAAAAGCCTTGTATTCCTTTCCTCTGCTTGTGATGCTACAGAAATACCTTTAAAGTGAAAGGAAAGATAAAAATGTGTATTTGTAAGGATAATGTCTATATTACCCTGTTAATGAAAATGAGATAGGAACATTTCTGTTTATCCACGCTCTTTGAAATTCAAACCCCCTAGAAGAAATTAACTCTAAACCAGCAGGTTATTTTCTAACCTGTTTGGATTTTTAATCTGAGAAAAAAACAAGCCAGTAACTTCTAAGTGAGCAGAAGTCTAATAAATGTACTTGAAGGTCACAAATTACTTCTGGGATTTATCTGGAAGAGAAAGATTGTTTTCTTCTTTAAACACTGCATTTGGCTTATTTAAGCTTTTATTTTTCCCCCCTATAAATAACTAGCTGTCATATTACAGTTAGGTGCCACATTCCCCTGTAAGGGGACAATGTCATTACCAGTGAACGTGATTATATTTCAAGCTGGTAATGATGTTGGAAAGCTGGAGATTTTGAAGAAATTATCTTTCTTGCTTCCACATTGAGCAATTCAGATGGGGCTCTTGGAACAGCTATAGCTGGTGATGTCTGGTGGCTTCCAGTTATTTAGCAGAATTTGTCTCAAAGCCTTTCACAAATTAATGGCTGCTCCTTCTCAAGCTGTGCTGAGATGTGTGGCTAACTCATGAGGGTAATTAGCACAGTGCAGGTGTCAGGATTATGACCTCAAACGCATTTTTCTCCACATGCAGTAGTGTATTTCCAGTATGTCTTTTAGCTTGATATTTGTCCATCCTAAGTTTCCTGGAAAGGGGGATGAGATGGTACTATGTGACATGGTGAAACGTCACCATCTAGGCCCTTTCTGAGGGTTTTCCCCATTGCTAGGTATTCATGTATAAGGAGGTGCAAGTTGGAGGCATGGAGAATAAGCACATCCTGGTATCCCTCGGTCAGATGAGACCAGCATCCCCAGGAGAATCTGTGGCCACAAGTGCAGCTCCTTTACTGCTCCCTGGCTAGAGTGTGACTGGAAAAAAATCAGATTTAGGAATTCTTTGTGGGTTGGGCACGCCTCTCCAGATCCATTGCACTCCTGCAGAGCAGGCAGGACTTGCTGGCTAGACCTCTTCATAACAACCCTGTCCCTTGCTAGAGGGATGCAGAAGGAACTTTGCTTGGAAAACCTCCCCGAACAGCCCACCTCCTTCTGTGGCCTCACTGAAAGTCTGACGACCTTGTGGTGTGTAACTTAAATATTTCACCAAGTTAGGTTGTGGTTGAGAAGGTGAAATTAATTAAATCTAGTTTTAGTCCAGCTAAAGTGGAGTCCAGCTCTACAGCAGAGGACGTGGGGGCTGGGATTCTTGTCTTGCAGTTGTTTTGAATTGGCTGCACAACTGTCAGCATCGTGTCCGGTGCTCGAATTCTTTGCTCTGGGGGCCCTTGTCAACTCACATTCAGCTTGTTTGCAGACAAAAACTACCAGCAGGGAATGAACTGTGATTGAAATTGAGCTGCTGAGCTGCCATGCAGGCTCTCAGTGAGATAGGGCTGCTTTGTATACAAGTGTCTGAGCTCTTTGGGACTGCCTTTACTATTGTTTAAATAAAATCCAGTTCTGATTGGTTTACTGAAAAGCTCTGCCTACCCTCAAGGCCCTGTTTTGTGCTCAGATTATTAAAAAATTAGCTGGAGGCTGTGTTTTGAGTTTAATTCACTCCATCATTTTTCTTCCTGCATAGACGTATTTCCCCCTACAGCTGCAATCTGCAAGAAGTAACTTTAGTGCTGAGATATGCCACGGTCTACCCAAATCAGCCTGAAATATGTGAAGGCAGTAGATTTGAATTAGACTTTAGGAGAAGGATAGAACTCCTGGAGCAGATATTTGGATTTGTTTTCAGCAGGCTAGAGTTCGGTGCTGCCAAACAGAACTGAGGGAAGGAAAATCAGCCGGGGACTTTGCTCTAGATGCAGCTGACCTGGGGCGTGTCATTAAATACAATAATTCTGCCATTGCACTATGCTTCTAGCAAAAAGAATCTTTAGACATTTTAGAGAGAGAGGAATTTGTATGGATAAAACACAGGGTGAAAAATCTGACTGTATTAAACCAACTAGCACTATCAGAGTTCATAGAATTATAGAGTGTCCTGGGCTGGAAGGAACCCCCAAGGCTCAAGTCCGACTCCTGTCCCTGCACAGAACAACCCCAAAATTCGCACCATGTGTCTGAGGGCATTGACCAAGTGCTTCTGCAATATCGTCAGGCTTGCAAAGCTGCCTTCATTGTGCCTAGAATTCTACCCTCTGTTATTGTTTCTTCTTACGTTTAATTTCTTTTCCACCTCGCTTCTACCGCAACGCTGCACTGCTGACTTGTAAAGGAAATGTATGTTAGAATGAATCATCAGGACAGAAAAGTCCTAGGCTTTTTGAATGCACCGCTAAGCAGCTTATCTGCATCTAAATATCTTTACAAATCTGAGTCTTAGTGAGAAACTTAATTCTGCTTTAGTCAGGCAAGCCTGGGATATAACTGTCCAGCCCTCAAGTTTTACTTTTTGATTGAATTTACACTCTCATGCAAACGTCTTACGCTACCTGTAGGAAGGTGCTAATTTGATTTTTAGGCAAAAGATTGTTCAGCTTCAGTGCAACACCAGGCTCTGGGTGAGGCCATATGAACAATAGAGATCATACTAAATGCGTTATTACTTTTTTAATTCAAGAAGATGAAGTCATATTAGTAGGAATAAGCTTTTGGGTATTTATTTAGTTGTGTAGTTCTATGTGATGTTTTGCATGCCATGATATGACATTGACAAAAAAATATACCCTAGAGCTTTGTGGATCTTTAGACCTTGCTTTGGAAAAACACAGATGTTTCTTCCCAGAAATCCTGTAGTACGATGACTGCAAATTTCATATGAAGCAGTATTTGCATCAAGGAAATTTTGCCGGTTTTTCTGTCCACATCACTGATGTTATCGTACTGAAAACATCATTGTAGAAGTTCCTCTAGATTATGATAAGCCTGATACATTAGTGAAAAGAATAATATGATGCGGTGTCTGCAATAACACGGATATGAGCCTTGATGGTCCAGGAAGTCTCCTCCACTCCACATTTCCATCTCCTTAGTACCAAAAAAAAAAAAAAAAAAAAAAAAGGTGTTTGTTTAGTTAAGCATTAGGTAGCTAATCCAACTTGGCTATTTCGATTTTTAATCCTATCAGGGACAAGGCTCTCTTTACCCTGGAAAACAAAACTCAACAGAAAATGCACTTCGGTTGGCACCGAAAACAAAGCTGCAGACTAATTGAATTCCAAGAAATGTTAATACTATTTTTCTTCTATTCTTGCAGAACAATACCTTAATTCTTGATGCTTGTCTTCAGTTATGCTCCTTGTCGCTAATGCTGAGCTAATGGGAGATTTGATGGAACAACAACGTTCCTTTATGGCAGCTCTTACTGCTATCTAGCCTTAAAGCTGGTCTTTCTCTGCACGGGTCACCCCAACCAAAGGCAGAAGGGCACAGAAACTAGTGTGATTCCCAAATAATAAATTATTTCATCTCATTCTGTACATTATATAGTCATCATGTGGTGGGAAACTGAAGCCATACTTTTGTTTCTGGTTGGCTGCAGTGTAAAAATGTGTGCTGTGGGCTTTTTAACATCCTTTGTTTGCATCCTAAAAACCAGAGCTCTCCCATTGAGAACCAGGAATCCTCTTGTGTTCTTGTGAACATGACATTCACAAATGCAGCGAGAAGAGCTTTTAATGTTGGCAAGGAGCATGGCAGAGGCATTTCACAATGTGCCACCACTATCCTGAGGAGAAGTGAGGAGTGCTAATCCTGGAAGTTTGCTCAGAAGTGTCCAAAATTATTTTCTGAGTACAGGAGAATGAACGTATAACTTAACTTTCTAAAAAAAAAAAAATGAGCAATTCAGCGATCTCTAAATCCCAATTGACTCATTTGTCCTCAGTGCAAGAGAATGAACCCCATTCAGACCCGTTCATGCACAGATAGATGAGAAGTGATGGACTCTGGTCCCAGACATGTTTGTATGGTTGGAACTGTGAAGGTTTAGGGTGCAGTTCCCATATATCACATCTCTAGTGTCATGTTCTAAGTTAGTGACAGGCCGTGGAATTGTAGTAAACTTCATGCTAGGAAAATAGCAAAGTGCCTTGGTGATTAGGTCTGGTGGACCTGCTGAGGTGGACAGATGGAAGTTGGAGTGTGGTCTTCAGAGGCATGGAATGAGCAGTCTGCCTTCTCTTCGTGTGTGATACAGTACGTTAAATTTATGGGCCCAGGGAACAGAGCCATGGGTAATGCTTCAGGGAAACACACGAGTGGAGCTGCCTAATTTGTACTTGGATTATCAGCCTCATCTGAAAGGAAACAGTGTCTTTACTTAAAGTTAATGAAGATTGTTTTTTTCTGAGATGGCAAGAAAGGAATAAGAGTTTGTGATTGTGCACCTTTGAATGGCAAAGACAGCTTAGAAACAGCATTTGTAACCTGACCTGACCCATAGTTCCCGCAGTCTGGTGTTATGTATGAGGAGCAGCGTGAATCTTATTCCAAAGGAACTACAATGAGCTTGTAAGCTCAGAGAGCTTTGCAGTTGTAAAGGCCCTTATAGCAGCAAAGTTTTCTGTTTCATTAAGAGACCTTTTCACAGTTTTAATTGTTTAGAAATATAGTTATTAACTACATATCATGTCTGGGAAAAACTGATTACTCAACAGTTCTTGAGTAATCCATGTGATATCTTGCATAATGCAGTCAGCTGAATATACTGAGCTGGTTTTAATAAAATAAATACAGACTATTCAATATGTAAATGAGCCAGTTAAAAATATACACTAATGGATTGTTAGCCTCTCTTGAACTTGTGTTCTTACTGAAAATCACATTAAGGGAATATAGTTATGGCAATATAGACCTGTTTAAGGAAGAACCCAGTAAGCACACTGACCTGGGAGATACCACAATAGGGAAACTGAGCAGAACATGTAGCACTTCTCAAAGCTCAATAGACTGAGTGGGACACTGGGATGCTGCTCCTGCTGGGCAGAGAGCTGGTTGGATGGTCACTGGCAGGGAAACCTTCCACAAGAAATGAGAAAATGCTCATTTTCTCTATCTACACTTTGCTGACATGCTAAAAAGGTGGCTTTGGGAGCCACACACGTGCATCAAAACTTTTCTTTTATGTGTACCATTCATAATCCACAATCTCTAGATGGGCTGTGCTTGGCTTCTCAAAAATGGAAGGGTAAGAAGTTAGGTAGGTTTGTTCACTAGCTCTTTAAAAAGCCTACAGATCAGTGTATTAAGGCTTTAGCCAGCCTACCAAGCATAAGTCTTTTATCTCTTTCATCGAGGTTACAGCTCTGTGTGCCCTGCTGCGGAAGCTAACACTCATCCCCAGGCCAAACTGGCTTTATCCGCCCAACTTTGGGGGGGAAGGGGGGTCAAAAAGACATAGGAACCAATGCATGTGTGTTCAGCTGTGAGTTATTTGCATGGCACCTGCCCACGTGCCGACTCCAACCATTGTTATCTGCCTTTCATTTTCACAAGCACAGGATTTTACTCCTAAAAATAGCTGAAAGAGAGCCACAGCAAATAGGGCTTCTTTAGATCACCTTGATCACTATCTGCAGTTGTGTGGGTTTAGAAGTTAAAAAGTCGATTTGGGTATCGAATTAGTAAGTGTCTCTGGAACGAAACTGTCGTGTGTGAAGGAGAGAGGATGCTAAACCTGGGCCGCATTGTCAACTGCATGCCAGTTCTTTGCACCCAAGACATAACTAAATTCAAAATCATCTGGGCAAGGCAGAAATGTAGTTATTTTTAACTAGAACACTATATTGTCAAGCTGTAGCCCATTTAATTTTTCATATTTTATACACCCAGTTCTTTTTATACATTTCTCTCTCCGTTAAAACTGGAGCTTGAGATGGAATAGTGCCCCCTCAGCCGTTTAGAAATAAAGCAGGGGGACCACTAACTGGGCTGGCTCTGCAGCTTTAACCGGCCTTTATTACCATAGCCATAAATAGCAAACCGCCCCAAATATTACAGGAGTTTTGTTGGCTTTAACCAATGAAGTAGAACAAGACCTCTGAATACCCCATTAGTTCCAGTGCTGTGCTTTGACGACTTTGCATTGGCAGCTCTTTTTCTATACAAGTCACTAGCCTCACCCGTGTCTCTTAACAAATACGGTTGACAGGCACCATTGCAATTTTTCTGCATGTTCTGACAGTTTAATTCAGTACCTCCTGGCTAAGCAGCCAGAGCCTGAGGGGGTAATTCAGCACCTTGGCATCACACTGCTGCAATTAAAATAATTAAGGGACTTGGGATGGGCTTACAGAGCTTTCCTTCTTCTGCAGCCTTGAACAGAGAGTGCACTTTCCTATTCCCCCATGGAATGAATATAGGAGTTTCCTTTGCAATATGCTGCAGTGAAATTTTTTAAGATGATGCTTATTTTCAGCCTCTATTTGCAAAGCTCTTTGCATTTGAACCTTATGATTTCTTTCCCTCTCTCTTTGCTTGTATACAACCTGATTTCCTTTTCTTATTTTTACCTGAAGTACAAATGGACAAATATTTTGTATTCCACCTGTGGTTTCTTTTGATTAAGAGAAGTGGTAAACCCTTGGCTGCATAACCTTAGTCAGATCACTCACTTTGGTGCTTAGTAGGGACAACTAAGCAGAGCTGTCTAAATTAGTAGGTTTCATTCCCCTTACTGAGAAGGGAAGAGAAATACTAAAGACATGAGCTGCTTTACTCTAACATTGGTATCAGAGGGAAACGGGATGACCAGGCAGGGATTTATGTGACTGTGTGCATATGTTTAGCAAATCCTAATGTACGTATTGTGTATGTTTAATGAAAAATGTTTGTTGCTTTCCTTTCTTCATGTTTCTTATGCTAAGTGTATTTATGCTGCTTGCATGTATAAGAATCCAACCGAAACACATTTCGCTGAGGTGTGTCTTCTGTATCTCTCTAAACCAAGTGATATCCAGATTTTACTGAATGGAAACCTCCCCTGACACCTCTGGGCTTGTGTTCCACCTGGGAGTTCACCTTGTTCGCTGTGTAAGTGAACTCCAAAGGATGGAGATAAGCATTTGAAAGGAGCTGTGATAAATATCAGTCGTGTGAAGTGAGCAGAAATGCTCTGTGTCATGTTCAGCTCATCTAATGTAGGCAGCACACGCAGGTGTATCGCACACTGATCTGAGCTGCCTTATCTGCACGTATGGTGTGTCTGCCTGACGCAGCCTTTCCCTGGATAGCTCATATCAAGCTCAAAAACTGCTGCCCCTGTAGTTTGTCAGGCCTTGAAACATTAATCACGAGGAGGGAAAAAATACTCTCAGTCAACAGTATTGCAAGGGATTTGTTCACAGGTCACAGGTTTTCTGCAGCTCAGGAGACCTGTGTGGTATCCACGGAATAAAATCCAAGGTGGTAACCCATCAACATCGGGGCTGATAACCAGAGCCAGGCTCTACCTTTGATGCTTACCATCTTTAGCTGTTTCTAAGCTTGGAGAGCAGGCTGGCGTTGCCATAAATTCCTGTTCCTTTCCCTGCTCACCTGTTTTTCAGTCACCAGATATTTCTGTTTGTTTTCTTGGCTTCCTCACTTTGCAACTTGGGGCCCCTCTGCAGGACCAGAAAGCCAAGGCAGTGCAGGCTGCTGGGAAAGGAAGCTACCTTTCCATAGACCTGCTGACAAGTTGGCCAGTAGAAGCTTTGATACCAGTGAAGATTTTCCCTCACCAAATCCGTGCCCCTCACAGGTTCCTGAGATAAGGCCGGGGAGCAAGTTGTGGTTGCCTCAGGAGATGGCCTCTTTTTGGGTGACAGTGCAAGAAAAGGCTTTCCTCATTGCTGTCACTTGGGTAGGGAAGCAAACTGACAGTTCCTCCCTTGATCCTTTTATGTTTCAGCTCATAGAACTGAATTTAATACTTTTCTGCCTTTGACAATGCTATTTACCTGGGTTTAAAAATGTGCACGCTCTACCAAGGAGGGTGAAGTGATGGCTACATGCTATTGCAGGCAAAGCCAACTGTGTGTGCATGATAGGTGAGGTGCTTGGCTCCAGCCTCACTGCTTAATCCCCTCTCCCCATGTGTGGTACTGCTACAAGGACTGGAAGGGTTTAGTGTCCTCAGAAGTGCTTGAATTCCTTCAAGTGCCAGAACAGGGAGCAGGGCTCTTCTCCCAAGTGACAGGGGACAGGACAAGAGGGAATGGCCTCAAGCTCCGCCAGGGGAGATTTAGGCTAGAGATTAGGAAGAAATTTTGTACGGAAAGGGTCATTGGGCATTGGATCAGGCTGCCCAGGGAAGGGGGTTGAGTCACCTTCCCTGGAGGGGTTTAAAGGACAGGTGGATGAGGTGCTGAGGGACTTGATTTAGTGACTGATAGGAATGGTTGGACTCGATGACCTAATGGGTCTTTTCCAACCTGGTGAGTCTATGTAACAAAAAGGCAGTCCTTAATATACATTACTGCGCCTGATACAGACTTTCTTCAGGTCACTCACGTTGCAGACTGACCCTTGCAAAGCAGTCTAGTATCAAAGATAAAACCCATCAAAAACAACTTCTTTTTTAATTGTTTACTTCAATATATTATACTAATGGATAGTGTAGTTTAGAAAGTTATGTTGAAAGATAAGATGTGTCCTCATTGTGCATTGGCGTGGGCTTATTCTCCCAGGGCAGCAGCTCAGCAGCACCTCGCCTCACTAGACAAGACCTGAATGTTCTGGTGGGATTGGCAGGTTTTGGCTTTGCTATTCTCCACTGTAGCTGTTGGACTGGATGACCTGGAAATGTCCCTTCTCCCAAAGTATTCTGTTTATATGAAATCACTCAGGAGCAAGGGTGAAGGAAGTAGATTTTAAAGTTCTTATTTTTGATTGAAGTTCCTGATTACATGTACAAATGGGTTGTGATTTTCTGCCAAAGCACTTTATTTGTGCTATTTATCAGTAAAATACCTATGGTGATTTCTATGCATTCATTGGGGGCATTCATTGCTTCGTCCTTAACTAATGAGTAAGGATATCAAAAGAAGTGTGGCCAGCAGGGCAAGGAGGGGATCCTGCCCCTGTGCTTCTTAATCATGAGACCTCATCTGTTGGAGACAGTTCAGAGGAGGACACGGAGATGGTCTGAGGGCTGGAGCACATCCCATATGAGCTCAGACTGGGAAAGCTGGGATTGTTCAGCCTGGAGAAGAGAAGGCACTGGGTGGGGGGATCTTGGTCAGGGAGTGCAGGGATGGGATAAGGAGGCAAGAGTTTTCAGCTGAAAGAGGGGAAACTGAGATGAGATCTTAGGAGGAAATGTTTTCCTGTGAGGGTGAGGAGGCCCTGGTCCAGGTTGCCCAGAGCAGTGGTGGCTGCCCCATCCCTGGAGGGGTTCAAGGCCAGGCTGGATGGGGCTTGGAGCCTCTGATGCAGTGGGAGGTGTCCCTGCCCATGGCAGGGGTGGAACTGGATGGGCTGTGAGGTCCCTTCCAACCCAAAGCATTCCATGGTTCTGTGATATTAAAGCTGTAGTGGAAGAGTGGTGTCCTGATGCCAAGAGTGGTGTTCTGCTACACCCACAGAACGTCCTCACTTTTACCAGATCTGCACGTATGGTGAAACGCGTAGTCACTTTAGTTAGCTTTTACTTTTATCTTCACAAAGGTGTGCTTAGGAAATGATACCTTCATGTCTCACCTATTTCAGTAGTAAGATCTTTTGCCCATTTCCTGCATACTGAGAAGCCTCCCTGATATCAGTGAGTGATGCAGTGGAAAGAGCAAGAGTCATCTACCATCTTCAGGCTGGGCCTTTCCTGTGAGAGCTCGTGCTCTCTCTTGCTTCCAGGAAAGCTGCTGTAACTTTAAAAAAGACTTTGCAAAGCATCTCCTTCCCTCCCGTAGCTCAGCTGAAATAAGAGCGTCTCATGAGTTTAATGGATCAAAGAGCGGTGATGGGGTTTATGGCTCTTTCTCACTTTAGGGCTAAGGGAAGAGAGAGCAGGGCAGGTTGGTTTTAAATTCAAGGATTTATGTTGTTAATCCTTCTGGCTAATTATAATTTATGGGATCCTGATAAATTAATATGCAGTTGCTATTCAAACACAGAGAATAGTGTGGGGCAGGCATAAACAAGTCTTGTTCATTTTTAATTTATTTTCACCAATGGAGAATATTAAATAAAATGAACACTGGGGCATTTCATGGGAAGTTTCCTTTTCATTATTTATCTTCAGATTTATGGACTTCATATACCAGTTTTCCCAATCTTTCTCCCTCTAATGAAAATCATGTTGTGACTTTGAGTGTCCTGGATGCCATGCAGAAGCACTGGTTGTGGTGTTCTTTTTTAACACAGATTTCAGAATCACTGCAAGAGTGAGGATGGCAAAGAAAAACCTTTGATTGGTTATTTTTAATGCTGAGTATTTAAGCATTTATTAAAGTGAGTGGCTGACATCAAGAGTATTGTGTGCGTTTCTCTTTGAAGCTCTTGAGTGTGTTTAAGCCCCACTTGGCACTTTCCCAGCCCTGGGCTCTCTCTGGCAGAAACCGCGACAATCATGCAGAGAGTGAGGGAGTGTTTGTAAAATTAATTTTTAGAGTGAAAAATATCACGGAGTTATGGGATGGCTCTGGAGTATGGATTAGTTGACATCCAGGAACATGAGCGTTGCAGAAAATTTGTCTTAATCAGAAATAGCATCCATATTTTCAATAATTACAAGGTCAGACAAAGTAAGTAGAATCTAAACCAGTGACAAATTTCTCAGTCAGATTGGATAAATAACAGCTATTGTGTAAGGGGAAAATTTATGATGAATCGGCATCTTCCATTTAGGGTATGGAGAAAAATACCTGAGTCAGGAGTGAACACATGCTCCTGCAAAGCTTGCTTCTCTCCTGACCTCCCCAGTTAAATGCAGTGTAGAAAGCTTTCAGGAGATCCCCCAGTAATGTGGAACAAGAGCTTAGGGTATGGAAATGTGTTGACAAATGAGTAGCGCTGATGGCACAGGGCTCTACCATGCTGGTTTGAAACCAAAGGGAAATTCTTCACACCATCAGTCTGCATCAGCCTTCATTTTTTTTCTGCTTCCATAAATCTGGCTTTAAGCAGTAACTTAGAGTCATAATAGTTAAGGTTGGAAAAGACCTCTAAGTTCATCAGCCCAACCCCGCAATGCCTGCTATACCATGTCCCAAAGAGCTACATATAACCGCTTTTTTGAGCCCTCCAGGACGAGGACTCCGCCTCTGCCCTGGGCAGCTTTTGGCTTGCCACTCTTTCAATAAAGAAATGAAGAAATTTTTTCTAATGTCCAATCTGGAGCGAGTCCAGAGAAGAGCAACAAAGCTGGTGAAGGGGTTGGAGAACAGGCCCTATGAGGAATGGCTGAGAGAGCTGGGGGTGTTTATCCTGGAGAAGAGGAGGCTGAGGGGAGACCTCATTGCTCTCTACAACTACCTGGAAGGAGGTTGTGGAGAGGAGGGAGCTGGGCTCTTCTCCCAAGTGACAGGGCACAGGACAAGATGGTGCTTGGTGGGAGTGGTTGGACTCAGTGATCCGATGGGTCTCTTCCAACCAGGTTGTTCTATGATCTAATACTCTCCAGTGCAATTTGAGGCCATTTCCTTTCATCCTATCACTTGTTACTTGGGAGAAGAGACCATCTCTCTCCTTTCCAGGAGCTACAGAGGGACTAATCTTGGTTAATGCCAAGTAAATGTGACCACGTGTGGTCCCAGAGCATACATGATTGCCCATCAACAGTGATTCTACTGCCACAAAGGAAATGGAGGTTGTTGGATTACTAATCAAAACTGTTGTTACCTGAAAGTAGCAGAATATGTAACCTGTGAGATTAGATTGAAGACAGGGTAAAAACAGTGATTTGGCCTTTTAAAAACTTTGACTTCTCTGAAGTGATATGTAGCTCACCTGATCCTGACATGTCTTTGGCCACTTGAGGTTCTGCAAACTGAGCTCTTTGGGGGTTTTATGAGGTTTATTTGAAGGAGTGGGATAAACAAATTTTCTGGAAAAAAATTGATCTTTTACATCAAAGGGCTGAGAGAGTTGGGGTTGTTCAGCCTGGAGAAGGGAAGGCTCTGAGGAGACCTTAGAGCAGCTTCCAGTATAGAGAGGGGCTCCAGGAAAGCTGGAGAGGGGCTCTTGGTCAGGGTCTACTGCAGCGATTCACAACTCTAGCTGCTGCAGCCAGCGCTTTTGGTTTAGGTACAGTTTCTAATGGTAAAAAAGGCATGGTTGGAGTTCTTTGAGTGTAAAAGCATTATTCCCAGGATGTTTACGCATCTTTGGATTTTTGATGGCAGGGATATATTGAAGGAATAAGTTCTAAAGGCAGTTTTTTTTTTTCACACTGACATAAATTCCTAGTGCAAAGTTACTCTTAGACCTTGAGGACCAGGGTCCTTATTTTTAGCAGCAAAATAAAAACTGCTACATCACTTTAGTACTTTTGAAAACATTGCTTCATTGCTTCTTACCTAATGTTGTGATCTGTTCCTGTAGTTCTGAGATGTAGTTTTGCATCTCTGTTTACCATCTAATTGCTAGTACTTTAAAAAAAAATGTTTTCTAAATTCATACCCTGACTCCCAGCTTGGCAAATTTATCAGTTCTCAAGATCTCTGCAATTTTGTTTTCCATAGGGAAAAGCTGGCAGTGCAGCAAATAGTGTTTTGAAATTAGGCTGCTCCATCCAACATTTCTCAGGCAGCAGAGGCTTCTGTCCAAGCATGAGATGACCGCATAATGGCATCAGAGGCTTCTGGTTCACAAACGTCTTGCGAATCAGTTCTAATTTTACATTTCCTAGGTATGTTTGGCATTGCCAGATTCAGCATCTCTTAAGGGCTTTGATTAGAGCCATAGAAAAATTCTGACTGAAGGGGACCTCTGGAGGTCACCGAGTCCCCTCTCCTGCTCAGAGGAGGGCCAACTTCCTCCATCTGCATCCAAAAAGACACAAGGGTGGTATGTACAGTGAAAAAGCAGGACACCTATGCCCCAAACCCAGCAGAATTTGAGAAAATAAAGAGAATGTTTGATTTGTTCTTCTGTTCACCCCCTTGTCCCCTTCTCCACTCATCAGTACTTAGAACTGCACTCAGCCTGTCCCAACCTCTGCCCATCAGGATTTGTTTTCAGGTAATGGATAGGAAATTACATTCCAGAGAGACAGTGTATGATGGCTCCAAAACTAAAATGGTGCAAGTGTATGTTTGCTTTGCTGATTTAATCATAGACTTATAGAATTGTTCAGATTGGAAGGGACCCTACAGCCCATCCAATGCCACCCCCTAGCCATGGGCAGGGACACATCCCATTGGATCAGGGGCTCCAAGCCCCATCCAGCCTGCCCTTGAACCCCTCCAGGGATGGGGCAGCCACCACTGCCCTGGGCAACCTGGGCCAGGGCCTCCCCACCCTGACAGCAAAACATTTCTTCCTAAAATCTCATCTCAGTCTCCCCTCTTTAAGCTGAAAACTTACTCCTCGTCCTGTCTCTACACTCCCTGATAACTGTGTCATCATCTTTTTTCTCCCCTGCCTTGGCTTCTATGGGCAGCTATGCCTGCATTTATTCCAGTGTTTGCTAAGTCTGGACTGCAGATTCTGGGAGAGATATGGATTTTCCCATAACGTAAATCATCCTGATTACAACTTCTCAATGAGGTAGATAGCACTATATGAACTTGTTCAGCTCCATTAAAACCAGGGTGACAGGAACTAACCAAGACTCAAATTAACACACATCTGTCATACCCTCATAACAACACCAGGACAGAATAATAAAGAAATACCAAGTACATTTAAAAATACTTTTGCCAACTCCATTAAAAGAAAGAAATCCCAACAAAAGGCAGTGTGGGATCCTGTGGTGCTGAGTGGATTTTTCCTGGGAGCTGTTCCTGAGATGAGGGGGAGTGAGAAATTGAGTGAGTCAGGATGGCTCCTCTGCCAGCACGGGCTGGAGCAGCAAGGTTTTCCCTTCTTCATTCTTCCTCATTAAAATATGTAATGTGCATAATAGTCAAGCAGGGTATGGTAATTCTCAAAATAGAATTGCACGTATTTTAATTAAGCCCTTAGATTTTTAGGCCGCAGTTGCTATAAATATACTGTGCACTCTGACAGAAATAGGGAATTCTTCTCAGGAGAAAGAACAACAGAGTAAAGTCAGTACAGACCAGGGGCACAGAGAGCCAAGGAACTGATTAGTCTTCTGCTGCAGCCGCTCTGCTTCACGAGAAGGGTACCCAACGTTTATAAATGGGACTAGAAGGCTGTTGACTTCTCAGCCAGAGAAGTCAGTTCTCAGTTACAAGAAGAATTAGCCTTTAGAGTGGACACGACCAAGATGAAGGCTAACAGCATCCTGGCTTGGATCAGCCATGGTGTGGCTAACAGGAGTAGGGAAAGGATTGTGCCCTTGTACTCAGCACTGGTGAGGCTGCACCTCAAATCCTGGGTTCAGTTCTGGGCTCCTCAGTAAAAGAAAGACATTGAGAGGCTACAGTGTGTCCAGAGGTGGGAATGGAGCTGGGGGAGGGTCTGGAGCACAGGGGTTCTGGGAGCAGCTGAGGGACCTGGGATTGTTTAGCCTGGAGAAGGGGAGGCTGAGGGGAGACCTCATCACTCTCTACAAATTTGATGAAAAGGGATTGTGATGAGGCAGGTACTGGTCTCTTCTCCTAAGTATTAAGTGATAGGTTGAGTGGAGATAGCCTCAAATTGTGCCAGGGATGCTTTACACTGGATATTAGGAAAAATAAAAAAGAGTGAAAGAGTGGTGATGCATTGGAACCATTTGTCCAGGGAAATGATGGGGTCTCTACCCCTGGAGGGGTTCAAAAGCATGGAGCTGTGGTGCTTTGGGATGCAGTTTAGGAGGCATGGTGGGGTTTTAGGCTGGATGTCAGGAGGAAGTTTTTCACAGAAAGGGTCACTGGGCACTGGAACAGGCTGCCCAGGGAGGTGGTTGATTCACCTTCCCTGGAGGTGTTTAAGGCACAGGTGGACGAGGTCCTGAGGGACATTGTTTAGTGTTTGATCGGAATGATTGGACTCGATGATCCGATGGGTCTCTTCCAACCTAGTGATTCTGTGATTCTGTTGGGCTGATAGTTTGACTGCATAGGCAAACAAACAAAGTTAAGCGACTGAATTGCAGAATGCAAAAGGACTATGTTGTATCTACCACAGGGAAAATAAATCATAAGGCAAAATGTCTGCACCAAGTTGCATTTCTTTGCCTAATTTTCAGAATATATAAGACCATGAATAGTTTTGGAGGCTAATTTTTCAAATTACTAAATATGTATTGAGAAACCTGGGAATGTATTTACCCGAAGGTCTGGGAGGGTAAATATTTCTGTTCAGTTCTTGGATAAATGGTGGGTTTCAAGACCAAAACATTTCATACTTACCAGCCAAAACATTCTTAGTGTGAAATGTTGCAGTACAGGATTTAACACTGTACTTTTTGGCTCTGTAAATAATGCAGAAAGCAATAGCATTGTATTTTTCTGCTGCTTCTGGATTTTGGTGCACCAGATTTTGGGATAAACTCTTGATTCAGAGAAATTATTAAAACTGAATTCTAGTGCACTCCTAAATGCCAGCAACAGTGACAAATCTTGGTGGGTTTGCCTCAGAAGTGTTCACTCAGTTGTCTGACTTTGTGTGGTTTCAGGAATCAGGAACAGAGCTGATCTTCCTGCTCCTCCGCTCTCCTCTCCAGTTTCCCTCATTACAACGAGCAGGACTCACGTTGCTGAATTCCTTTACAAGTTACACAAAATGGGCAAATCTAATATGATTCCTCCCCTGTAGAATTAACATGAAAATCCTTTGTAAATGGTTAATGTGGCATAACTCGTGCATGAATAGAGTTCTGTGCTGTCTGAAGTATGTAAGCAAATGCCACTGTTGGAACTGAGTGACATTTTTAAAGGAGTCCTTCTTGAACCTCCCAACATGAATGGAGCACACAGAGCAAATGATGGGGGTGAACCCGGGGGGCTTATTTCCAGCAAATTTTGAAACTGTAAGGTAGAGTTCAGCTGGGAAAAGGAGGTTAAAGCATGAGAAAGCCAGTTACTCACCAAAGCAGCACTCAACTTTAATAATAAATAATATTGAATGTTGGGATATTAAAACAATTCATTCTTGGCAAAGCGCAGGGAGGTTTTATTCCCCCCAGTAACTCTGGCTTGAACAAAATACTACTTATAAGCTGCAGATTTTAATATAGCATCATGTTCCTACAGGTATAATAAAATAAAAACGTTAAGAGTATTAATTCC
This sequence comes from Coccyzus lansbergi, assembly GCA_033558105.1. Taxonomy (NCBI): domain Eukaryota; kingdom Metazoa; phylum Chordata; class Aves; order Cuculiformes; family Coccyzidae; genus Coccyzus; species Coccyzus lansbergi. The sequence goes on along the minus strand of JAUMJK010000059.1, from coordinate 76,902 downwards.
TTTAAAAGGGGTGATTAATCCCAGATGTGGAGCATGCAGGGAGCAGAGGGGGTGGGCGCATTAAGCGGGTGCTGACGGGGCTGTTGCACATGTTCCCGGAACACAGCTGTTCTCCAAATCCTCTGCCAGTTGCTCCGAACCCTCTCTGAAGTTGTACTGCCTCTGGGCACAATTAAAAGCTGTATACTACATTTCATAAGGTAGTGTTAGAAATTTAGTCCGAGCCAAAAAGGAGAGAGGGGAGAAAGAGGAGGGAGAGACCCTCGTTAAAGAGGAATTAACCTTGTTACCTTTGCTATTGAAACAATAAAGCTTCTAAAAGCCACATAAAAACTCCAGTATTAAGAGAAAATACTATTTTTATTTAATATTGATTTTCAGTAATTCATTAACTAATATTACTCTTTAATATTGGGTGTAAAATCTGCCCAACCTCCCCCTTTTCCCTGTTTTCTTGTGTTTCTTTCAAACATGTATTTGTTAGTGTATGTAAAAACTAGCTGCTCTGGCACAGGTCTGCACATGTATCTACACTGTTTTAAGTACAAAATACTCTGAAGCTAAAATGCACAGTAAAATAGTTTGAATTTCCTTGAGTGCTTTCACCTTCAAACATTTATGGTCAGTTTACTAGGAAAAAAAAATTGAGGAAAACTTGTTTTTTGCCAGTGTTAGAAATGCAGGTAATTTTTGGTGACCATTAGATAGAACTGGTAATGTTGGAAGGTCCGGAATCTCCTGCCTGTGTCAGTCTGGGTGCTGGTGAGTGTTGACTCTGCACCGTATGCTGCAGCCAGCCACACGCTGCCCAGTCAGAGAGATGACTGACTGCCCTCAGAAACAGCATTTTACTGCCAGCAGCAGCAGAGTTCACAGTTCTTCTTACTGCCCACATTTCTATCCTTGGTGCTCTGCTTCTGCAGCATAAGGAATGGATGAAAGCATAGTACTACAAAACACAAGTATGTAGACTTAGAATCATAGAATCACTAGATTGGAAGAGACCCATCGGATCATGGAGTCCAACCACTCCTATCAAACAGTAAACCATGTCCCTCAGGACCTTGTCTACCTGTCCCTTAAACCCCTCCAGGGAAGGTGAATCAACCACCTCCCTGGGCAGCCTGTTCCAATGCCCAATGACCCTTTCCTTAAAAAACTTCCTCCTAATCTCTAGCCTAAATCTCCCCTGGCGGAGCTTGAGGCCATTCCCTCTTGTCCTGTTCCCTGTCACTTCAGAGAAGAGACCAGCTCCCTCCTCTCCACAACCTCCTTTCAGGTAGTTGTAGAGAGCAATGAGGTCTCCTCTCAGCCTCCTCTTCTCCAGGATAAACACCCCCAGCTCTTTCCTCATAAGGCCTGTTCTCCAGCCCCTTCACCAGCTTTGTTGCTCTTCTCTGGACTCACTCCACAGCCTCAACATCCTTCTTGTGGTGAGGGGCCCAGAACTGAACACAGGATTCAAGGAGCGGCCTCACCAGTGCTGAGTCCAGAGGGAGAAGAACCTCCCTGGACCTGCTGGTCACACCATTTCTGATATAAACCAAAATGCCATTGGCCTTCTTGACCACCTGGGCACACTGCTGGCTCATGTTCAGTCGGCTGTTGACCAGCACCCCCAGATCCCTCTCCTCTTGGCAGCTTTCTAGACAGTCTTCTCCCAGTCTGTAGCTCTGTATAGGGTTGTTGTGCCCCAAGTGCAGGACCTGCCATTTGGCCGTGACTTGGTGGAGTCGTCTATGAAAGATCAGTTGAGAAAGTGAACCAGAAGTGTCCTGAAAATGTTTGATTTATTTTTCGATTCAAAATATTAATACCTGCTTTAGAAGTCCCTTAAACAACCATACAGGACCCATCTTGAGAACTCCTTTTAGCCTGGTGAATGCTGCCTTGTAGTTCTCCCACACTGTACATTTGGAGAGGATTCACAGGTCAAAGGACAAGACCACCGCGTGTCAAACGTCTCCTGCTTGGAGATTCTGCGATGTAGAATACAGAGCAGACTCTGACTCAGCTGCCTGCACTGGGCTTCAAAGTTTTTCATCAAATATCAAAAAGGAGAAAAAAGTATCCAAGAAGCATATTGTATAACTATATATAAACACACCTCAGAGTCTACAAGAATTTCTCCAAATTTTTTTCTGTATGATATGCATCAACTATAGTGTGCGCAAAAATACTTCCAAAGTTAACATATACTCTGTCACTAATAGAAAATAAAGGACATTTCTGTAATGAAAAGAATTAAGAAAATAGTCATCTCTGTCTAGACAAACTTAATGGCAGTTGTAAAAGTTTCCTGATGCCGCTGTGTAGTACTTGATGGGTAGGGTAATAAAACATGGAATGACTGTTGTGATCTAGAACTGTCGGCTATTGACAGGAAAAAGCAGTAGCACTCTCCTGGGTGGAAAACTGGCTGGATGGTCAGGCCCACAGAGTGATGGGAAATGATGTTAAATCCAGCTGGAGGCCAGTTACAAGTGGGGCTCCCCAGGGCTCAGTGCTGGGTCCAGTCCTGTTCAATGTCTTCATCAATGACCTAGATGAAGACATCGAGTGCTCCCTTAGCAAGTTTGCAGACGACACTAAGCTGGGTGGAAGTCTCGATCTGCTGGAGGGTAGGGAGGCTCCAAAGGGATCTGAACAGGCTGGACCATTGGGCTGAGTCTAATGGGATGAGGTTTAACACGGCCAAATGCCAGGTCCTGTACTTGGGGCACAACAACTCTGTGCAGCTACAGACTAGGAGAAGTCTGTCTAGAAAGCTACCTGGAGGAGAAGGACGTGGGTGGGTTGGTTGACAGAGACTGGCCATGAGCCAGCAGTGTGCCCAGGTGGCCAAGAAGGCCAATGGCATCTTGGCTTGGATCAGAAACAGTGTGACCAACGGGTCCAGGGAGGTTCTTCTCCCTCTGTACTCAGCACTGGTGAGACCACTCCTTGAATCGAGAGAGCTGGGCTTGTTTAGCCTTGAGAAGAGGAGGCTGAGGGGAGACCTCGTTGCTCTCTACAACTACCCGAAAGGAGGTTGTGGAGAGGAGGGTGCTGGTCTCTTCTCCCCAAGTGACAGGAGACAGGACAAGAGGGAATGACCTCAGGTTCCACCAGGGGAGATTTAGGCTAGACATAAGGAAAAATATTTTTAATATGAAGTGTCATTGGACACTGACAGAGGCTGCCCAGGGAGGTGGTTGATTCACCTTCCCTGGAGGGGTTTAAGGCACGGGTGGGTGAGGTGCTGAGGGACATGATTTAGTGTTTGATGGGAATGATTGGACTCGATCATCTTGTGGGTCTCTTTCAACCTGGTTATTCAATGAAAGTCTTAAACCTAAGCAAAGCAGTAACATCATCTGCCACCTTTTGGCATGTGTGATGTGCACCAAGAGAGTATGTGCAGAGAAATAACAAGATTTCCTTTTTGAGGAACTTTAAACAGAAAGTGGTTGAAGTAACATTGGAGTTCTGGCATCATTTAGTATGTGTATCCTTGGTCTTTTCCTTGTTCAGGAGTGTGCTTATCTTCAACTTCTGTTTACATCCCACTGAAACTTCCATTTACATGCCACTGAAATCAGTGAATATTAATATGATTTTTGATCATCATTTTGATGAACAGGGATGACTGACTTCCGCATTCATGAACTTGACTGAATCACAGCTTTGTCAAAACGGCAAGAGCTTAGAACGTTAGTATTGTGTTCTGTGTTTATTTTCCCTTTAAATTACTGTACTGTAATGTGTTTTTTTCAGTGAAGTACATTAGGCAGTTGGATTAGAAATCACAGCTATAAGGGAATATAAATGCTTCAGCATTAAAATAATGCATATACATTTAGTTTGGTTGGTTCCTGTAAAATCTATATCCATTTGTCTAGTCCGAAGAATTCAGATATTCTTTGATTAGGGAAGTGAGTAAAGTGCAATTGATACAGTGCCATGCAAGTAATGAACCAGGCGCTCTGAAAGGGTTTGATTATACTAATGTAAATGTTGCATCAAATTGGAAAAATATGTAAGCCATAAATTATAGGTAGATGTGACTCTGAAAAGCAGGGGTGAATAAACTCTTGTCGTTCTGATTGTCTTGTTAGATTAATTATCTTTCACATAATTTCACATTTCATGTCTTGTAGTTATGATCTGTGTCAGTCTCGGCTTGATTTTGTGAACTTTGGCTGGAAACGTAAGCAGGGGAGCTATGTAGCCTGCAGGACATGCACATGTTTCTGGTTTTGATCTTGACTATTGTGAATCAAAACTTTTAACCAGAATTACACTAGAATAAAAAGAAAAAAAAAATCAGAATAAACTTGTTAGTTGTTAGACTACTTCCCTTCCCAGGAGAGTGCAGAGAGGAAAGAAACTAAGAGCAGACAGCTGACTGCTGTTCCCACCTGCTCAATAAAATGTTAACTTTAATAAGATACAGCCGGCCTTGTTTCTTTTCCAGTCTATTTTAGATTTGTTGAAAGCTATGGCAAAGTAATTTTTTAAAGATAATTATGCTTTGTAAATGTTAACTTGATTTTGTAGCAGTAAACACACTAGTTACACAGCAGACAAATGAGAAACACGTGTCATCTAAAGCCAGCTCGCTGCACATGGTGGTAGCATTGGTTACAGATATCATAGAATCACCGAGTGGTTTGTGTTGGAAGGGACCTCAAAGCCCATCCAGTTGCCCCTCCCTGGATCACCTCCCACTAGATCATGTTGCTGAAAGCCCCATCCAACCTGGCCCTGAACAGCCACTGCTTCCCTGGGCAACCTGGGCTAGGGCCTCCTTGCCCTCACAAGAAAATTTCTTCCTAAGGTCTTATCTCAATCTCCCCTCTTTCAGCTGAAAACCATTCCTCCTCATCCTACACACTGAAAGGTCCAGACAACGTACGCTTATTCATGTCTGTTGGTGTACGGTGAGACACCTCTCTAGTCCTCCCTCTCATTGCCAGGAATTCTTCCGTGGGAGCCTATTCTCCTGAAATGTGTGTTACATCCTGTGGCTGGAAGCAAGGAGTCTGCAACCTTTGACTCTGCTATTCGGGACAGGAGTCTTGTTGCTGGTTTTGGTTTCAATGGCACACAATACTTCTTGTGGCTGTTTTGGAGCTGCATTTTTCAACTGGCTTGATATCTTACGAAAAAGGCTTTATTAAATTACAAGTCATCCCTTGCCAGCTTGTGGAAAACCCCACTCTATTATTGTCAGGTCAGATCATCTCCCTTCTCACTCTCCCCTGTTGTGTTATTTATATCTGTGAACAGTGATAAATGTTGATTTGGGGAATAAGAACATTTCCTTAAATCCTAAACTGTAGTTATAAAGGTGAAAAGGTCTGTCCATGGACACTGCTTACACTTGGCCCATAAACCTAAGACAGCCACTGAGTTTTGCAAAGTGCTGTTGGTGGCAGTGTTGTCTGACCAGTGCACAACTGCAGGTCTCACTGATTGCCTTGCTGATTTCAAACATTATTATAAAACTGTAAAATGCTTCCAGACATTTCATAGTGCTCTACAAAGGCTGATATATAAAGGCAGTTCTGGACTTCAGTGCAGTCAGTTATTCCAGCATGTTTTGAAATGAACAAGTCCTCTGCAAACTGAAAGACCAATACCTGGGGAAAAGCTGCATCTTTGATGCTGTTTTCTGTTTGTACATGATCCAAGACTCACGACATTAGATTTGTACAACATTATAGCCACAGCATCAAATGCATGAACTGTTAGTGAGCTTCCTCATAATCAGTCTGACAATGTTTCCTCTTTGCAGAGGGAAAGTCGAAAGCCTGGCTTTGAAGGGGGAAAAAAAATCAATGTGGCAATTGTATATGGAATGCAAAGGCTGAAACAAATTCTCCCATGGCAGCTCTGTGTGGAAGGAGGTCTTGATTTTTCAAAAGGCTTAGTTTCACCATTTAGCACTGCACATACAGGGGTAGCCACCTGCCTTGCTTTTGGTTCAGCAGTTGATTTTGATTGTGAGCAGAAATTTTTGGGGAGGTTGTCTGAAGATGACTGGTTACATAGCTTGTGGCAGTTTCTGTGTTACAGCAACTGACCTTTTTCCATGGAATCCCCAAACCAACTGCATCGATCAGATGCAGAAATACAGGTTACCAGGCACCAATTAGACCTGTGCTTTCATTTCTGAGTTGCTAAAGCGTTTTGTTGTTCTGAACTGCATGAAACAGTGCTTTTTCATTATCAAAACAGCATTAAAAGTGCTGGTACATAACTGTCTGTGAGACAACTTAAAATTTCCCTACAGTAAAATTCTAAAACTACTTGGAATTCAGTAGGGTCAAGTCTCAGCCAAATAGTTGCATAGGAACCTGAGCTGGAATAAATGGCTGTTATCAGTCATTCCTGATGGGCTTTCCTGGAAAACCAAAATTGTCATAAAGTTTCTCCTGGCACTGAGAGCAAAGGACAGGCTTGAATTCAAACTTGCTTTAGACCTATGACTGATGTTCATTAAACTGCTTATTTACTTATAAATGTCATTCCTCTCCCTGTCTTGCAAACACAGACATAAATATACAAACACACGTACCTTAAGGACTGACCTAGCGTAGCATTGATTTATATTTGTCTGTGAGTCCAATGCAGACATAGAATTTATAGTCATGTGAAATGAAAAAAATTAATCTTACTGCCTTTGTACGCACTGAGTGCATTTAACTGTCATGATATGAGACTTAATTGTTGCATGCATTTACTTAGAAGCCAGCACATGGAAGAACACACTGCTGGTATTAAGAGACTTTCATATTGTAGCTCTATTCTGTTTAAGTACCAAGCTGTAAGGGAACAACCATTGAAACTATTAGTGTAATTTCTATTTTTTTGTTTATAACCCTCGGATACGCAGTTCGGCTTGTCTCCCCCACAATAAGCAGCGGTTTTTACTGTCTTTTGTGTTGAGATTTTGCATTCATTTGAACCTTAAGTTCAAAGTGAACTTGTGGGGTCGAGGTGTGAAACCACATGGGACCGAAAGTGAAAGGAGGTGTTCACGCGACCCCCCGAACCCCAAGGTGCCAGACTGAGCACTGCTCACAGGGGCTGAGCCTGATGCCTGCAGATCATGCCACATGAACCGCTCCTGGATAAGTAGGTAACCTCCTTAGGGAAAAAAAAGAAGAGATTATGTTCAGTGCCCAGATTTACAGCGTGGGCCACAGAGCTCTTGAGCAGCTGTGTTTTCTATTGATTTAATTGGATCATGGATTTTCGGCTCATTCCATGAACAGATACGTAGCATTCCCTTCGTACTTGCACGTTACCTTTCCCATATTCTGGCCTTTTCCAGTTCAGAGCCACTCCGTTAGCTGGTCATAAACCTCCTTTCAAAATGCATGTTAAACATACAGAAAGAGCTGCATCTGCAGTGAATAAAGGCTGGAAAATTGCTATTCTAATACCTATTTTTAAATGTTAAAAGTTTTGTAACTTTTACTCTCAACAGATTGATTGAATGTAGACATAGAAATACTTAGGACATTAAGTATGGGTTGGGCTATTTCTGCACAGTGCATAAAACGGCAATTCAGGGACAGCTTTTAAAGTTATATCCTTCACTTTTTGTTCCCAGAACAAACATGTTGTGCGTTTTGTTTCTGGGGTTTTCCTTCCTGTGTTTGTAGTAAAAAGAAATCTTTGGAAAGTGAATGATAATGAGTATCAGTTAACAGATACAAGAAGCAAGGAGAAAGTTCTGTTGGTTTATACATTTTTGTTTTAGAATGCGAACTGAATCAGCCACAAAGTGTGAAGGTTGTGATTCCATTGCCGGAGCAGTAAATCCTGACTCCCGTGGCCTTACGCTGGCTGCACAAAAGCGACATTGTTATGTGGCATAGGGAGTGCTGAGGTTCCACACAGAGGTCAGAGTGACACTGCTGCATGTTTTGCATTCACAGATAAACAAGGTTAGCATCTCACCCGCTTCACAAAGAAAACCTCACATGTTTATACCAAAGGGTTGTGAGTGAGGATCTTGCAGTAATTCTCATGTGAAGCACTAATGTTGTTTTGTGTTTGGCAGTGACTGTTATCCCAATATTTAACCTTCAGAGGTGATGAGAAGATTGGTTGTAGAGCTACTACAGTAAACGGTAGGGATTGTTGTTAGGACTTGCACCTGTAGTAAGAGAGCCCTTTGAATAAAATTGTACGAATAGTGAATAGAGCATGGGATCTACAATGAAAAAGCTTGATGTTAAACCTTTAAGCTCTAGTACTTATATAAATATGCTTTGCATGCATTCATTAAAATAAGAAAGTAGTTCTATTTAGCAAACTTAGCTTTCTTTGAGTGTAGAAGTTGGAGAGAAGGAGAATGGCATTAAAAGGAGAATATTTTAGTCTATGCCAGCTCAGGGATATCGCCACTAGCATAAAATCCACAAGGGGTAGAGTTGTAATGATGCAAAGCTGCTGCTATTTTCATTTTGTTATGAGTCTTGCTGATTCAGAGCATCCCAACATGAATTACTATTAATATGGTCTTCTCGGCCCCCTGAGGGCAACCATTAGCCAAAGTCAGTATTGCTACGTGTTGTGGCGCAGGGCGGAAAAATGGACATTTTGATGGCTACCTGCCTGAGCTGGGGCTTTCACATGCAGCTGATCCAGCGTGGCTGAAGACAGAAGCAAGAGTTGGTAAGGACAGGTAAAGAGAGGGTTAAACGTTAAGGAGGGAGGTCTGCATGCCCATGTCATGCTGAGAAGCAGTGGCCCAGTCTTGCTGCCATGGTATCCACTGTAGCCAGGAGAGAATCTGGTGTCGCTTCCCTAGAAAGGTCTTCCTGACACTGGACACAGCTGTCCAACCCGCTCCTTATGGGGAAGTGGAGCCAGGTAACACTGCATAAATAAGAAATGACTTTTTGTCATCAGTCAAAAAAAATGAAGGGTTTGCTTTTTGTTTTGCTCTGCTTTTCTTTCAGTAAGAGAAAAAAATCCCAAATCCATGTAAGGTTAACCCAAATAAATCAGGCTGAAATTGGTTCCAGATCTAGCTGTTTGTTTGCACGTTCAGACACTGCTGCACAGACCCAAGAGAACATTTTCTTTATGATTCGGGCTATATGACCTTCAAAATTAAAACCGGACTCATGCTCATCTCCTTTCCTATCCAAAGCTGATGACACATTGGGATGTTATTTAAAGAGAAAGAAAGCAACAAAGAAAAAAAGGCTGGTTTTGTGTGAGGATCTCTGTGCAGACTGAAATAGCAATGGGGAGGACCTTTCAAAGCATCCTCTCATTTGGAAACAGCGCTAATCCGTAGTGTTTAGTGGACATTGCATCACTTTATCACATCTTGCTAGACTGAAACTTGGTGGATTCGGAGGGGCTTACGAGTGGGGCGAGCATGGGGTGGTGATGCTATTGAAGTGAAATGTTGTTTCACTGTCACAAGATAGGGATAGTCTGAGGGATAAATAATAAGTAAAAACGGCAAAAGTTTCTTTTTTTTTTCTTCTTTTTTTTTTTTTTTTCAATCCTGTATGTAAATCCTAAAATAATGAGTGGGGAAATGGATCAGCAAAACATGCTTTTCTAGTGAGCTCTGCTTAAAGAGGAAGATGTACTTGAACTTATTTTACGGGGGTTACACTCACTGAGTTTTGCTACTTAAGACATTTTAAGGGTTTATTCCTAGTGTTGTCCAAGAAAATTGTAAAATATTGGGAAAGAGACCCTCACACACCTTTCCAAGGCCATAAATCTTTTCTTCAGTGGCAGTATATTAAATGATAACCTTGCCATATTTAATGTCACAGCAGATGGAGTTAAGGAGGCACCGCTCCTTCCAGCTCTACCTGGGCAGATGAATTAACCATGTGAACGTGGGTCTGGACTTTTATAAAGCTGATGAGAATGATCTTGCCAAATGTGGCACTGTCACGTGTCTCTCTCCTGAGATGTTACCCACCCTGTTTTAAAGGTGTATTTTTCCCCTTGGATTTCTTCACCACTGCTCATGCGGTGGGAGTAAACGAGAGCTTTTTCAGTCACTTGGTTTGAGGCAGAGATTCTTTACAAATTTAAATTTGGTCTTTTATCTGAAAATAATTTCTTCGGTTTTGTGTAAAATGGTCCATGCCACAGTGAGCTTTTTGAGATCATTTTTAATGTAGCTTTCCCTGACTTCAGTGGGAACAGGATCAGGCCCTGGAAGGCTTATATTTCTTCAAGAAACCTGACTTCCAAAAGAGCCATTATTAAGCTCTGAAAGAGTTAAGGAAATTCAGGGCTTTGTAAGCCAAAATTCACTTTTCATTGTGCTTGTTGTACTTAAATGTCAATCTATTTGAAAATGAGAGTGTCCCAATTATTTAGATGGCCAAAAGAAACAGCTTCAATTCTTTATCACATAAATACACTTAAAAGCATGATTTAAACCAGATGAACAGTATGCTGAATGAGTGTTTTGGTTACTCAGCGGAGCCAAGTGCAGGCCTCCTTGGCACCGGCTGCGCCTGCTCTAGAGCTTTAGTCCCAGAGCAGGACTGAGTGTTTTGGTTACTCAGCGGAGCCAAGTGCAGGCCTCCTTGGCACCGGCTGCGCCTGCTCTAGAGCTTTAGTCCCAGAGCAGGACTGAGTGCTTTGAAGACCATGAATAGCCCTGGCAGCCACACAGCCTCGCAGCCCTCACCCTGCTTCCAGGGACCCTCCTCACTCTTCTTTTAGCACTTGTCTTTTGAATGGCTTGGGGAGGGAGGCAGAAGTGTGTAAGCTGAGCTGAGAGTAGGTCAGGAGCTGTTGCACCTTTGCTATAGCCGCCACTAATTTGGGATGGCAAGCTCTGAACTTCCTTCCCAGCTAATTTGTTCATATAATTAAGTTAGCAAAATCATATGTTTTATTAATCTAATAAAATGCATTTCATGGTTTAGACTGTCTTTAATCCTTTGACCTTTGAAGTCACTCTTTATAGTCTTCAGACTGCAGTAATTTATTTTGGTTGTTTCTGTTGGGAAAACAGTTTAACAATCTGCTTTCATTCCAGTTTTACATTTTTTCCCCTTAAAGGTAAATGGGATTAGTAAACATCTGCTTCTTTTGAATATTTACAAACTTCACAATCAAGATTTAACAATGCCAACAACATTAGTAGCTTAAATGCTTATAAATATTCACAGACAAATAAATACAGCATCGAGACACTCCGTGCAGGTGTTTCTCATTTCTAAGAGTTCGAGTTGGCTGTTGTGAGAACAAGGCACACCTTTTATGCAGCTCTAAATATATTTGGGGATACGCTATGTGTGCTTTTCCCATTTTAAGTGGGTTATCCTCCTCTCCCTACCTCCCAGGGCACTTTAAGGAGGAAAGTATTTGCTCAGTTGTATTAAATGCTAGAGTTTTGTCTGTCAGTATGATTTTAACTACAAGACGCTAGCTTGCTAACTCTATGCGTAATTAAATATCTGGAGTTAAACATGAGATGATGTGAGTTTGTATTTGCCTGGCTTTTGACAGTGGTTTGGTTCGATGTTCAGAGCTGCAGGGCTGGGAAAACAGGAGTCAAGGCAGGAGTCCAGTGCTCGCTTAAATGCTTCCTGGCTCCTTAAGACCACTGGATAATACTACTGCAGTTATTGACAGTTCTCTTGTGTCCCAGAGGTTAAACACAAGGGGATTTACTCCCGATACCCTTCAAAGATTTTACTTTATAAGTCTGTTTTCTCTGGTACCGCAGTGCAGAACGTCCCTGTGCTGAGGCTGCCTCAGAGGCAGCTCAGCTTTTCTGTGTGCAAACCAGAACCTTTTTGTTCACAAGTCTTTTCAATGTCTAAATTGTAATTTAAGATGGGAGAAATGTAAAGCTGATCTGCCCTGGGGAGAAGCAGAAATCCATGAGGACTCAGCTGTGTAGCCCCTCCTCCCCTGTCCTGTCCACTGAACCAGGCAGCTCTGCTGTCTTTGGCTACTCTGTGGGTGTTAGGAGAGACCTCTGGGCCCCACTGTGGACATCACTCTGTGTTCTCTTTACTCCCCATTCAAGCACAACAAGGAATTATAGACCCATAGATTCATAGAATGTCCTGAGTCGCAAGGGGCCCACAAGGATCATCGAGTCCAACTCCTGTCCCTGCACAGGATAACCCCAACATTCACACGGTGGGTTTGAGGGCTCTGAAATACTTTGTGCTCCTGTTTGGTGCCCAGACAAGGTGCTCTGTGTCAACAGGGTCTCTGAGCTGCCAAAGAAACAAAAGACATAATAATGAATGCTGTTTCCTGGGGCAGATCCTTTTTGTGTGCATGGAGCAGCAAAGAAAAACTCTTCCTCTCTTAATTTGCAAAGTCTTTGTGAGATTTCAGAATTGAAATCTCCTTGCATTCCTCATTTATTTACACTGCCATATCAGGGGCGACCTTGATTTGTTTCTTTGCCCTACAACGGGTTCTGCTCTGGTTCGTCCTTTATCACTTTGTCACGGTGCTTCCAGCAGTGGCTGCATATGGTCTTAGCTCTGAAACTTGTACTTTTAACAATCAGTTCTCTAAGTTATAATAATAATAATGAAATCATGCTTAAGCAGCAAACATTACTCTCTCACCCCATTCTTCCATCTGGCTTTTCTGCGGGAGAATTACTCCAGCAAATCTACCCTGTACAGGGGTTAAGGTGAGGGATTCATTTAGTCTTTTCTTCACGTTGTTTAAACGGAAACATTCTTAAAGCCTCCAGAGTTCCAAGAGATAGGTGGGATGGCAAGGATGGCATGAGAGCTTCTCAGGCAGGTGGAGGGCAGAGCCCACGGCACCACCTCGCTCTTTTCTGAAGAAAAACGGCAAAGCCACTGTCTAGCTGTGCACCTGGACAAACAGGGCTTATCACAACCTCCCCCAACTGTCTCAGAGGGCTGAAAGGCTGGTGCTGTTTACCTGGAAGTGACCCAGGAGGGGTAGCCAGACAGGAACTGAGAGCCTAGACTTGTTCCTGAAACCTCATATTTGCTGTTGTGGGGGTGCTCCCCCAGCAGCGCTGAGGCCAAGTGGAGCAGAGACTAGAGCCTGGGGGAGGAGAGCAGAGATAGACTCTTCCTATAAGGACTGGGAGATGAGCCCTTTTTCTATGGGGAAAAGCTGGGAGCTGGGGTGTTTGCCCAGCCAGGGCAGCGATCTTTCCCCTGTACTCAGCGCTGGTGAGGCTGCTCCTCAAATCCTGGGTTCAGTTCTGGGCCCCCTCAGTACAAGAAAGACATTGAGGGGCTGCAGCGTGTCCAGAGAAAGGAATGGAGCTGGAGAAGGGTCTGGAGCCCAGGGGTTCTGGGAGCAGCTGAGGGACCTGGGGCTGTTTAGTCTGGAGAAGAGGAGGTTGAGGGAAGACCTCATCGCTCTCTGCAACTCCTGAAGAGGAGATTGTGGTGAGGTGGATGCTGGGCTCTTCTTCCTTTTAACGAGTGATAGGATGAGAGGAAGTGGCCCCAAGTTATTTCAGGGAAAATGTCTTTACTGAAAGAGTGGTGAAGCACTGGAACCATTTGTCCAGGGAAGTGATGGAGTCTCATCCCTGAAGGTGTTCAAAAAGCATGTAGATGTGGTACTTCAGGACATGGTTCAGTAGGCACTGTGGTGTTGATAGTTGGACTGGATGGGCTCAGAGATCTTTTCCAACCTTAATGATTTTATGATTGGCAGCCCTGGGATGAAGCAGGGGGAGTGCAAAAACAACTCTTGTTTTCCTGTGTGGCAATGTCTGGGGCCCTTCAATCACTTGATGTCCCAAACATCTCAAAATTGTTTCTTGTCCAAGGTAAAAAGGACAGTCTCCCACCTGAGTTAAATGACTTGGTTTAGTTTCACATGCGTGAGTTGCAGGTTAGCTCACCTGGGGATGTTTTTAAATGCTATAGCAGGTACCATCCCAGGCTTTTAGAGACTTTATTCAGATCTCAGCTGTTTTCAGAGGAAACAAAGGTCTTGCTCTGTGAATGGAAAAATCAAGGGTTTATGCTAAAAAAAGTAATCAAGTTGTTTGTAACAAACACACACAAGTGGCAGCAGAGCTGTGGAGTTTCTCATTAAAATCAATATGAATTCCAAAAAAAGATGTTGTCTTGCAAGTAGAAAAGTTGAACTCAGTAACCATCTCTTCATTGCTTTATGATATTGTGCCTGGCTTGAAAAGAGACAAATAGAATATGAAAAGCTGATTTTGTAGACATGTATATGTAAGCTTAAAAGGGTGAACAAAGTATTTTGTGTCAAAGCCAGTGTAAAGAGAGAGAGAGAGAAAAGAAGAATAGTTAGAAAAGTAACACTTCTGAGGTGAAATTGTTGTGTTTTGTCTTTTCCGTTATCTACTTATCACCCAAAAATAGCAACAAATTTAGCTCCCGTTCTGTTTTCTCAAGACAGCCTGCCCACGGATTTAGTAGAAAATGTGGTTCCCAGCTGGTATGGCAGTTCACAGCGCAATTCCTCTTTCACTTCCAACAATCTGGCATCTCATATCTATATCAAGTCACAATTTAGCAGGAAAAAACTATATATAGAGGAAAAAAAAAAAAAAGGAGTTCTAAATCCTATTAGCATTTTTGTTTCTTAAAAAAGAAATGCAAACAAGCCATGGAATTGTGCCAAAGTTTCAGGAGAATGATTGTAGAAGAATAAATAATTCATGTTGTTTTAACCTAAAGTAAAGATTCTTAAGTTAAAATGATCAAGAAAGAGAAATTATTCCTGCACACTTTAAATATTCACATGCTTAACATCCCAGAAAGCTTTCACACTATTCTTTGGAAAATTTCTGGTCCTTTGTGAGCTTTCTGTCTATCTCAGGCTGACATAATTGGCCTCTGACCCTACCCTGGAGCAGGGCTGCAGAATTCTTTATAACATGTTTGTTTGCAGTTTGAGTCCTTATTTTGAACACCGTTGGCTCAAGGTTACTGTAATAGAAACAGGGTGTCAACATGGAGATGGAGGAGGACAAAGTCTTCCTCACCCCCTTGCAGCATGATTTGAAATGTGGCTCTTAATGACTTCCAGGTGTACCCTGATATTGCACATATTTGGCTGGAATCCTGTAGAGACTGGGTTTCTGCCTTAAAAATTATGGCAGAAAACAAACTTCGAAGTTCTGAAGATTAAATTGGTAAAAATAAACTTAAAATAAGTTAGCTCTTCTTTCATTCCAAGGAGGGGAAATGGTTTCATCAGATTTTTTTCTACAGACCCTGTATTAATGTTGGGAGCGTGTTAGCACCCCTGAATATTCTGAGTGAAAACTGAAGGCACATATTTCTCTCAACTTGATAAATTTTGCAGCAAGAAACATGACTTGAATGAAATGCTTAAGAGCCCTACAAGCATCTTCAGACACACTTGAACTGTTTTTCTTGGAGGCCTCAAGTTTGAAAAGCCTTAGGTTGCTTTCAAGGAGTCAGTTAAAGTCTATAAAATTTGGTTGCGTAATGACTGTGGGTTCTATTCATAATATATGACCCATGAACTGTGAAGGTCTACCTCTCACATTTTACAAGCCCGGAAAGGTTTCCTGATTGCTCATGAACCCCACCTTTGCAGTTCAGGAGGGGAATTTTCTCACTTATGGTTATAAGCCCCCGAATGAATAGAGGTTCATGGACTGACAGGTTGAGGGAGTTGGGGTTTTTCAGCTTGGAGAAGGCTGTAGGGAGATCTTAGAGCAGCTTCCAGTAATGAAAGGGGCTCCAGGAGTGCTGACTTTTTAACAAGGCCTCTTGTGACAGGACAAGGAGCAATGATTTCAAACTAAGAGAGGAGAGATTTAGACTGAGTAGAAGGAAGGAATTGTTTACAATGAGGTTGGTGATGCACTGGCATAGGTTGCCCAGGAAGGTTGTGGATATGTTCAAGGTCAGGTTGGATGAGGCTCTGAGCAACCTAGTTGAGTTAAAGATGTTCCTGCTCATGGAGGGTGGTCAGACTGCATGACCTGTAGAGGTCCCTTCCAACGCAAAGCATCCTATGATTCTATGAATTTGTGCATTTTGAGGCAAGGAGAATGAGCCGGCAGTGTGCCCAGGTGGCCAAGAAGGCCAATGGCATCCTGGCTTGGATCAGAAATGGTGTGACCAGCAGGTCCTGGTAGGTGATTCCCCCTCTGTACTCAGCACTGGTGAGGCCACTTCTTGAATCCTGTGTCCAGTTCTGGGCCCCTCACCACAAGAAGGATGTTGAGGCTCTGGAGCGAGTCCAGAGAAGAGCGACAAAGCTGGTGAAGGGGCTGGAGAACAGATCCTATGAGGAGCGGCTGAGAGAGCTGGGGTTGTTTATCCTGGAGAAGAGGAGGCTGAGGGGAGACCTCATTACTCTCTACAAGTACCTGAAAGGAGGTTGTAGAGAGGAGGGAGGTGGCCTCTTCTCTGAAGTGACAGGGGACAGGACAAGAGGGAATGGCCTCAAGCTCCACCAGGGGAGATTTAGGCTGGAGATTAGGAGGAAGTTTTTCACGGAAAGGGTCATTGGGCATTGGAATAGGCTGCCCAGGGAGGTGGTTGATTCACCTTCCCTGGAGGTGTTTAAGGCACAGGTGGATAAGGTATTGAGGGACTTGATTTAGTGTTAGATAGGAATGGTTGGACTAGAAGATCCGATGGGTCCCTTCCAACCTGGTTGTTCTGTGATTCTATGATTCTATGACTATAAGTGGAAGAACTCTTGGATAGGTCTGAATTAGAAATAGGCAATGACTCCTCAACATGTTACTCCTCATGGTGTTACTATTAGCTGAATGTCTAAAAAGCTGTCAATTAACACTTTTGGACTGTTTGGATGCAGAGGAAAACCAAATTATCATTGAATCACAAAATAATTTAAGGTGGAAGGATGTGAAGTCTCTAACTGGGGAATCCTTTGCTATATTGGGTTTCTGTGTGTGTTCCTTCCCTGTTACCTGCTATCTTTCCCCAGCCAGGAGCTTCATCAGTGACTGGGAGTCTCACATGCACACACTCTCATCCCCTTTACCTCCTCTTGTTAAGGAGATGACTGCTAAGGCAACATTTCCAAGAAATGTCTTGTGTACCTCCTAATCCTCCACCGGTCAGGTGAACGGTATGTTCTCATGTTTACATCCGTTTGCTGTAATTCATGTCTCCTGTTCTCGCTTGCTATCTTTGGAAAACAGCACAATGGCCAATAGGGTCCAGGTTAATGTCCTTAACAGCTTTGCACCACTGTGCTGGCAGGAGAAGGGTGCAAGCTTACCTCAGGTGGCCATACACACTGGTCCATGTCTTCAAAGGAGTTCAGGAGAGCCCTAGCATATTGATAGATCCAATCTGAGAACATATCAGAGCTGGATGCTGTGCCTGACTTGTTGGAAGAGAGGAGATGAAAGGGGCTCTGGAGTCCTGTCACACCAAACCTCGGTGTAACACTGGCAGCGCTAACAGGATAAGACAGGATGCACTGGTATCCCATCGTTTATCCACTAATAAATCCACACCCAAATAGCATTGCTTATTCTTTGACTGGGGTGTGAGAACATCTCTTTCCTATGAGGAGCTGAGATACTGGCCCAGGTTGCCCAGAGCAGTGGTGGCTGCCCCATCCCTGGAGAGGTTCCAGGCCAGGTTGGATGGGACTTGGAGCCCCTGATCCAGTGGGAGGTGTCCCTGCCCATGGCAAGGGGCGTGGAACTGGATGATGTGTAAGGTCTTTTCCCACCCTAACTATTCCATGATTCTGCGTTTTATTTCTTGTGTCTTTATTTTGAAGCTGCTGCTGCATGTCTGTGTGACTTTGACTGTCCCACTATTAGCCCTGCTCTGGCTGATACCAAATCAACAGTTTCTGTACCAGTACTGCTATAAGGAAGATTAAGAAGGTGCTTTCTAATGACAGGACAAATTAGCCTTATGTAGACTCCAGCAGAAATTGGGAATACCTGTATTTCTCTGTGTTGGCCTTCTGTGTGTTGATCAACTCTATTGTTACCATCACAGTTAGTAACGGCAGTTTTGTTCCTGAAGAATCACAGCCAGAAGGTGACCATGGAAAGAATGGAAGAGGGTCACACAGCTGATGATGAGTGAAAGGAAAAGTTTTTGGTAGAAACAGAGCTGTGAGTGCCATTGAAATGTAGACTGGAGGACCACAAGCCAGGGAGGGGGATGACTCAGTGGACAGCTTTGCTGCTGGCTGGGGAGCAGTGGGTTTTCCTCTTTAGTTCCCCTGAATAAAAATTTGTGCCCAGCTTTTAATGCCTGATTGGAACCATCTAGGATTTTTATTCTCTTCCCATTTAGGAGCAACATCAGTCTTGCTTCTTGATACTTCTCAATGGGCAAAACCCACTTGGTTTCCAATTGCAGCTTTTTATTATCACCGGCCAAGAAAAAGGAAAACGAAAAATCATCTTAATTAAAAACACTGAAGTCTCATGAAATACATGGTTCTTGTTTTTGAAGTGCTTTGTCAGGAACTGTCCACAGCCATTATTTTTAATTAGCTTATCTTTTAAATTAAAAATGGGTTATTTGCATTTTTTTAATGGGGAGTTTCTGGATCGCTCAGTTCCCCTGCATTTTTATGTTAGGAGATGAACAATTTTAGCAGAAAAAGAATCCAAGCAATTTGATTAAAAAATACATTGTAACTTTTCTTCTTCTTTCTTACTTCTTTTAGGCAAATTATGTGAATTTATACAGTTATCATCCTCCAAAAAAGTCTCTAAGTATTTTACAGACATTGAGAGAAAAAAAAATAGGTCCTGTAAGAAATGTGGTCATTTACAAACCTTCTCTTTCAAATCATGTTAGAGGTCAAAAGGCTAGAACAGAGAAAAAGAAAACAAAAATGTTGAAATTGAAAAAAAATTGAAAGACTCTCATTTTCACTCTGTGTAAAACAACTTCTGTCCTCAATAACAAAACCAATGTTTCTTACTAGAAAATGGGTATTAAAGACAAAATTACCACAAATTCTTTTCTAAAACAATAATAAAACGGGAGCTGTTTTTCACCAGGTTTTATTTTGTAGTAGAGAAGTCTTCCTTTAAATAGTTTGGTGTTTTGAGGTGCTGAGCACCAGGAACCTCCTTGCCCTCCTTCAGCTTGGGCTCCATATGATAGAGGCTGCCCCTGACAGACCTAATCCCCATGGATACAGTGGAACAGAGTCACTCCAGCCAAAAATGGAAAACATGCACCTGAGACATGTCTGTTAACAGTGCCTAAAAGCTCTCCTGAGCTTTTGAAATATAACAGGGAGCAGTACTGTCCAGAATGGGAACATCCAGACCTGGAGGAGTTTCCTTAGCTGGCCCTTCCACAGGACAGCATTGCCTGCACCCTTACACCTAAGAAAATTTACCTTGAGACTCTGAACAACCAGCAGGGATTATTAGTCACTGTTTATCTTGAGCTGAGGGCTACTTCCAGCTGCACATTGATCCTTGCACTGGATGTCTTACCAAGTTTTCTTTTTTTTCTCGAATTCTACGTGATCATTTATACTAAGTAGGAATATGTCACTCCCCAGTTCCTGCAGTACGTACTGGGGTCTGGCTTTAACACCAGAGTTAAAACACAGTGTGGAAGTAGATCAAGCATTTGTGATAGCATTTGTTTACACTGTCTTGGCTTTTCTTTCCTTTTCATGATTGTGTCAACAGCTCTTTGTGGAGCTGCAGCCTTTGTGCCACATTTCCTTATAATTATGTTGTCAGAGTTCATAACTCATCATATGTGTGCTCCCTTTTTACAGTAAACTCAGTTTGGGTTAAACTGAAACCCTCACAGCTGGAAAGGAAGATCACCTTTCTCAACACTGTGATCCCCTAGTTAGGAATCTACAAGTGAAAACACTTCTTGGATTTGAGTTCTGTCATTGTAGCAAAATTAAGTTAGGAATATAATGTGAATTAGAGTGAAGAGAGTGGTGAACAAATGTACAAATACATAATAAATGTTGTTGAATGTTATCATGTAATCATAGAATGGTTTGAGTTGGAAGGAGCCTCAAAGCCTACCCAGTTCCACCCTCCTGCCCTAGGCAGAGACACCTCCCATTGGATCAGGGGCTCCAAACCCCATCCAACCTGGCCTTGAACCCCTCCAGGGATGGGGCAGCCACTGCTTCCTGTGATGAGGACTCTGGAAGGAAACACAAGGCTCCATGTGTGGTGTCATAGGTGCGGAGCAGAGGTGCAGAATACCCTCTCTTGCCCTGCTGGTCCCTCTGCTTTGGATGCATCCCAGGACCCGGTTGATTTTTCTGGGCTGCAAGCGTACGTTGCTGGCTTATGTTGAGCTACTCATCCACCACCACCCCAGGTCCTTCTCTTCAGGGCTACTTAATCCATTCTCTACCCAGCCTGTCTCTGTGCCTGAGTTTGCCAACTGGGATGTCAGTTGGAAGGCAACCTTAAAACACAGGCAGAATTGCCAGCAAACTGGTAACTTTTCCTCTCACTCAGAGGACACATTACAGCCCTAGAAAAAGTATGTTATAACTGAACTTTTGATATTAATATGTGCAATTTTCTAATTCATCACCTGGCATTTCTCTAAGACACAGTTTTTGATATGAAAAACTGGTGGAAATACAGTCCTTAGGCAGAGCTCTAACTCACATATGTGCACACAGCTTGCCACCGATTTCAACAGGAGTCACATTTAAACAAATTTAAACTAAATGTTGAGCTTCTGGTTGTTCCCAAGATAAACACGAGCAGGCCCCTGTGGTGTGATAGCCGTTAATGAAAATGCACGGCTTTGTTGATATGTAAAACCTTTTAAGAGCCAGAAGCTGGTTATTCTTAGTCATCAAGATGAGATTTGAATCTTCAGGATGTTTGCCTAACCCTGTAGGCTTAATCCATTCTGAGTTACAAATTGCAATACTCCAGCAGTCAGTTAGAATTGAATCTGGATCACTGCAATGCATAGAGTTGCTGGTCAGATTACAGGCTGACCTTGCATTTGAAAAACCATCAATGATATAATTACAAAAGCCACTACCAGAATCCTGAATAGAAATAGTTAGATGACCACAAAGACTCCTATACGAAGGGTGAAAAGGCAGGAGCTGATTAGCTTCACACTAGAAAATTGAGTTCAAAGACATGCGCAGGACTGGAAGGTTTTATTGGCAAGGCAGGAACAAGCGAGGAGGTGCTGAACGCTGCTGATATTCCATTGATAGCAGCTAAGTAGTAGACACCCTCATAAAGCTGCTGAAAAAAGTTTAAATAGATCTCCATGACTCAGGCTGAAAAGCACTCACACAGAGAAATCACATCTAGTGTGTGCAATTGGCCCTGTTTCAGTTGATGGGTTGAGATCTTCTTCCACTTGCATATTCATCTCTTGCTGTTTTTCACGGGGCATTTCCTGTTTAGGAAGTGAAATGATATTCAAAATGGGGATTTACTGAAAGTGATTTCACTCATGTACTTCTCCTCCTACCACAACCACAACTCCAGTCCCTGTTTCTCCAAAAACAATAATAACAATAAGTGGTGAGTTCATGACGTGTTACTTCATGATGCAACTTGGCAGCAGGAATGAAGAAAGAGGAAGGTTTGCTTTAAGCTATTATGGAGCTAAAGCTTGTTTGAGCAATTGTTTTATCACTTAAAACTATAAAATAGTTGTTTTATGCATATTCTCCCATTCTTCCTCTAAGCCATTCTCACCCAAGCACAAAATTAGGAGCTTGAATTGTGTCCTTTAGAGACAATGCATAGCTCTGCCAGTACTACTCTTGCATTTTGGGTTCAATTTTACCAGCCTGGGAAGTTACCCTATAAAATCCATTGCTGCCCTTTCATCACCACCAGTTGCTACTGTCTTCTGGGAGGATTCTTGCGAGTGCATTACTCACTGTAATACACGATGTGCAATGTTTATCCTGTGTTTATTATGCTCAGTTTCTCTTAGGTGCAAAGGAATTTCCACATCTTACCTTCTGTTTGCAGAAATGAACATATAAGCCGCAAGCAAAAACATACAGGTCAATGTGTGTATTTTTCCGCTATATTGTTTGTAACTGGAGGAAGTGGGAAGGTGTTTTGAATTTGCTCTGAATACCTGTTTTAGTTTTTCAATAAAAACATTATGCGTATGACTACCTTGACAGTGAAGGCAGGAAAAGCCTTCACTTAGTTTGTTTATGAACCTTGTGAATTCTCCTTTTCAGTTTTTTGAAATATTGAGAGCTCATTGTTCCAAAGATAAATAAGAAACGTTGAGGCGTGAAAATACCTGTAGCTTAGCCATTCTGGTACTGAAACCTCTCTGAATGAGGAACAATGCCATTATTTTGAATAAGATGACTGTTATTGTAAGTACAAAAGCCTTTCTGGCCTACTTTCCTCTCTTGAGTTACCCTGAGACCTAGAAGATAAACAGTTTGCTCCAGACACAGCAGTTCGAGAGTTTTGCCTGTCTTCTTATAGAATCATAGAGTGGTTTGGGGTGGAAGGGACCATGAAGGTCATCCAGTCCAACCCGCTCGGCAGGATCAGGGGCATCTTTAACCAGATTAGGTTGCTCAGAGCCCCATTCACCCTGACCTTGAACCTTTCCAGGGTTGGATTCTTCATTATCTCTCATGTATTCTTATCTCACCACTCATACCTTTAAATCAAAAATCAACATTTTTTATTCTTTTGCTTCAATAAGCTAAGAAATTGTCTCCCTCTGTGCAGTTCGTGGCTTTGACCTGGTGTGTCTGCAGTCCTTTGTCTGGTTTGGGCAGTGCCTCTATTTGCCATTGTTGTTGTTATTTATTTTAACCATGAAATATTGAGACAAAATGACTGAGCTGAGGCAGAAGTCTTTAAGACCAAAACCCAACAAAATGTCTCTATTATAGAAAAGCTCTTGAGGAACCCGAGCGACGTATTAATCAGAAATGGGATGACTCAAGAGCTGGTTGTCCTCATTTACGGAGGTTTGCTCTCTAATAGCATTTAGAAGTTTGTTTTACCCTGTCTCGGCAAGAAGAAAAGGCAGCTTTAACAATTCTGTCTCTCTCAGCAGTGCATTTGAATTTTTGTTGCCTCCCTTCGGCGTGCTGGTCAGAGGTCACACAGAGCAGGATTAGTTGACCTGTGTTGACAGAGCGGGTGATGGATGAGTGGAGTACAATGCACAGCTTGTTTGTACCAGAGTGGCAGCAGTGCACATGCAGGCTTACACCTGCACTGAGTCACAGAGAGTGCATCTCCCATCATGCTGGTTTGCTAAAGCACGGCTGGCTTCATAGAGATCTGCACATTGAATTCCCTTCTATAGTCCTGTGCTTGTTCCAGAGGGGTAAGGGCTAACTGTTTGCTTTTTACTAACAGGGGTTAGGAACACTGAGACTTAATGTAGTCTGCTCAAATGGTTCACATTCTGAGAGATAGCAGCAATCACACTAAACAATGCAAAATCTGTATCAACGAGCAAACTGCATGTGAGGAGCAGCGAGAGAGCTGGGGTTGTTTAGCCTAGAGAAGAGGAGGCTGAGAGGAGACCTCATTACTCTCTACAACTACCTGAAAGGAGGTTGTAGAGAGGAGGGAGCTGGGCTCTTCTCCCAAGTGACAGGGGACAGGACAAGGGGGAATGGCCTCAAGCTCCACCAGGGGAGATTTAGGATAGAGATTAGGAGGAAGTTTTTCACACAGAGGGTCATTAGGCATTGGAATAGGCTGCCCAGGGAGGGGGTTGATTCACCTTCCCTGGAGGTGTTTAAGGCACAGGTAGATGAGGTGCTGGGGGACATGGTTTAGTGTTTGATAGGAATGGTTGGACTTGATGAACCGATGGGTCTCTTCCAACCTGGTTGTTCTATGATTCTATGATTCACACCCACCAAAACTTCCGTATTTTATTATTTCTCTCCTGAAATAATTTACTTAATACTGGTGACACTTTATGCAGAGGTTACCCTGCTTCTGTGACTGAAGAGGTAAATACACCATCCTTGCAGGTTGTGTACACAGTTTCTTCTCAACTGCAAAAAACAATGAACCCAGAGGCATAGAGTCAAGCTTTGTAGAAACACATCTTTTGGAGAGCCTGTGTGACCACTAATCCATCTCTAGTCCAGACATCTTTTCAAGTGGATAGGCACAGGCAGAGCTGTCAGTCAGGACAGACTATTGGAAAAGAACCAACACTCGCTCAGTTTCTCTTTCTCTTTCTCATTAGCAGTAAAAATCATCCATCATAACCAAGAGAGCGGAATCAGCGATAGCAGACCTTGTGGGAGGATCGGCATCCTCTGTGCAGTTGCAGCCAGGTTGCACAGCTAGTCAAAGGGTGGTTTGAGCTTGAGCCAGGAGAGGCATCTGGTGTAGATCTGTGAGTTTATGCAGGTCCGTTGGCCACAAACCCTTGTGTTGAGTCTTCACAGAGATTGCAGCCTTGATTATAGCCCATTAGTGAGAATTATAACCCTGAAAGATATGTTGGGCTGAGGCAGAGTCAGACCTGGCAGAACTCAATGCATAGAGCTTGCTGGGTTGATCTCACTGGTTACAAGGCAGGGATTTGACACTGATGGCACAAAAATTAGTTTGAGAATCAATATTCCAATTAAAATTAAACAACCTAAGAAATTAAAAAACAGCTAAATTTGCTTTACTGTAAGCTATAAAATTTACCAGGGTTCCCTGAACAGAAGTTACAGGGTTTATTTCTTTACTTTTAATAGCATTACTTGTACTGTGTATCCAAGAATATGACTGAGGCAGCATTCAAGATGCATTCAAGTGTACTCTTTGGGGGAGGGGAAAGCAGCAGTGAGACCTGTGCGGATAGGTTTGGTCTGAAGCTCACTTTATGAACAACATACAAAAATAACAATGTGTAAAAATATCCGGCAACATGTCTTTACTTGCAGTAGGGATGGGAAGTCCAGACTGCTCATGTCTGATTGAGCCAGGAGAATTAATTCAACCAACATATGGATTCCTCCTAGATCTTCAGGAATGTCCAGAGGCAACAATAGATTGCTCTGCAAAGCTCCCAGTCTGCTGTGATCACCAGCAAGTAACTCAGGACCAGATTTAGGGATTCTTTGTCCTTAACGTACTTGTGTCTCTTGTATTAACTTTTGCTAAATACATTCCATTTTCAGTAGCTGGGATGTCAGATCAGGCCTGTCATGAATTTGACATCTCTGAGCTGCTAAATCACCATTAGAAATGCAACTCAAGGTTTCTAATCCCACTACTGACAATGCTTCCATTTGCCACCTCTTGGTAACTGAGTTATCATCCTGCTTTTTCGAGTGCAAAAAAATCACTGCTTTGTCACTGCTGGTTAAATACTTATGAAGAAGAAGCAGTAGTTGAATTGCTTTTTAAAAATGCCATTTCTGCTTCTGTTTGCCTATTATTTTGTATCACAACATGGATTTAAATTGAAAGAAGGTGCTGTTGGGAAACAGGGAAAAGAGTTGTGGTGGGACTTGGGCATAGGGGGTGCTGGCCTTCCGGGTGACTGGGGAAGAGCCCTTTCCAAGCTTCAACACGACTGGCACAGTCATTCTTCCATGGCTAAGAGACTACTGTCAAAACTTCCGTATGGATAATACTTAAGCCATCTAATTTGGACAACCCTAGGTATCTAATTTGGATGCAAGTCAGGAGACCTAATTGAGTTAGAGTCAGGTGAATTAGCCTTAATGTTGATTTAGTCTCTTTTCCTGAGTGTTGTTTTGAATCAGTGCTATCAGCCAAAGTTTTAGAAGAAACATTTATTTTTTCAGGTGTGACAGGAACCCGGCCTTTGGTCTGCGTGTAATGGGATGGTGTGGCTCATCTGGAGTCAACACAGCAGACGTGTCACAGTCTGCAAAGGCTCTTCTATAACCATGACACCTTTGTAGCAATTGATTCTTTGCTGACAATGGGTAATTATTGTGACCTTAACAGTTTTCAGAAGAAGGAAATAAAACTTTTGATCTTGTCCTGGAAACTTTATATAGAAAAGCTACTAACATGGCTTTGACCTATATAGTTCTCGCCCCCACTGATGACACAGTCTTATCAGTATGGATAAACTCACTTTATACATATAATGGCTGTAAGCAAGTTGATTGAGCTCAAGCTTATATGCAGACCTTTCATATCCCATTTGAATGAGACTGTTTTAAAGCTTTTGTTTTCTAGTTGATGATAAACAATATGAAATCCTAGACTACAGAGCCTTGTGTATGTGTACAGGTAGGTTCACACACAACTGTACATTCTTTGACCTTGGATGAAATCTTAGCCTCACTCAAGCTAACGTCAAAATTCATATTGCCTTTAGTGGAACCCAGAATTCATCTTTTGTGTGAGGTAATTAAAATCAAAGGCTACTTACTAACACACAAGCTTGACCTTACACTGTTTCCCAGTGCGAATGATAAGAAACAATGCCCATAGTTCCACATCAGTGCACATTATTAGAACTCATAGCAGGAGCCTTTAATGTGTGTTTAAGTTAAAACTGAATATGGATGCCAACTTACCTTGATGCAAAGTTGGACACTGTGTAAGTGGAAGTGGATGAAACTACTCCTATTTAAAAGATCAAAGTGCTTATTTTAATAATGACTGTTTTTCACTGCTGAATATTCAGTGCTACCAGATCCTCACAAGATGTAACTTGAGACCAGAAATGCAAAAAAAATCAACCCCCAAAACAGCTGGAAAAAATAAATAGGTCGATGTACTCAAGATATGTAACATTTTTCTTTAGACCAAATTTGTTATTAATAGGAGTTCCATCAGCCTTTTTGTTAAGTCTTATCTGTTTGTTTGCAACACGTTTTTTCTATAGGTTATTTCTCTGTTAATAAAACCTGCAGTTGATCTTGTCTTGATTCATGACTTAGGGAGACTCTAGGGGACAGAAGTTCCTGGAAAAATTGGATAGATTTTCCAGCTTCTCACAGTTGTGAGTGGCTAATGGCTATTTTGATCCTGTCATATCTGTTGCTGCCAGCATAAATAATCTCTGTTTCCAAGAAATAAACTCACATTACACTTTTAGTTTTAGAAAGCTAATGTACAGGCTGATTTTTTTCAGAGGCAAAGTTTCTGGTGTGCGTATGTCCTTGTTTTTATAGAAAGCAGTATTCCCTCTGACACTTGCAAGATATCGTCTATAGAGCATATGTCATCAGATCATCAGCTTCATGTATTATCTTCACTGGCAGATATAATGTTTCCCTCCAAATGCCAATGACTGCTCCCATAAGAAAAAACATATGAAAAGAAAAATGCCATAATTGACCAATCCTGGGAAAGTCCTGAACAGAACAGGTTTTCCAAGCACTTGGATGAGACGACCTGTGAAGGTCCCTTCCAACGCAATGCATTCTGTGATTTTATGATTTCCTAGCTCTCAGTCTGCGAATGCATCGAATATTGCACATCTGTCACAGGGACATTTCAACCACTTGTCATTCTACGCAGAGTTCCAGAGAAGGAGGTTAGTTCTGGAGGCCTCCCAGTAGGTTTACTGTTCTTCAGTTCTTGTCAAGAACTTGCAGCTTAGTGACAGGATATCTTTCATAAAATTAACAAGTTTTGATTGCATTCATGGTCCAAGGCAGCTCTTCTATACCACACTTGAGGGTAAATGACTAAATTAGGTCAGATGAACTCAAAAAGTGCCTTTTTCTCTACTAATGGTAAAGGAAGTCTAGACATTAAGCTGAGATATAGACACCTACATTAGTCAGATCTAAAAATAGAAGAGGTGACACCCTACACTGCTGATCCCTCATGGCCACAAGCTTGGCTTTTTGCAAGAAGATAGCCCTGCTGTGTTGGGTGAACATCTTGCCCTTCGCAACTTCTGCCACTGAGTCAAAAGAAGGATATACCTCAGCACCCCACTGGGGATCCTTCACATCTGGGGGGACAGTACAGTTTTGGAAATTCAGGAATAATTCTCCCTTCAAATTATCAGAGTACATAGCTGTTGCAATTATCACTTATCATTTCTTTGACCTTTTTTTGCCTTCAGGATGAAATTGTTGCAGCAGTTGCTATATTCAGTGCATTTGCTGATAACAGTTTCTTTCTCCCACATGTTGGGCCCATCTGTATTGGAGTTTTATTTTACCAGAGTAAGTGAGCAGAACTGTTACTTACTCTTGTCAGATCCCATTTCCACTGTGTTGTTTCACTTCAGCCACCATGGATTTTATATCCATATTGTATGAACAGTACAATATCAAGTACTTTATCCCTTTCTTGAGTGATGAGGATCTCAGGAAAAAAGCCAACACTGCTCTGACGTGTCCTTTTCAAATAAACTTTCTGAAACGGGTTACCATGTGCTTCAGATAGATATCGGTTTCCAGTAATGATATGCATTTTAATTCATTTGTTTTCCACGTTATAAACACACATCTGTTCAAAATAGAAACACATTAACTCCTGTTCAAAACTGAAACATATCCCTCGTAGCATTAGACGCATTGATGGAAAATTTGTTCTGAGTGGGCTTAAGTGTCAGTAATCTTGACAAGTTTTCCAAGAATTGATAAAGTGAGTCCTTGTACTGCTAAAATGGATTTTATGTGGATAGATGTTTATAGTTTTACCATTAAGATAACTGCAAACTGTGTCTGAATAGACAAAGGTTATTTCTTGTGGGGCATTTGAGTTTATTTGGCTATTTGAACTGGCTAAATATGAACCTTTGAACCTGTGCTGACTGTCTGAAGACACAGTATCCATAGAATCATAGAATCATAGAACAACCAGGTTGGATTTCAGTTTTAATCACAACATTGTGAGCTGATTTTCTTTCTTTGTGGTAACACATCAACCTGGAGTGTGTCACACACCAGCAGCAATTTCCAATTCATAGAATCATGGAATCATAGAACCACCAGGTGAGAAAAGACCCACTGGATTATCGAGTCCAACCATTAACTATAAGCTGAGTAAAATGAGAATAAATTCTTTCTTCATGGTCTTCTCCTGCTCCTTGGAAACTGTGTTTGATCACCAATTATAGAGATAAATAATTGCATAGTGCATTGTGATACTTGTGAATATGTTGACTCCTTTTGAAGTCGCGTGTAGGGATGAATGTAGAAAAAGTGGGAGGCTTTGCTATAATGTAAGTGTAGCTTCTGTCCCCCACTTTTGAAAGCCAGTGTCCTGCCTGCTTAGCTGACTGTGCTAGAGCAGGGTCACCACCGAACTATAGTCCCCGAGGGATTTCCAGATAAAGCCACAGTAAACATGTGCAGATCCATCGGTCCATCTAGGTTATGGCTTTTGTTTGTGCACCGACCCCCCTGCTCCACACCCCATCAATGTGGTGGTGGATGTACTCACTGCTGTTTGGGTTTGCACCATCTGGGAACAGGTTTGGGGTGATTTTTTCTGAGTGATGGAATTCAGTTCCTAACATGCTGTGGTGGTGGTGGGCTGCCAAATTCAAGCAAGAACCCTTAAAAGGGTACAAAATATCATTAAAAGAATAAAAAGAGATTCAACAAGTACAAAAAAATGCTTCTTAGCTTAGTATTTCTTTACTTTCATGTGAATTTCACTATGTAAATATGCCTTAAAAGTGAATAAAATTTTATTTCACTTTAACAAGAGAATATAAAAGTTAAAAAGGTCACTGTAGTAATAGACTAATCTCAATTACCAGGGCAGCCGGTGAAACCCACAACTCCCACCTAATCTCATTCGGTGCACACGCAGTGCACCGTGTGATTTCCAACACGGCTAAATGAAATTATAAAGCAGTGTTAAATTTATTAATCATTTAATTAGCTAAATGTTCCTGCAACTACTCGTGAGATGAATGGCATGTCATTTTCTAATGCAATTTGCCTCTCAGCCAGGCAGGGTCAGGAGGGAAGCTACTGGCATCTTAAATGATCTTTTTTATATTGCACCTTCTATTAAGGGACAGTGCGATATTGCTGATTATATTTGAATCTTGTACACAAGGCCAGGGAGTTTTCTTGTTATAATAACAGGTTATATTTAAATGAAAATAGAAATGTCAAGATCCGAGGAGTGAACAGTTAACCCATCTGTGACTGTGGCTTTGCCGGGCAAATCTTTTTCATATTTAACAAGCCAGTGAACAGTGTGGGAAACTACCCCAGCAGGTATTAAAGCAAAGCTCAGTCTAGTTTTATTTCTTTAAATTTACTCAGTTGTGAAGGAATTTGTGGACTGAAAACTCTCCCAATGCCAGGTTAGTGTAAGCTTTCTCATTGACTCAGAATTTATTTGCCCTTTCCCTGTTGCTGTGTTTGAACCGCGGCCTTTACTGTTCCGTGCATTCAACAATTGTTCATCTTTATGCATCGCTCGGCTGGGATGTTTGGCACGTTTACGTGTGCACATCACACCAGGTTGATAGGATTATTTTTTTTTCTCTCATGTTTTGTTCTATAATTATTTTCCACTGTAAAAATTAGTGGCAAATAGGATTCAGCGAATCTCTTTGGTTTGACACCAGGAGATGAACTGTGATGCTTGGAGTGAAGCCTTCATCAGAAACCTTCAGGTCTGCTGTGCTTGTGTGAAGCTGAAGCTGCTTAGTTAAAACACACTGAAAAGAATGATGTCTTAAGGTACTAATTTGTCTAGGTTCATAATAAATACATGTTCTTTATGCATTAGGGGTTTATTTTCAGTTCTTGGAGTGTAATCTCCATATGGTAAGCATCTATGGTGAACTCCAAGCCAATAAGAAGACACATGCAGCTTTGTGCATTCTGAGGCCAAAATATTTTTCTCTACCAAAGTGAAATGGCACAGCCAAAACTTAAGGAAGAAGCAGTGAGAGATAATCTTAGCACAAGTTGTAAAAAAAAAAGTCTAGCAGTTGTTTTTACTGGTACAAACCCATGCATAGACTGCTTGGAAGCAGGGCCCCCTTGGCTATATACTTCATGTGCAGCTAATAAATAACTGACTAGGACCCAGGTTCACAACACTTAATCAAAGCTTCTGAGACACCAGATGTCACCGTTGGTGTTATACACAAATCCAGTGCAGTGTCTCCCACTCAATTCAACTCAATTACCTCCTTACTCAGCATCTGAAGGCATCAGATAACTCGACTGGCAAAAAGAGAATGAGAGGAACCACTTGTACTCAAAAGTTCTTGTTTCAGTACCAGACGCTGGCTGGGATAAACCCTGGTGTGTGCTATTGGCCATTTTAGCCAGGTATGAGAGAAACAAATGAATCAGAAGGGAACAATGGTGCAAATAAGTCTCATTTTCAGAAGTAAATTCTGAACTCATGTTGAAAACAGGCATTAAGTGAGCTATTTTCATTTCATTTTTTTAATACCAAGTCCCGTGGTACAACCCAGCATATATGGAAAAACTGCAAAACACATTTTTTTTCTGCTAGTGCTGCAGACAGCGATTTCTTTGGGCATTATCTGGAAGATCCAAAGTGCACCCCCTTGCAGGGTAAGTGTGAAAGACCAAATGCTGAGGCATGACTTGGGCAGGAGAACATACTGGAGAGCTGCTACACACAGCGTTTCCCCTGGTACCTCACACCTGGTCTTCATTAGCGCTAATGAATCCAGAAAATAAAACATTTTGTACTAGTGACTCATATTGTTCTCTCTTGGCTGTGACTTCACTGTGGAACAAATTAAGTCAAAAACATGTTTGCAAAAACTTGACTTTCTTTTGCTGGGACACTTAGCGTCTTGGGACAGGTCACTTAGCACCCATGGGATGTGGGATGGCATCCCATTTATTTATTTTTCATTAGCAAAACTCCTTTCAGTTTAAACTGGGAGGTGTGGGGCTTCCCTAAGAGCTTCAATTCCCAGCCCACACAAAATTTATGTGTTTTTCTCTTCCCCACATGTAAAAGATGTATAATCATACTTGGGAAAATGCTGCCTAGCTAAGTCTCCTGGGTTTATACAGCACCATAGGAACCTGGGTAAGAAATAGAGCTTGTTAAGTCAAAGTTCTTATTAACATTGCTCCTTGGAAATTCGAGGTATTGTCACACAGAAACAAGAAGATTTGGAATGCATGTGGGGTATGCGTTTTGCTTGTTTTTCTTTCTCTTCTTCATTAGGTCAACTACATTCTTACTCATATCATTTTTTTGCTGTTCATGGTAAACTTTTGTCTGTTATTCTCCCAACT
Source organism: Coccyzus lansbergi (assembly GCA_033558105.1). Taxonomy (NCBI): domain Eukaryota; kingdom Metazoa; phylum Chordata; class Aves; order Cuculiformes; family Coccyzidae; genus Coccyzus; species Coccyzus lansbergi. Next base: position 44,775 of record JAUMJK010000059.1, on the reverse strand, counting down.
GCACGCAAAAAAATTTCAAAAGTTTAGAAAGCAAGCATCTGCAAATATGAAGACATGACAGTGTTTTATAACAGTCTCTGCTTTCATGAAGGAGAGGTTTGGTTTGGACAGTACTTTATTACATAGAGTTGTTTCACCTTATGAAAGGAGGTTGTAGAGAGGAGGGAGCTGGGCTCTTCTCCCAAGTAACAGGGGACAGGACAAGAGGGAATGGCCTCAAGCTCCACCAGGGGAGATTTAGGCTAGACATTAGGAGGAAGTTTTTCACAGAAAGGGTCATTGTGCATTGGAATAGGCTGCCCAGGGAGGTGGTTGATTCACCTTCCCTGGAGGTGTTTAAGGCACAGGTAGATGAGGTGCTGGGGGATATGGTTTAGTGTTTGATAGGAATGGTTGGACTCGATGATCTGACGGGTCTCTTCCAACCTGGTGATTCTATGATTCTATGATTCATGTATGTACTAATAGGCTGTGTTTATATGCCTGTGTGTGCGTGTGTAGCTACACACAGCAGCTTTGCATTCCAGGATCTTAGGAAGCACATATCAATAACTGCATACCTTCTGGTACGTGTACATTATATATTCTGCACTCTGTTTTTAGGAAGAGTTTTGCTGTATAGTTTTATTATCTAGATATTTAAAAAAAAAAAAAAACCAAACTCAAACTGGTGAGACACTTTGCTCAGAGCAAAATACAAAGTGATATTCCTCCCCTTGTCTGAGCTCAGTGTGGATAAATACAGGCTGCTGTGGCCTCGTAGATTTGGTTTCCATTCACATTTTTTAAGATGTTAAATATTTCTGGTTAACCAGTTAAAGTGGTGAGATGAACATGATTGCTTTTAGATTGCAGCTATAACATCGAGCGAATTTTATAATAAGAAGCCATTTTTTTTTCCCCCTGACGAGCTGCCCTTGTGGCTGCCTGCCTGACTTTGAGGTCCTCATTATTGTGGGTTTAAATGAAGGATGTTCATTCAGGCAGGGAGGGGGAGGCCAATAGACATCGGGGCCGTTATCTGGTCCTTCTATCAGGCCAAGTGACAGGCTTCTCGGGGAAGAATGCAAAGCTCATGGTGGAGACCTCAGCCTGACACAGAAGGTGACTCCCCTGGCTCTAACCTTGAAAGGAAAAAGTTCCCACTTTATTAAAATGAATTTCGAAAGGGCCGCTCTGACAGCTGCATAATTAAATATTGGAGTGTCAGCGATAATTTATTCCGCTCGCATTTGGTGGTCAGAGCCTGCTCACGGTAGGGTCAGCAAGCACAGTGACAGAGCCAAGGATACAGTGGATTACGGGGCCCTTTCGCCACACGAGTGAAACGAGAGACTGTAATTTTTCTTTAAATAGAGAAAACAAAGCGTGGAGGAGCTGAGCAGGCTGTGGAGTGCTCCTAAGAGCTGCACTTGTTAAAGATAATGTTCAGACTCTTGCGAAGCTCCTTTGTTTGGCAGAGCTCTGGGATCTGTCCCCGTGCTCCCTCTTCCAGGAGCCACCTTGCCCACTAGGTCCATTTTCTGCATTCTTCTTTAACATGTTAGGAACAACCCCAGCACTGGTCAGGACAAAGTGCATCCTCACCCATAAATGTGTTTCTGTAAAATGGTGTAAATGGCCATGAATATGGATGAAAAAAAGTTGGAAATACAGAGTGGGGGAGTTCAAATTGATCCTGTTGGCATTCCAAGTGAAACACCGGCCCAGAAGATTCTTTGCAGAGTGGAGTGGCTGCTGGAAATAAACATCTAACAAGCTATGTTGAAATAAAATGGTCGTGTGCCCTTATGCCCAGTCATAAAGCAAGAAAGGTCACCCAGGGGAACAGGGCTATGGGCTGATGGGCATCTTCTTTGGAGGAGGATGTTGGGAGAAGGCTGTCACTTTGCACTCTTAGTTTGCTGGTAATTGAAGCTGACACACCAAAAATATGCCCTTTTTGCACACACCAGTCTCTCAGCAAAAGCACTTTGCTCTCACAGACAAACTCATCTGAAAGACGTTTTGTTTTGCTCTTTCTTGCCTCAGCTATGAAACACCTATTTTCCATATTTTCTTTGGAGCCTGCTTGAGTGGATATGCTACTTAGTGCTCAGGTTTACTAGTTTTCATCTTAATGTCATGTAGCTTTTAGCAGCTTTTACTGAAGGATTTACTGAATTCCTTCAGCACCTTCATAGTTATTGAATGAGAAGTTGACCTTATTATGAAGGATGAATGCTGGTTTTGTGGCTCAAATACTGGTTGTGAACTCAGCATCCTCAGCTTATTTTTTAAGCCACCTTTAAAACCAGATAGTATTTCTGTGACCCGGTTCCTCATCTGTAAAATGGGAGTAACAGTGCATTTTGTGGAATTGCTGTGAGAATAGATACTTGTTGTACTCAGTTTTTATCTTACTGAGCATAAAAGAAAATCCCTGCTCGTGTTTCTGCCTTCTTGTTTGAAGAAAGACCATGAAAGCTTCTTTGACTGCTAGATGTCAAGATATAGACTCTTAAAATGACGCTTGAGCATCTTTAATGTAATTCTTTTGGACTCAAACAGGGATGTTTCCATTGCTGTGATCTCTGTAACCGCCTGTGCCTCCTCTAGCTGCCGTATGTTTGTAATGGGGAACATTCTCTCTCCATGTAGGAAGGATGCTTGGGTCATATGACATTTTGCTCCTATGAAGCAAGAATGTTCAAACATGTTCTGAAGTGGCTTATTGAAAATTTTAATGATCTGGCATCAAGGGAGAGGGAACATTTAACGTCCATATTTAGTAGTAGAATACAAATACCCATCCTGGCACTCAAGTAGGCATGTACGGTCATACATCTGGTATCAGGTTTCTGGTTTTCTTTTTCTTCGCAACCCTGATTTCCTGGCAGTCTCTATCCCTGCAGTAGTGGTTGCAGTGCAAGCTTGAAATACGCAGAGCTGGTTATGAATTTGGCTTTTTAAGCATGAATTGCTTCTTAGCACAGTTTTGCACGGATACTTATGACCAGAACCAGTTATGGCACTGTCACAGTGACCCACCCATGCCAAGTGTGGTGTAACTGGTCTCAGCACAGGGACGAGATGCCACAGGGATGAGGAGTCAGCCCACAAGGCTTGACAGACGCGCTGGGTATATATATGTCATTGTCAGTCGAGTCAGGCTGAGGATAGGACTGTGGGTTAAAAATGATAACCAAGCTTCATAAATCAGAATGCTACTGCTGCAGTCAAACTTCCTTGGAAAGTCTTTGAATTTGGGTAATGCATACTAATAAATTAACATCAGCACTGCCTATGCCAGCTGAAGCTGTGCGGAGGCCGCTCGCTCCGGCAGAGCTCCCTTAAGGATGGTTGAGCAGCTTCCTTCGGCAGCACCGAGCAGAGAGACTGCAGTGCTGACTGAAACAAGCTGTTCCTCCGAGAAGGGAAAAATCAGAGTGATTACAAGTTGACCTAATATTTTTTTGGCTTTCAAGATAAACTTTATGGGGCCTCGTTATGCAGAAAGTATCAGGCTGTGGCACAGAGCCTAAGCCAGAGGATGAACTCCCAGTGCTGTTGGAGTCAGTGGCAAAACTCCCATCAGTTCAGCAGGATGAGGATTTCATCCAAAGTTCACAGTGGGATAATTAGTGTCACCTCAAGACTGGTAAACCACAAGTAAATCTGTCCTACTTGGAGCTTGCAAACTTCTACAAACAGCTCAGGGCTTGGCTGGAATTATTTTTATTTTACTTCGAGATAGAACCCATCAGCAACAGAACTTGGAAATGACTGTGCACATCATCTTGAGTGTGGGAAATTTCACTGAGATCCACTGACCTTCAAAACAACAGGAGGAATGATATTAAACCTGCGGTGTTAAATATGGTAACTGTGAATTAACATCCCCAGCTCTGTTCCAGCATCCCTGTTTGGAGCATTGTGGAGCACGCAGGCAGGCTGCTCGGCTCACATAATATCCCAGGGATTTCACTGGGACTCCACATGTCAACAGTAATCTATCTTCATGCTACATGATTCTGGATCAGGTCATTAGTTTATACTTTGAATTAAATATTCAGTTTGATTTTAGCTCTGTGAAATGAGAGCTGAATATATAACACCTGATTTCAGAGCACCTTGTAATTTTGCAGGTCTCCAAAATACACAAACACACTGAAGCTGCTGCTGCTTCTCTGCCCCTGAAATGATTACACTTGGAATCTTATTGTGACTATAGTTCTCTTTAGATACCTTGGATTATTTTATAAATCAAATCTAAGCTCCATTTCTCTATGGTACTTAAATAAATGAGAAGAAAGGAGAGATTTTAGATTCTAAGAGAAAACACAAAATTATTTCCTAATTATTTCCTAAGCATCTCCTTCCATCCTCTCAGATTTCCTCAGAAAAAGAATATGAAGTCATCCTGGTATCTGTGAAACCAAAAAAGCACCAATTTGTGCTTTGTGGGAAAATACAGTCTAGTCTAGTCTAAGAAATACAACCACAGTCTAGCGTGTGCCAGTTTTTAGCTGAATACCTGTGCTGGTTTCCTAGTGAAGCAGACTTTGCATTGGATGCACACAGCTTATACTGAGTGATTCTAATGTAATTTAATCTTTTCTGTAGGCATTTTCCTTCTAGGAAACCTTGGCCAGTTATTAGTTTGTGAAACTTGCAATAAAATAGCACGACAGCTTGTCAGGGATGGAAGCAACAGAATAATATTTAAATTATGCTGACTTTAAAGACATTGCTCATTCCTTGAGTTTTGAAAAATATATGTTCTCCTGTTCAGTGCTTAGAGATTACTTACAGAGTTCTATAATTCCTTTCCGTGACTACTTTTTTCCTTATTCTGTGGGCACCTGGGAGAAAATTTCTACCCCATCCACGTTACTGACAGGGGCATAAGTGTAGTACAAATTATATGGATACAGAACAGTATGTGCATATATAGTACATATATAGTATGTATGTTAGATTTTTGTTTCCTCACTTTCTTTGTCTGTTTGGTTAAGTAGCCTTTTTCCCCTGTAAAGGCAGGACATCTAAAATATCATACCTTTAAATAATCTCATTTAATCTAATGAAAGAAATTCAATTGAAGTCATGTACATCAAGGTCTCCGTCTGAAGCAGTGTCTGAACAAATAAAACCCTGTTCTGCAAGACAAACCTTGACTTTTTCACTGCCTTTCTGGAGTCATTGCAGGTTGAAATGTGATGGGTTAAGAAGCAATAGCAGAACTGTGTGGTTAGGGGAGTAGGTAAATCAAGATGCTTTTGATCTGGAGTTTAAATTGAAGGCAAGCAGATTCCCTGCTCGGCAACTGGAAAGTTTACATTCTTAAAGTTTTTTAAAAATTAATTTTAATTTGCCTAATTCTAAAAGAAAACTTTATCAGAAAGTGTCTGCCAGCAGAAAATTACCATATTGCAGTGAGGGAAGTGCCCAGTTCAGCATCCCTCACCCGACCCTGCACTGTTTCCTCCTCTGGGGTCTGCGCAGTGGCCGGCCAAGCTCTGCTGGTCAGAGTGGATTATCCTGTCAGGGAGAGGCGAGGCTGCTCGGCTTCACCCGGAACAAATTACATACCTCACTACATCTCCCAGTAAGGTAGCAGGGTTATAACTCAGTCTAAGCACCGTTCACTCTTCTATTACCTTCATAACCAAGGTCATACTAATCAACTCAATTACCAGTCCTCTTGGACATTTTCATAATGTTTTCTGCTAGTTGCTCTCCTGTGAAAATCTCCCGGTCTAAGCAAATTAATGCCATTTCTATAACTATCCACATTTCAGGAACGACGATTGTCTTTCAAAAGGCTGCTTCGTGGCAACAAATACTGGTTTTAAATACTAGCCAAATGTTAGAACAACACAGAGATTAAGCTCTGTTCCTATCTTGACCTCCTTTATTATGAAAACAGATTTAAATAGACCTTAAAATAAAGATGCACATGTCAGAAATCAAGATTAAACTATATTAGTGTAACTTCTAAGAACTGACTGCAGTTTGCTCAGGCAAGTTCATCACACAACCTGACCTTATGTGTTGCTTAATTTTTGGAAAATCCTCCAAATGTCACATCTGGTGTGTCAAATGCAAAGGTCATCTCAGGTGATATTTCTCTAAATATTTTCTAAATGCCCTTAGTTTTTACATTTCTCTGAACTAGATTCTCAAGAACTCTCCCTACTCAAGATTTTAGTACAAATTTTGTTGCCCAAATATTTAATTTGGAAATTCCTATTATCTGCAGAGCCACATCTTTTAAAGACACCACAAAATATTTGTCGATCATTAGGTAAAACAATCAGAGAGCACTAATTTTTTATTAATTTATTTTATTAAGGTCTAAATTGTTCCCATAGGCTGTTTTTCCCACTGGGGAAATTCATTTGGTCTCTCTTCAGGGCTTTAGTGTTCAGTGGAATAAACAAGACACTTTTAATTCCTCTGAATTCTCTGAGGGAGCTATCAAGACAGAACTCTGATGTCTCATCCATACGTGTTTCCATTTAGTACAGATATTTCAGTTCCCTTAGACCTACACACACCTTAGATGTGGGATGAGAAGGATGGGGCATGGGATTCTGCCCCTCTGCTCCACTCTGGTGAGTCCCCACCTGGAGCCCTGTGTCCATTTCTGGAGTCCCCAGCACAAGAAGGATATGGAGCTGTTGCAACCAGTCCAGAGGAGACCACGGAGATGATCTAAGGGCTGGAGCACCTCCTGTACTAGTACAGGCTGAGAGAGCTGGGGTTGTTCAGCCTGGAGAAGAGAAGGCTCCAGGGAGACCTTAGAGCATCTTCCAGTACTGAAAGGGGCTCCAGGAAAGCTGGGGAGGGGCCTTTGATCAGTGAGTGCAGGGACAGGATGAGGGGAATGTCTTTAAGCTGAAAGAGGGGAGATTTGAGATGAGATTTTAGGAATAAATGTTTTGCAGTGAGGGTGGGGAGGCCCAGGCCCAGGTTACCCAGAGCAGTGGTGGTTGCCCCATCCCTGGAGGGGTTCAGGGCCAGATTTGATTGGACTTGGAGCCCCTGATCCAGTGGGAGGTGTCCCTGCCCAGGACAGGGGGGTGAACTGGACAGGCTTTGAGGTCCTTCCAACCCAAACTATTCTATGTTTCAATGACCTGAGGCTCCTGTAACTCCTCAAAAATTTTCTTTCAGTTGACTTTAGATCCCATTGATATATTTTAAAACATACTTTGGGTAATGTAATTCTTACCCATAACCTGTCTTCTTCCACCAGCTTAGAAGCACCTGTGATCCCTTCAACTCCCTTTGACAAATCCTGGGGTAAGAAAAAGGGTAAACAGCTGATGGCTCTGACCATACCGTTAGTAAGGGTCTTGTCCACCCTCATCAGCCTAAACCCCTTCTGTGATGTTGAGTGGTTTAGCTATTCCATAGATTCTGAAAGTTCAAGGAAGCAAACTGACTTTGCTCTGCTGTTAAAAATGTACATTTGTGACTGGCATTTGTCTATCAAACAAGGCCTGCAGTAAAAATTGAAGTGTTTAAAACTGGTGAACCCGCAGCTGAAAGCAGCCATTCTGCATCAGCACAACATGCATCATTTTCATAATCAGGGAAGGTGAGAGGCTGCCAGGAGGTGTGCAGAACACTACTAGCCTGGCCGAACAGCCAGGAAAGCTTTAACTCATTGAGATTTTAATATATGTGATGTCCCATGCCCTGAACTGTGAAGCCCAGTGATTTATGAAATATCAAATTGATTCTTTTAGCAGCTTGAAAGCCAATCTGCAGTAAATACACTTTGGTTCTGGGTTTGGGCTTTTGTTGTCCACATCGAGCAAGCTGACTCACTCCAGAGAAATAGGAAACCTCTCCTAGAGAGCAGTATGGGACTAAAAGAGTGGTTGAGAAGGGATTAAAAGATGAACCTGTAGATGCTTGGTCTAACGAAGGCTCCTCTGCATGTACCTGATTTTGAAGCATCTGGTTCTGGATCTATGAGGGTTTACTGGATGCAATATTGAAAGGGCTGGATCCTGGATCCCAGGGTTACTGGATGCGTTACTGAAAGTTTTGTTTGATACAATAATGTTAAACTGAAACTTGTTCAGAGCTGGGTCTTGTTGGTGTGATAATTGTATGGATAAAGATAATAGTGTTGCAAACTCCTGGTTTACTCTTTCAGAGTCAGTACTGTGTTTGTCTCACCTTGTCCTTCATAAATGTTCTGTATCTTTTCCTGCCTGACTTTTTTTGTCTCTATTCAGTGGCACCCATGCTTTAATTCAAATGTGAACTTTCGTTACTCTCTGTGCCCCAAAGGATGTGTTCACTGTTGTTAATAATGCAGAAGATTTTAATTTATGGTTCAGCCAATGTGAAAATCAGAGCACTTTTGCCACTGAGAGCCCCTTATTCAAACTACTGGTTGTTCTTCATTTCATACTGTGAATACTCCTCCAGCTTTTCTAAGTATTTTGATAAAGTTGACCAGAAGTCATTTTACTTTTATAGTCATTATACTGATGTATAATTCTCTTTTATCGATCAACCTTCAGTGTGGGGCTATAATCATATTGAGTGCAATAAGCAATATTAGTAGAGATTTTGCTTCTTTATCCTGTTTTGTTTGAAGTCTCAACTCTAGGGCCAATTTTCACATTCCTTAAAGAAAGAATTGGTAAAATAAATTCAATTACAGGAGCTTTTACATTTTGAAATCCCAGGAAGCTAATTAGCATTTCCTTTTAAGACTGCTTCCTGCTTTTTTATGTACACATGGATTTGAACCTCAGATGGGCTTGGCACCTTGCCAGCAACAAGATCAGGTGAGATCTTTTTCGTTTCTTTTTGCCCTGCAGAACATCAAGCTCTTGCAGAGGATTGTGCCATTAAAAACAAAACAAACAAACAAAAAAAACCCCAAAAACCAAAACCCCAAACCAAACAGGAAGCCTGTCATCATTACCTTTCCCCCCACGCCCAACACAGCGATCACTTATGAGCATGGTACTTTAAATGTGGATGTGATACGTTGTAGTTGCTTCACACTCAGATCATAGAATAATGGAATGGGTTGGTTGGAAAGGACCTCAAAACTCATCCATTTCCAGCTCCTGCCAAGGGCAGGGACACTTCCCACTGGATCCATTTGCTCCAAGCCCCATCCAACCTGGCCTTGAACTTTCCCAGGGATGGGGCAGCCAAGACTCCTATGGGCAACCTGGGCCAGAGTCTCGCTACACCCATCATGAAGAACTTCTTCCTTATGTCTAATCTAAATCTTTATCCTTCCAATTTAAATCCATTCCCTCTCATCCTATGACCCCATATCCTTGTTAAAAGTCCCAAAGTTTCCTGTAGCCTCCTTCAGCTACTAGAATCACAGAATCACAGAACAACCAGGTTGGAAGGGACCTATCGGATCTTCTAGCCCAACCATTCCTATCTAACACTAAACCAAGTCCCTCAATACCTCATCCACCCGTGCCTTAAACACCTCCAGGGAAGGTGAATCAACCACCTCCCTGGGTAGCCTATTCCATTGCCCAATGACCCTCTGCGTGAAAAGCCTCCTCCTAATCTCCAGCCTAAATCTCCCCTGGCGGAGCTTGAGGCCATTCCCCCTTGTCCTGTCCCCTGTCACTTGGGAGAAGAGCCCAGCTCCCTCCTCTCTACAACCTCCCTTCAGGTACTTGTAGAGAGTAATGAGGTCTCCTCTCAGCCTCCTCTTCTCCAGGATAAACATCCCCAGCTCTCTCAGCCGCTCCTCATAGGGTCTGTTCTCCAGCCCCTTCACCAGCTTTGTCGCTCTTCTCTGGACTTGCTCCAGAGCCTCAACATCCTTCTTGTGCTGAGGGGCCCAGAACTGGACACAGTATTCAAGGAGTGGCCTCACCAGTGCTGAGTCCAGAGGGAGAATCACCTCCCTGGACCTGCTGGTCACACCATTTCTGATCCAAGCCAGGATGCCATTGGCCTTCTTGGCCACCTGGGCACACTGCTGGCTCATGTTCAGTTGGCTGTCGACCAACACCCCCAGGTCCCTCTCCTCCTGGCAGTTTTCCAGCCAGGCTTCTCCCAGTCTGTAGCTGTTCAGGGTTGTTGTGCCCCAAGTGCAGGACCCGGCATTTGGCCGTGTTAAACCTCGTGCCGTTGGACACTGCCCAGCGCTCCAGCCTGTTTAGGTCCCTTTGCAGAGCTTCCCTACCCTCCAGCAGATCGACACTTGCACACAGCTTTGTGTCATCTGCAAACTAGCTAAGGATACCCTCAATGCCCTCATCCAGGTCATTGATGAAGACATTGAACAGGACTGGACCTAGCACTGAGCCCTGGGGAACCCCACTTGTCACTGGCCTCCAGCTGGACTTAACACCATTTCCCACCACTCTCTGGGCCCGGCCAGCCAGCCAGTTTTCTACCCAGGAGAGTGTGTGTCTGTCCAGGCCAGAGGCTGACATTTTCCGTAGCAGAATGCTGGGAGAAACTGTGTCAAAGGCTTTACTGAAGTCCAGAAAGACCACATCCACAGCCTTTCCCTCATCCAGCAGCCGAGTCACTTTGTCATAGAAGGCGATCAGGTTGGTTTGGCAGGACCTGCCTCTGGTAAACCCAAGAAGGTTGCTGTAAGGTCTTCCCAGAGCCTTCTCTTCTCCAGACTGAACAACCCAAACTCTCTTGTGTCCTCCTCTGGATTTACTCCAGCAGATCCACATTCTTCATGCCCTGAGGGCTCCAGAACTGAATGCAGGGCTTGGGGTGAGGTCTCACCAGAGTAGAGCAGAAGGGCCGACTCCCCTCCTTTGACACGCTGGCTGTACATCTTTTGATGCTGCCCAGAATATGGTTGGTCTTCTGGACTGTGAGCACATGTTGCCAGATCATGTCAAGCTCAATCACCAGACCCAAGACCTCTGCAGGTTTGTGTTAAATCACATCATCCCCCATCCTCTATTGAAACTGCAGATTGCCCCAACCCTTACACTTGGCCTTTTTGAACCTCATGGGGTTCACACAGTCTCACTTCTCCAGTCTTGTCCAGGTCCCTCTGGATGAGATCCCGTCCTTCTGGTGTGGCAACTGCTCCACTCAGTTTGGTGTCATCTGCAGATTTGCTGAGGGTGCACTCGATTTCACTGTCTGTATCAGATGATGGAGCCATATAAAAAATACAGTGATTCTGTGCAATGTTCCTGCATTTTCCAGCAATAAATACAGCATTTGGGAATCAAATGCCACTATACTTCTTTAATCTGTGCATGCTACCGTGCACCAAGCTGCACATGTGTCCCTGGACTGCATGGGATATGGTTCGGTTGTTTAAGGTGCTTACAGGATACAACACTGCAGACAACAGCTCTATGACTACATGGCTATAGTCACAGTACGGCCTCTTAATAAAAATCACTGCACATCACAGATCCACTTTATAATCATAAAGAGGTGCCAAGTGAAAAAGGGATTTTGGTCATGTAAATAATGAGAGATCCATATATTTCCTTCCAAATCCAGGTATTCAAAACAAGATCAGACCAGAACATTAACACCAGACACTGCTTTTGTATCCCATGCTCACACTGTAAACCCAGTTTGCACAGAGTTCTTTGCTGCCATTAAGCTATGATCCACATCATGCTCTGCATCCAGCATTTGCACTCACGTGTGCGTTTTTATTTGCAAAGGAAGCAGAGAGGGCTGGGAGCTGGTAGGGAGCAGAGGGGGTGAGGGAATAATCACATAAGTTTTACAAAAGACATCTTTCCCACAAGGAAGGAGGGAAGGAGGGTAGGGGACTGGGGATTTAATAAAAGATAAAAATATTATGCCAGGATCCAGAAAATAAAAAAGTAATAATTTCAAGTTCTATGTGTGTGCCTGTGATGCTTCCACAAAGAAGTGTTTTCAGCCTTTGAAGAAAATCTAGATTTTGGTATTCTTTAAAGGTTCTTGGAGTATAGAAAAGGGATCTTCAGCTAGCTGGATCCCGTGGAGTTGCTCTGTGGGACTGGAAAGTAAAACAGCAAGTTCCTGCATTGTGTCAAGAGTCCCAAGTTTAAAGAGGATCAGCTTTCCAAAGCCACAGACAGGCAAAGGACCTGTGCTGCACTGGACTTACAGTTAGTTTGTTAAGAGTGTCTGTGACAGGATGCTGATAAAAATCCGTATTATTCATGAGTCATGGTTCATGCTGGCCAGATCTCTGGTCATATCTTCACTTCATAGGTATTCAAGTACCAGTGGGAAAATAGCTGATGATTGTCAGGCTTAGGTACACTTTCCATTTGCTTTGCTGTTCTAAATCATTAGTCAAAGAGTATTTATAAACCTACACGTGGCGGGTACGGTACTCTTCTTGAGATGAAACTTTAATCTGGTGCTCCCCAAGTCAGGATGCTCTCCTGCCTCTGTGTTTCATCATTTCTCATTCTTGCTGAAGGCAAGCTGAATGAACCAGCTTTGCGTGACATAAAGCCAAACTCACCAGTATCTCCATGTGTGAGTAGTAATCAATTTGGAGAAAATTCCTGTGGTGGAAGAAACAAGTGATGGGGCGAGAGGAAATGGCCTCAAGTTTCATCAGGGGAGGTTTATAATGAATATTAGAAAAAATATATTTATTGAAAGAGTGGTGAAGCATTGGAAGAGGCTACCCAGGGTAGTGATGCAATCATCGTCCCTGGTGAGGTTGAAAAACTGCATAGACATGACACTTCAGGACATGGTTTAGTAGGCACATTGATCTTGTTCTGACTGTTGGACTTGATGACCTTAGAGGTCTTAGATTCTAATTTAAAGAGTCTGTGATTCTTTGTTTCGTCTGTATGATATTATAGAATTAAGTCATACTGTGGCTCCATTAGCAAAGAGGAATTATTTTAAGGACTTGGGAGTTTTTAAACTCAATCCATTTTTCTACTCAGTCGCAAGTCTCGGTTACAGTAGCTGGTATCAATATCACTACCCAGACGGGAGTACCTGCTGTAGGTGACTGATACGGATACTTCTTTTTCTACCCTCACCCAAAGGAAAAGAAAGTAGCTGTAACAACGAAAAAACATTGTGGCAGAGATTCAAGTGGGTCCTGCTTAATTTCATGCCAGAAAACTCACTCGTGTTGTTGCGCTTGCAACTGCAAGCAGTGCCATGAGTAGGAAGAGTGGTAAAAGCTTTAACGCAACTACCCAGAATTCATGGGAGAGGTGCCAGGAGCTGGCTCATTCCACACATAGAGGAACAGATTCCTCAAATCTACTTCTCTTCTGCCATCCCAGAATAGGTATTTCATTCTGCTCTACTAGAACTGGACAAACAGAACATTTCAGTGCTCTGATAATGGGCTTCACTAAACTTATTTTTAAACCAGGACACCAGAGGAGACCAAATGGACATTATTACCTCTTTTACCTTCTTCTTTCCTAGGTGTTTTTGTTTTGCTTTCTATTTTCAATGTTAATAGATTTTCATACATGAATTTATAAAGCTAACTAAACCCTTAGAAGTTGTTAGCCCCAAGCTGAAGTTTTGGTTGCTGCTACCTGGTTTACAACTGGTCCCTGTGACTCTGTCTCTCTTGGTTTAAATTTGTTAAGAAGATTGAAAATTCTTTTTGCAAATGTGGAATTTATCTGCAGGGAACTGGAGTCCTGCATCCCCTTCTGGAGTCCTCAGCACATGAAGGGCACAGATCTGTTGGAGCAAGTCCAGAGGAGGCCACAGAGATGATTTGAGGGCTGAAGCACCTCCTGTACTCACTGAGAGAGTTGGGGTTGTTCAACCTGGAGAAGAGAGAGCTCCAGGCAGACCTTAGAACAGCTTCCAGTACTGAAAGGGATTACAGGAAAGCTGAGGAAGAGCTTTTGATTCAAGGTTCAATCCATGATGGTGTTCAAGGCCAGGCTGGATGGGGCTTTGAGCCCCTGATCCAGTAGGAGGTGTCCCTGCCCATGGCAGGGGCTGGCACTGGATGGACTTTGAGGTCTTTTCCAATCCAGACTAGGGTTCCATGGTTCTATAACTGTGGTTTCAGGTAGACGATCATACAGGGTCTGTTTTTTTACATTGCTCATTTGGCAGGAATCAGAAAAGGGCAAGTTCACATGGTGTTTTTCACATGCAGTATCTGCTCTTGGTATTCCTGGCCACGTGGGACTGATCTGGATTAAACCCATCCACCACTGCCGTTTGCTGGGGATATGATATTTTTAGGTGACACAATAATGATATTAGTTATGCATGAAGTGTTAGATTTCTGCCTAATTCTGGTAGGCTTGCAGCAGCAGAGTCCCTTTATACCCTTCGCTTGGCTCAACGAGGGGAGTCACTGCGGTCATATGCAAATCTTGCCATAATTACCTGTGATTTTCTTGCTTCTGCACTGGCTGCGCTGGAGCTTCCACTCCAGTTCCGCTGCAAAACTTCACCCATGAGCTTATCCCCCACTCAGAAGTGTTTCCTTTGTTCTCCAAAATCAGCACTAATGCTACATTCATTCTGAGGCAGCTCTAAGCCCTGGTTAGGGCTGGCAGCACGAAATCTTCTTTACATTGGAAACTAGAGACCCAGAGCATTTTGTTTGCTGGAGATGAGAAGTTTATTTTCATTGAAAAATTGTAGACTGGTTTAGGTTGGATAATGCAAGTGTAGAGAGATTCAGCTTGTTGACCACCAGGTCTATAAGATCTCTTTGCCCAAAGCAGAGGAGTTAATTTGTGATGGGGTAACCTTGATGTCCTAGAGGTAACCTAGAGGGGCGAGTGTGCTAAGTTTGTGTCAGACTTGGCATATATCTGCCAACAGACATTCCTGACAGGCAATAAAGTCATTTAAATGTACACTCACTCAAATGGGACACCGTAAGTCAAAAGTTATGCTGGTTTAATGAGAGCTTTGTAATTAGGTTATTCATTTGCTTGGTGAAATTGTCATTAGTAGAGAAAGGGTTTATTAATTCACCTTTTTATATAAAGAATATAATGAATCGCTAACATTCTTATAGATACAGACCTTGATTATTTCTGCCTCCCGCCTTGCAAACATCTTGTTTCAAATTAGGTTTATCTGCTGTCTAAAGCTAAATACAATGAATAGATGTATAATAAAATCTTTTAATTGTCTTAGCATATGTTGCTTTTATTAGGTGAGAATAATTGCATTCATGGGATCACCTACAAAGTCCTTTAGAATATAAAATTGAAATGGCTTCACACTGAGTGCACAAGTCCTTCTGAGCCGTGCCATTTTCCCCTTCACTGCCTCTTGTCCCCCTTTCGCTGTAAAGTTCACATTGAAGTGTGACAAGAGACACTTGACAACTGACACATGCTGGATCTTATCAGCAGTGAGTGCAGTCATGGGCCCTGACTGAAGAGCGATTGTCATTTCTACACCATTTATTCCTCTCCTAGCCTCATTGCTTGCTTCCTTTCTGAGGAAATTTTCCCTGTTAAAGTACTGTACTTGTCGTTCTTTTTTTGGAGTGTCTCTGGGATTTTTTTTTCCTTTTTTTTTTTTTCCCTTATGAAGGATTTTGTTATGCATTCATCCCATAGGCAAGCCTGTAACAGACTTCCTCTAACCTCTTAGTGTCAGGACTGCTCTAAGCTGATTCAGGCTAATAAAAGCAACCCAACAAAGCTTTGATAGTGTCATTACATCTTCCTTAAATCCCCTTCCTTCCTAACATCCAATAATTCTATTACCTCTAATCAATTCACAAGCTATTTTATTTGAAGGAAGAGAACTCAACTTCAAACCACTCCGGTGCAGTTTGCCTAGCGTTTGCAGAAGGTGATGATGTTTCTTCCACTGCTTCAATTGACTCTTTAAGTGAGTTCTGGGCTATTGAGCACTCTGAACTTTTATCTGTGCTCTGCCAGCCCAAGCCCACAACAGCACAAAATGACCCATTGTTGGGTCCTGGTAGTTCCTTCACTATGGCATGGCACTGTGCATAATTTCTGAAGCGCAGATAGCATAAGCAGTTGATAGTTTTAGAGGACTTAGGATAAACCATCAACTTATTACGGGAGTTCTTCAAAGTAGAAGTATGCCCAGTCTGTTTTAAATTTATTGTCCCTGTAATGCTCTTTATTAGGGCCTCCTTATTTTTCTGTTTTGGAACAAGGATTTTGCCACTATAGTTTTAAATTCCTAGAGCTTTCATGCGTGCTCAGTCCCACTAGGGTGATTTGGGGATATTGTCATTAATACTGCTGAGATGTCTGAACGAGCTCTAAGGGTATGTTCATGCATCGGTGTCTGATGGGTGTTGTGTCTGCTGAAAAGCTTATTGCCCCCAGCTCCTGTCAAGCTGCAAGTCACGATCGCTCTGACAGAACTGCTGCTGCTGTTGCCCTAACATAGTTCTTGCAAAATAAGCTTGATAACTTCAGCAGCTTAGATAATAAGTCTCTGCTAAGGCAGTTGTTAAGTGCAACTAGTCTGGAGTGATTAGGTGAGCAGCTGGGTTGCAGACAGCGTAGAGTGGTAACCGTGGCAGACAGGTAATGATGAGCAGCAAGATCTGGGGTTGGAGATGCTAACGTTCCTACCTGACATGGAAGCAGCCAATAAAGGACTTCTGAACGTACTCTGTATGATGAAGCTTGGCTCCCCAAAACAATTGCAACAGAAGTTTACCCTTCTCAGCATGGTAAGGGTAGCAAGGTAAGCATCTCTGGTTATGCGGACGTGTGAAACGTTAGACACTAAGATGCCCCCAGAGCTTGACATTGAGCGGATGGATGTTGCTGGGGGCCCCGAACCCAAAGAAACTGAGATGTAGTTAGGAGAACACCCTGTCTGCAATTTGCTGCTGAGAAGACTCTCCATGTTCAAAACTAGCTAGATTTTATCTGGGTCAAAGTTCTGTCTTGTTTCTAATAGACTTCTAAAAAATCTGTTGCTATTGTCACTTTTCTTAATGAGAAAAGTGCATAATTTCTTCACACATTGGTTTCCTCCTTTTCTGCTATATGAAAGGTAGAGGGGTGGCATCCTGTTTTCTCCCACACTGTCGTGGTTGTTGGTTTCAGAATACGCTGAATTCAAGCTCTGAACTGGGGAGGTATTCATTGCAGTCCTCAGGTTGGTAAGCACTTACTCATGCAGAACCGCTGGGATGACTCAGCTGAGGGTGGGCGGCAAACCAGCACGAGTTAGGATTGCCTGCGCTCTGCAACCAACATGTATTTTGCTTGTTAAACCATGGCTTGTACTATTTGGAAATACGAGGGCTTTGTTTTCTGTCCTGTATGTTCCTATGGTTAGTATAGTGCATGGCTTTTCAGTAAAAATCTGTCAATTGGCATAAACTACAGGAGCTTTTCAAAGCCTAGTTTGGTGACGTTGCTTGTAATTTCAGTTGTCACACGCAATATACCTTGTACAACGGGATTTCATCACTCTCAATTGCCAAGAGAGATTTCTAAGTATACGTGACATGTAAATGGCTCCGGTATCACTGCACATAAGCCTGTGGTTAGGCTTCTGCCTGTTCCCATGTGTGCAACCTCCCAAATCTGCACCTCACCAAAGTTCACAGCTAGGCTTAAACACCAGTGCGCTTCGGCTCAGGGCTGGCTGTGTCTCACTTGCGGATGGGAGCTGACACAACCGAGCTGGCTTCGGCTCATGTGGGTGATCCCCGCACAGGCCACAAGCGTTTGTCCTGCTCAGGGCTTTTCTTGCCACATGCAGCTTTCTTATAGAAAGGATAAACGTGGAGGTTCTTTGCCGAAAGAGTGATGGAGGCTGCCCAGGGCAGTGGTGAAGTATCCATCCCTGTGTAGGTGTTGCACCTTGGGACATAGTTTAGTTGGCACGGTAGGGTTGGGCTGATGGTTGGATGAGCTTAGAGACTTTTTCCAGCCTCTATGAGTCTTTGTTTCTAAGGTAAGCAGAGCAGGAATGGACTTCCTGGCCATGGTGAAACAGGATGATCTCCCTGCAACACCACTAATAGTGGGGTACTGGGGACAGTCCATGGGAGACCACGGTGGCACTGTCATCAGCAGATATTCCTTTCCTGGTGCCGAGTGAGAGGCCAGGGATGGCAATAATTGATCTGATTGCAGTGAAATTAAAATGTAGAGCCTGGATAATGGTGGTGATTTACGACAGTGTAGATGAACTGTAGGTTTAAATGTATCTTAGCTACAACAGCGATGGAAAAAATGCACCAACTTCTATTATCCTAAAAAAGAGAGGGAATTTTGCATGGAGGAGCTTGTTCCAAAATGCAAAGTTCATCTGAATTTCTTTTTCTGATCAGTCCAGGAAACAAAAAAGGTTTAAATATGCTTTTAGTGCATGCAAATGACCATCCAGTTCAGTCTGTTTTTCTAGTTTTTGACTCCACCAGTACCCCAGCAGGGAAAAAGCATCCAGAGAAAGGTCAGGCTCATCAGAAACTCAATCAGTATAGAAACTTATAGTTTCTTGAATTAAACTCTTCGTAGTAGAATCCCTGGAGTTCAACTTAAATATTGCTTTTATATTATGATTCGTCATCTGAGTGATGAGAAAATTCTGCCCTGCAATCTCTACAACACTCGGAGGGAGAAGAGGTAGACAGCAGTTTACAGGTTAATGTTTTCCTTAGGTCTGTACTGTTTGTTTATTTAGAGATAATTTACTTAAGCAGGCAAAGATCACGCGAGAATGGGTTTTGTTAGTTTTGTTTACAGATCAATCATACTTTGTCCTGTTATCAAATATATTTCTTATCAATCATTAATTAGACAGGGTTTCACTGACATGGAGAATGCTATGGAACTCCATCACCCTATAACGATGTTTCTCATTGTAGGTTCTGCATGGAGTGTTTTGTCTACTGTGTCACTGCTTTGTTTAAGGACAACTCTCCACAAATGTTATTTTCTTTTCATTTTAATATAGATTTTCAGTTTATTGAATCAAATTCTGGAAGTTTATTTCCTCTTAAATACGTTTTTCAATATCTTTCCAGTACTGGGACATCTAAACCAAACCCCAGCTTCTGCATTTCATATTCAAACTCTAGAGAAATTCAAATCCCAAATCCATTTCTGGAGCTAGTCTTGGTGAATTCAGAAAATTGGCGAGAGGAGAGTTAGAAAGACTGTAGAGAAAATGGAAACAGAAAGGAAACTAGAGAGGGAAGCTGGACAAAGTGGATTTGTTAACTAGTTAATTCATACATGGGATCAAAATCTGGAGCTGCCCATGGACTGCAGCCAACAAGGGATTTTCTCCCCTTCGCCTTCCAGATACCAACAGCAGATATAGGTTAGAGAGAATGACATTTTGGTTATAAGATCTAGAAATCTTACCCAGCAGGATATGTTGGATTCAAACCACCATGGTAATTCTTCAGTGAACTTGATTTCCAGATACTCTGTGTCCCGGTATCAAAGAATCTGAAGCAGTGAAGTGGTTGGTTTGGAACATGTGATCTGCAAGGAAAGGAATTATGAGAAGGGGCTGAATGGGAAGAGAACAAGAGTGGCTTATGAGGAGTTGTTCTGTATCATGATGTAAAAGGGATGATTTATTATGAATTTATTTAGTCCTGGCACAATGAATTTCCTCAAAAAGCAGAGTTGTGAGCTCTTCTTGGTCATTATACCAAGTGGGAAGTTTGTAATGTGGACAACTGGGAAAGCAGAGGTTTTGAGGAAGAAGTTGCCTTACTTCTCTGTTACTGCTAACTTCACTCAGTGTAATTGCTGTCTTGGTTGTGGAGTAGCAAGCAATGGCTTTACAGATGGAGGGAATGTGAAAAAGGCAGCCTTTGGAATGGTGAAGTCTCAACACCTACAGCAGGACCATCCGTCATGCCTGTGTTTGCGCTGGAGCCGTCTGAAGAGGATGCTGTGCAGACTAATGCTGATGGAGCTGCTGTAACACTATGGTCAAAAGGGCAGGTTTGACGCTGTCACGGGCTCAGTTTGTAGTTTGGTTGCTCACCAGGAAAGCCACAAGAAAAATGATTCCTGTTTTGGGAAATGTTTAGGATAGATGTCTTGAAATTCAGTAAAGCAGGATAAGACCCTGTGCCCATCACCAGCCTTCTGTTCCACACTGTTTTTTCTTTGCAAAAACAATAGAAAACTGTCATCTAAGACACGTGTCTAAGCATTAATCAGACCAAACCCATCAATTCCACAGTGATACTCTATTTTATTCAGACTGTATACTGTGGCTTCTTGCCATTTCTGTGTTGATTCTTCTTTTTTTTCCTGTATATTTATGTCTTTCCGCTTTCTGTTTGGTGTTTGTGGAAGGTATCTATGCACAAATAGCCTTTTTCACTCGTGCCCTTCCTGCCCATGTGTTACAATTGAGCCCAAGCGACACAACTGCAGAAGTTACTGAGATATAAACAGTGCAGTGCAGCCTTTGTTATCTCGCCACGAAGGAGGAAATAGAGAGTGGGGAGGGGGTAGGTTTTTATTAACTTGCAGTTGTAATGGATTCGAACTGCAACAGCAGTGGAAAGGTATATATTTACCTTTAAGTGTCTCGCTTAGTTTTGTGTGTTCATGAGTTCCTTTTTACGGTGCGCAATTCCTTTCCAAGGTTTGCAGGATTCCCTTTCGAAAGGACTCTAATGAAGCAGCACATCTCTACCGTCTTAGCAGAGGAAATTACAAATTACTAATTTAAGTGCTTCTTAGACTCATTTTCTTTTTTGTTTTGTATAATTTCCACACTTATAAAATCAAACTTTCAGTTAAACGTTTATATAGTAATTCAGTCGGCTTAAGCCATCTGCTAGCACAGCATCTGCAGAGCCAGTTTGATGCATTCGGTTCTGCTTCCTTCACACATCCTCTAGCCTTGGATTTTAGCTGCAGAAGGATCTTTTTTTTTTTTCTTCTACAAAAAAGAAGTGCTGTTTATATCCCTGGATCTAATTGCCAGCTTTATTTCCAAACTCTACTTCAAATCAACTTCTTATGCCTCTAAAAACCTTGTTCTGATTGACGTTTGCTTTTCAAGCCCTGTGTTCAGTCTTATCTTGCTCTTTTATTGTATTTGCCTTTATATCAGTATTCCAAAAAATCCTTATCGCTTGTGAAGAGCATAGGTGGGCTTGGAGCATTAGTATTCATACTTGCATGTTAACAACTGTTATAACATGTACCAGAGGGAAAATATTATTTCTTGTAAATGCTCAATAATTACAGTCTTTATTGCATCAAACCCTGTGTTTTGACAGATAGTGGAAAGCTTTCAAAGCTTGTGTGGGATGGCTGACAGATCGCTGCAGGTGGAAAATATTTTTTTTAGGTATTGGGTTATCTATCATTGATACTGTAAATATTCTTCCAAAATAACATTAACCTTCCAAACAGGGTTGGTAGTGTTCAATGATAATACATGTATTAGCAAAAGGTACCTGGGAAATAATTCTTAACGACTTCATCTAATTAATCTATGGTTGGGACATTAATGTCTCTTTTCATTAAGTTGGGAAGTATGAAAGACTAGAAAATTACTGCTGTGCTGGATTTAGTGCTTTAGGTATAATTTGAATGGATGTGCTAAATTCTTATGGTCATAACTTGCACTAACACCTAGCCTAAGAAAAATTAACAGGAAAGCTTATCAGCTCCTGCAGTTTACTACAGCACTCGGGTGCTTTTAAGCCATTTGTAGCATATGCTTATGTGAGTGGGTTGTTTTATGCATCTAATCAGGCATTCCCCACTCATTTCCAGCCCATGTAGGATCTCTGTTTTGGTAACACCAACACAGAAAATGGAGTTGGATGGTAACTTTGTCCTCCTTTTTTTTTTTTTTTGCAAGTCTGTTCTTTTATTGGATAAACATTTATATTTGCGATTCTGTTGCATCAACCCATTATAACTTTACTACAAATGAGGTCATGAGAAGGCTGAGAAAGTTTAACTTGTAATTGTTTTGTTTGGAGTGTAGATGTTCTGATCAGGTTTGTGCCGTAGTTAACTGGACCTAACACCATGATTTGTGCTGGAAACCCAACTCATGTGCTTTAAGAGTTTAATGAGCACAAGAATGTGCCACCTCATTTGGACACATCCCGGTTTTTGTCTGAACTGCCCAAGCCTCTACGGTGTCAAGGGTCTCTTGAGTATAAAGATTCCTCAATAACCTAATAGGATTTAAGATTTCAATGAGTTGGAGAATAATCCAGTAGGTTTTGTTCTATCTTGAACATTATGGCTGTAATGTTGAGTCTATTGAAGTCAATGGCAAGATTCCCATCTAACTTCAATGGGAACAGGATTGCAAACTCAGAGAGAAAAGGCAGATGGATGTAAGATTTCTGTCAACTGCCTTGAATGTTGCATCTAAATTGAGAAGGCCACTTCTCTTACTTCGAGGTTGTGGGGATGCTAAAGTGTACTTGACAGATGTCTTGCCAATGATCCGAGCTGA
Source organism: Coccyzus lansbergi (assembly GCA_033558105.1). Lineage (NCBI taxonomy): Eukaryota > Metazoa > Chordata > Aves > Cuculiformes > Coccyzidae > Coccyzus > Coccyzus lansbergi. The sequence goes on along the minus strand of JAUMJK010000059.1, from coordinate 22,398 downwards.
TTGCTGAGAAGTAGCTCTCAGCAGTCCTCTCACAGACCGACAGCGACTGCAACTAGTGCGGGAGCATCAGTCCATTCAGAATGATTAAATGAGGCAGAGACAAACTATCTGGCATCAAGCGCTGCCACCTTTTATTAGCCCCTTCCATCACACAGGAGGCCAGAAGGCACCAGCCAGATATGTGGGAAGACAGAAGATGTTCAGAGTCCAGCTATGCTTAACTGATAATTCTGCTGAAAAAAAGCCAAATTAACTGTGCCTGACTCCTACAAGGGTTCAAATCTGACCGTTATCCTTTTTTTTTCACTAAGAGATGGACCATCCCAAGCTGTAGACTGAACATGAACAGTAACTTTCTGAAGAATTATTCTTTTCCAAGAATAACTCCAAAGAGCTGAGACAAATGGAGTCACTTTGTACCTGAAGAGTTTCATGGATGGGCCTCCCTATGGAATGTCATTCCTTAAGAAGTCAGCAGGGGTCACTTAAGTTCATTATTTTGCAGGAAATTCACTTTTGGACTTTGTGAGAAAGAACGAGCTAAAAATCCTTTGGGTACGAATCTTTACACCAACGAGTGATTTTTGACTTCTGTGTTCTAAATAGGTTGAATAAAGTGACCAGGGGCAGTTAGATAGTACAGCCCAAAACCAGTACCTGAACAGGACATGTTTCCAGCTGAAAAATATTTTGCCACTTAAGAGCACCTTGCACTTCAATAGAAATATCTTGTGTAAAGAGTGTTCTCCTGAACATATGGCATTATGGCAAAACAGGGATGGAGATCTTGGTACAGACCATGATTTTGGCTTCTATGAAGCAAATAGAAAAGTACGGAGATAGAGTCAACTGATGGGTATCGACTGAAAAGGATCTTGTGTGCATTTGCTGGGCAGCCAGACACATTTCCATTTCCATTCCCCCCACCCCGGAGGGAGCAGGAGAGATGTGTATCTTGTCAAAATAATGTGTTTCTTTCTTTGAGTGACAGCATGTTCTTGCTGAGGAGGGTTTTGCAGCTCCAGCTCTCCAGCCCAGATGCTCTCCAAGCTCAGTGTGCACACATCCTTTCTCTCCTGCAGCCACTACTGGGAAGTGCAGGAGATGCCATGCTCAGCTCCCTCCTCTGCCTTGACCTCTGGATGGAGCATCTGAGGTGTTCCCTCAGGAAAGCTTTGGATGCATCTTTGAAAGGGGTGCTGGTCCAAGTATTGCAAATGCCATATTTCAAACACTGGTTGCTTCTTAAAGGTCTATTTAAGGGGGGAAGTTAAGAGAAATTCTCCAAAAATCTTGAGTACTCTATCTGAAATCCTAGAGTTTTCTATAAGTTTGGTTTATATTTCAATTTTTTTTCACATAAAACAAACAATTTAGTGAACTTCCAGTGTGATTCTCTCCTTTTTCTGGTTATCAAGATGAATTCATCAGGAACCATCTTGAACATTAGCCAAAGTAGTAACACAAAGAAAAAGTGCCTTTCCTATTTGTGGTGGGATATTACCTTGTTTGCGAGAAGAAAATCATGTTATTGTCAAGACAAAATGTGGACATCCAGAAGCTGGGACAGGAAGAGCCTCAATGTGGTTTGGAAGCATTAAGTGGCATGTGTGGGCTTGGAAAGGGAGTTCCTTTAATCCTGAATTGTGACCAGCTAGAAAGAACTGGTGAGGTTCTCTAAATATTATAAAAAAGAACAGAATTGCATCCATTATGTACCCAGTTGCCTTCCCTAATTTTTTTTTTTTTTTTTTTAATCTACATGCCAAGCTTGACCAGAACACACTGTTTGTTTCCAGTGGACTTGGCATGTGCCGGCAGTGAGGATCGTGCCTTCTGCTTAGCGCCAGGCACTGAGACAAGCAGCAGGGCTCTCTGGGCTCCCATTTCTCAGCCTCATCTTCCCTGGCATTACAATTCTTGGGGCTAGATTGAGTGAGAGCTTCAAGAAAAGAAAGGTAATGGTTTTCACCGATTAGACTCTTTGCCAAAAGAGTTTGAGAGGTGTATGTCTTAGTGTAACTATAGTGGCATCATTAGCGCTGCAGCAGAGAACTCTGACTAAGGAGCTTGGCTGAGGTTGGAAAGAGGTGCTGCAGACAAATGAAGTGGGCAGCATAAAGCCTCTAATCCTTCCAGAGATAAAGCATTGAGGGTGTTGTATAGAGCTAATCGGGGACATAAATTATCAGCATAACAGATGTAAGAAGGAGTATTGCACAGAGAAGAAAGTAGGGTTCAGCAAAATATAATGCTGGCCAGATGTATAAGCATTCACCTAAGCTGAGAGAAGTAGGAACAAGGAATAAATAGTTTTCAGCAAAGTTTAAGATGCCACTGTAACGTCCTTCCTCACGTTACCTCTGCTAGGGAACTGACACCTGACTTTCTCTGCTCCCTTTATTCTACTAATGATTAACATGGGTAGGACTGTTCTCTTTTTACTTTCCCTTTTTCTGTGTCAATTTGGTTTGTCTTTGCAGTTTGTTCATTGTGTGGTTGTCTTAAAAGAGCAAAGGAAATTTGACATGGCAACTGAAAGCACAGAAATGCAAAGGTTCTTCCTAGTCTGATGAGGTCTAAGTAGCATTAGCTCAAGGCACAAAACTCTGTTACTAAATGTGAATATGATTTGTGTGTGAGGATTTCTGGGCAATATGAAACATTTGCATGAAAGGAGCTGTGTGCCCAGATACTTTATCAGTGTTTACTTGATCTTCTAAGTGAGTAATTTATGTAAACATACCCATACAGACTCCTACACTTGAATTTCGGTGTCCAGTAGCATTAGGGAGAGGGCACCTAGCACTGGGCAGTATCAGTTTCTACATGTGTAGAAATACTGGTGGACATGTAGTGATTTCCTAACAATAGTCAAAGTGATCGCTCAGCCTACATTTAGCATGCCTGGATTTAAAATGCAAAACAGCAACATGCTTCATGCAAATGTCAACTCTGCCTGTGTTCTGGGATGCATGTCCAGAGGAGGAAACAATAAGTTTATTCTTCTCCCCAATTAGACTTCTGTGAAAGGCTCAGTTATGTCTCCAACTATCACATTGAATACGCACTAAAGCAGCACATTAATATGCCTTTTAATGCTTCTTAGGAATAGATCAAAAGAAATGTCAGGTGCACTTTGCATTCCTCCCATGATGTGTGTGAGGCTGTTAGTGCGTCACTTCTGCAAGGGCCATTGTTCCCAGCCCACCACACTTGGGCTGTGGGCTCTCCTCTGGGATGCTCGGGGTTCACCATGGCACCACTACACCTTGTGTCTCAGCTCCACACTTTGCTGAAGCTGGTAGAGGGGTGCAGCTCTTACCAAGAGCAGGATTGGGCCTTTGGGCTTCAGTGGGAGAAAAGAGTTGTTGAAATCCATCCTAGAGAAAATTATTTAAAACTCAACATGCCAGAAAATGGAACTTAATTAATGGGATCAAACTTGCAAACCTTCACTGTAAACTGTTATTATTTTGATTGCTTGCTTGAGGGAACATGTCAGAGTGCTGGTTACCTTCTCTTAGTACAAGCTTGGCTGTTCTACCTGTCATTTATTTTTACGTGATTAGCAAGTTGACTCATGGCTCTATCACTCCAAACATAGAATGCTTAAAAAGTGCAGGACACAACATCCCTTAACAAGGATGGCATCATCGTTTCACTGGTCCTGCATTGCTTGGCTCCCTAACGGTGCGATGCCTGATGCAGCACAGGGCTAGCGCACAGCTCCGGTACGAGTGTGGGATCAGCCAAAAGATTGCAGACTGCATTCCACGTGCAAGACACGGCCAGGATATCCCGAGCACTCACTTCTGTCTCAGACACTGTGAAGACAGAGCTGAGCCTGTGGGGTTTGCAAAGCTGAGCAGGTATGGCATCAAAATGGAAGGTGGAAAAGAAAGAACAGATACCTGCTGTCAGATAGAGGATCAAAACTGCCAAGCAGCAGATAAGAAAGTATGTGAGAAGGAAAGGAGAAGAAAATGCATAGGGGGAAAGAAGAAAGGAAAGAAAACTGCTGCAGTGTTCAAGGTGGCAAAGGACAAGGACAAGAAGCTGGAATTAATGCAGGGAAGCAGGGAGAAGGGTTCAAATTTTGGGATGAAGTTAATTTCTATATGTTTTCCTCTTTCAAATGGATGCTTTGAATAAAAAAATGCTTTCATTTCCCATGAGACAGAGGTGAATAATATGTACCTCATCTGGGGACGTGGGTCTCCCCAACATCAGTCATCTGCTCGCAGCCCTACGCTCTGGCAGTGCTTTGGCTGAGCAAATTAGCCTGAAGTGTTGTGCCCTTGGCTGGCAAATCCTTTCAACACGGTTGAACGGACAAAATGAATACCCAGATTGTTCCTACGTCTGTTATTCTCTTGTGTTTATCTGGCTGAGCTGTCAGTCAGGCCATTATAACTGTGGTGCACACTCAAATGACTTGTCCACTCACAAAAGCAGAGCCTATTGATGATAAGCTAAACAAAACTCGAGAGCGACTGTTGACAGAGTTGTGGGATCTTGCAAATGTCTCAGGTAAAATCAGAAATGCAATTTTGGGAATGTAGAGAAGGAGCATTTCTTACGTGTGTGGAGTTTGGAGTGTTTGCTGGGATTTGTTGGCAGACGATAAATGGGCTTTTATAATGAATTGGGTTCCTCTCTACTTTAAACAAATTAGACAGCATGCAGAAGATTTCTAAATCGTGAATGTAAGACTATATTGCTCTTACTAGAATTAATTAGCCTGAAAAGACATAATTTACTCAGAGCGGCTTTGCCAGGACGGAGCGTGGCTGTGATGTGCCATGTGCCCTCCTCTCCCTGGAGGAGTGGCGAGGACCCACAGTGCCTCGGGTGGGCTGCGCAGGGCTTGCCAGTGCCGGCAGCCAAACCTTCCCACAGGGCTCTGGACACAGTTAACCTTGAGCTTTTAATTACCCTGCTTGCAGATCCCGTGGGCTTGAATGTGTCGGGTGCTTGTGCCTTCCTAGGCAGGGGGGGAATCATCTGTTTGGTTCATAAAAGGAACTGGTCTTCTTAAATATCCAGCAAAGCAGTGAGCGGCACAGGTGAAGCACTGGGTGAACATTTATTTCCTGACTTTTAATTTTTCCACTAGGACACTGTATCAGAAGTAGGACTCTGAGCCTCTCCTAAAACTAATTTGATTGCATGACATGCCTGTCTGTTGAACGTGAATAGAGCCAAAGCCTTCTTGCTCCTTTAGCTTATTATGTTTGTGATCATAATTAACAAGCTTGACGTTTACAGATTGTGAACGTGAAAGCGGTCTCTGATGTTTGAACAGTGCTGAGCTATATAACAGAAAATGCCTCCTCCAGTTCCTTCCCAGGTGGAGAATCCAGTGCTGGATTGTCGGAAGAGTTTTCTCCACCATCCCAGTTTCCTGCATTTTGCAGTGGGAAGGATAAGAGAAGACTAAGTAAGGCTGCAACGGTTTAAATCCTTTAAAGTGCCATGAAGAAGCAGAAGAAAGCTTAGGCAAAGGAGGTCCTGCGTCTCGCTGAGGGTTTGTTACAATGCACGGTTAGTGGGGAGATGCTGCTAGAGTGTGGCACAGTGCAGCCACATCTCTTTTTTCAGCAGCCTTCAAAACCCCAACCCCAGTAGCCTTGTTGGCTGCGACGATAACTGTAACGGATGGTACAGCTATTTTTCATCAAATGCCTGTTACTCAATTTATTAGATTCCTAATATACTAATGCACTCATTTGGCAGGCTTCTCCACCAACAAGATTCGCAGTGGACTGTACTCACTCAAAGTCACGGTAACTCGCAGGTTGCTGATTTCTCATCAGCACCCAGAAGATAATTTCCAAATGTGTCATTTATCATTAAGTGCTTTGTAGAAGCAGACCTCGTGAATGGGATAAATAGATAAGAATGTAATAACGAACATTTCCTTCCCAGACACCATTACTAGCTTCTAGGGTATTGTGTTTTATATCCATTGCACCTGTAGGTGCGTCTGAGTTTGTATGTGCTAGGGAAGCAGCTGGGTACGCAGGTTTTTGAGGATGCCTGATGCACTTACTGATCCTTTTGCTGAGGGACATGGAGCTGGAGCAGGTTAGATATTGTCTAACGAAAGAAGTAAGTAGTAGTTTAAGAAGCAATGGACACATGTAGATGCTTTTTACCGTAAGAAGACACCACTACCCCTCCTGCTTTCCTTTTCTCACTGGAAACAAAAGCATCTGTGAGAGCCACTGCTAAAGGCAGCAAAATCCTTAATGTGAGAGGCTGGATGGTAAAGATTATATGGCAGAGGTTGCTGAAGGAGTGCTTTTCTTCCACACCAATGTGCTATAAGGATACTCTGACCTGTACTGGTTTGCCACTGCATTTGACTTTGTATTGATGGCTGCTTTTTATTTGTTCATTCCTGTTTTACTGGAAAGAAGTCTAAAGAAATAGGAGCCAGGCAATCAGTCTGCAAATGCGATTCCTGTCTCTTCTTGTGACTTTCAGGGCAGAATCCCTGCATACAAATCATTACTACTTATTTTTGCTTCTGCAGATGTGAATTTTTATTAAATGAGAAGGTGTAACAAAATGCCAAGCACAGACAGAAGCCCTTTTGCCAAATGGGTCTGTGTGTTTAGCACTGTGACTGCTCTCCAGCAGAGTCGGGAAACCATGCAAAGATATTGATAATTGATTCCGTTTTATATAAGTTAAAAACTAGCTTTTCCCTCCTAGTGTGAAGGTAATGGGTTTTGTCTGTAGAAAGATAATAATCTTATGAACCATTTCTACGCCCTCTATTAAAGAATAGTACAGCTTGCACTTGAACATAATGCCCGTGTCAGCTCAGCTTTTAAATGTTCCTCTTAAAAGAGTCTTCAAGGACTGGAAAGAGATCTTCCCCAGCCACCAAGTAAAGTTTGAGGAACTTAAGAAGTCAGGAAGATCCTGTAAATTAATGTGTATGTTCTTATACATCTACTCTGGAAAAAGCCTCTTCAGCCATGAAAGCTGTTTTCTTTTGATTGGGAAGATATCATTGCATTGGGTTTTGATAGATAATGCACAGGAGTTTCCCCCTGACCTCTTACTGTACTGGATAAATGCATTTCTTTGTCTTCTTACCATTTTCCTCATGGAAATCTTCATTTAATACATAAACCAAAAAAAAAAAAATAAAGGAAGAAGAGAGCTAAATTGAAACCTTACCTCCAAATTTGTATGCAGGAGGTGACTTGATTTATAAGCTTAGGTAATTTCATTTTTGTTCACACTCCCTGAATTGAAAGGCTCCCACAAACAGTGCTACAGCTCAGGAGGGAAGAGATGGGGAAATTTATCAAGCTATTTATCAAATTATTTTTACAGTCTGTCAAAGTCATAAGCATGCCAGAAAAGAAACACGAAGAGTGTATTGGAACAGAGGAGTATGTCAGAGCGAGCAGGCAGACAGCAGCACTGCCAGAGATCAGAGACATGGCCAGAGACGAGGGGACTGCTCTTGGCTGGTTGGCATCTGCCCTCACCCCCAGCCCTTGCACTGCTGGTGTTAGATCTTCACTCGATGGATTATGGGCTGAGAACATAAAATAGAGAACATCGTTAAACAGAAGGAGATGTCAGAGCAAAGGAGATAGAATTCCCCCCTGTCCAAGTCTGCGTTGAAGGGAAATCAGTTTGACCAACATGACAGCTTTCTATGACAAGATGGCTTGGTAGCTGAGAAGACAGCAGTGGCTGCTCAGTGTGACACTTCTCCCATAACATCCTCATAGACAAGATGAAGTCTGGGCAGACTGCAGTGGACTGACAACCTGGTTGCTGGTGAGCCTGAGAGGGCTGAGACCAGCAGTTCACAGCCCAGTTAGAGACCAGTCATTAGTGCCATGCCCCAGGGGGACTCTTTAACTTCTTCATTTATGACCTGGAGAACGGGACCAAGCTCGCTCTTGGTGAATATGCTGAAGCAACAGAAGTTCCACAAAGGGAAGCACAAAGTTCTGCAGCTGTGGAGGACTAAACCTGTGCACCAGTGAGAGCTGGGGGGCAGCTTGACAGAAAACAGCTGTGCAGAAAACAGAGGTCCTGTTGAACATGTGCTAGTAGTGCTTCCCTGCAGCAAAAAAAAAAAAAAAAAAAAAAAAGGGTTGCCAGCATCCTGGGCTGCAGTAGAAAAAACATCACTAGTAGGATGGAGAGGGTGGTGATTTACTTCTATGAGAGGTATTTTGAATCTAAATGGTGCACATCCTCAGTTAGGGAGTGAATCGTGTCCCAAGGTGGGACTCCATGCTTTGGAGAAAGCAGTCTTGGAGTTCGCAGTGGTGAGGTTTGGGGGAAAGTGGTGGCAAAGCAGGTTAAAAATAAACAAAAAGCGACTGAGATTGAACGAGCCAGTCTAGTAAGAAATCTTTAATTTCTAATGAGCTTTAAAGGATTTAAGAGAGTTGATTTTTTTTAACAAACCAGTTAAAGTACATGCCTTCAGATTATAAAAGTACCTGAAATTGCCTAGAATATCAGCATGCATAGCTTGTTAGTATTTACATATATTTACATAGGAAAACAAGAGAAAGATCTACAGTTATTTACAGTCTACATAGGAGAAGAGAAAGGCAGCATAATTGCATTTCCTAAAATACAGTAGTTGAATAGTCAGGACATGCATATTAAGATATATTTGCATGATAGAACGTAAATGGTGTAAGACATACCTTTGTAACGCGCTATGCTAAGGGATAGCATCATAAAGGTAATTTTGTGTGTGTGTGTGGTTTGTTTCTAGTCTATTTGCATCAAGTGCTTTAAAATGTTCACTAACACAGCGGCAGCATTATTTACCCTGGCAATTAAAGCAACAGTACACACGATAATTTCCTACTAACTAGCAACAAGCTGCTGGTGAATGAAATATCTATTGTTTCTCATTATCCATCGACCAACATACAGGGATCTCTCCTTGTAAAGGCAGTGCCTAAGCTATCACCATTAATTATAGAAGTAATATAAATGAGACTCTACAGTATGTACTAAATGAAATATTAACAAGGCTAGTGTCTTTGCGCCTGAAAGATGCACTAACAGGGCACACTTTACAGCAGGCTATCTATGAAAATCACACATACATAATACAGAAGTGCCTGGCTTACAGCTCTAAGCCTAGACTTCAGAGGCCTGTTTGCTAGATCTGTATTATTGCAAAATACATTCCCTTAATTAGTTTCTGGAAGACAGAGTTAGTAGTTAATTTCTTACCATGATACGTCCCCATCATAACACCCCGTGGTTTGCAATGCATTGTTCTACTGAGATGTGTGTGTATGTGCACGTGGGTCTGTACCAACAGAGGAAAAAGAATCTGTATCCTTAAAATCTAAACAAACAGCTTGTTAAATATTTGTCCCAAAAGGTCACTTGCTTAAAAAGCATTGTGTTGTGTGGGGCCTTTTTTTTTTTTTTTCACTCATCACTAAAATGAAATTCAGTCTAAAAAAATTATCTGTGCAACCAAGGAGGAAGCCGAATCTCATTCTGTGGGGACATTATTTGCAATACTGCATATGAAAAAGTCTAAATTTTGACTAGTAATAGTATTAAAAAGCTATATAATATGTACAACATATACAGTATTGTATGTATACATACATTTATATAATATGAAGTATATATATATAAGTAAAGTTAAGTATAGCAAAACCATAAAGCATTTCACATCAGCATAAGTTAATAACAGAAGTGTTTTCAACGAATTCTCATCTGTGTACATCTACACACCAGCAAGCCCTATCCTGACGATTCCCTTTCAGCAGCATATCTACTCTGTCATTTTGACAGTCTAGGTTTATTGTCCGCAGCCTGTTTGCCCAACTATTCACATCACCCTTGCTGGGAAGAATCCACTCTCAGTGGGCAGGGTGTGTGTTTCGGGAGGATTTCCAATATCCTCCAGAGGATTTCCAGTTTTGACAGTGGCCAACAAGCAATGATAGGACTGACGTTTATATAAATACATATCATGGAATCTTGGAAAGTGAGTGGCGGGGATTTTGGGGTGTGATCAGCTCCCAGTGGTGCTGTTGCGATGCCCAAGGAGTCTCTGCCTCTCGCAGCACTGGCCAGTGTCGGCAGGGAGGGATGGGAACAAGCGACTACACAGGCAACCTGATCGCACCCTCAACCCGTTACACTCTGGAATGAAAAGGGATCATTTTCCTTAGGGATTTTTCCTAAATCCACAGAAATGAGCCGGGGAGTGGGTCGGGGTGGGGGGGGGGAGGGGGGGTGCGCAGCATCGCACCACAGCTCTGTCCTGCAAGAGGAAAAGGGAAGCAACACAGGATTGTAGCAATTTGCATGCAGCATTCAGAAATGCCACTTCATTGGAGCAGTGATGGCTTAAAATTGTAAATCGGGTGTGAACGGGAGTTCAGCAGGCAGAAGAAAATGCAGAAGTGATCTGTGTGGGAATGCAATCTGGGTAAAAAGGCCAGGGCGAGCAGCCTGCCAGGCATGCTGCTGCTCCTGCCCATGCAGTCCTGATTGGGCTGGGTAACACCATATGCTTCATTAAAGTTTTTGAAGCTTAAGATGCCTCTTTGTCAGACTTGAAAGAATTTCCAGAAGCTGGTTGTGGACTTCGATGAGGAAGGAAGGAATACGGTGCTGCCTGTGGGAACCAACTCCCTTTCAGATGCCTTGATAAGAGCATTTAGGTTGCACAGACATAGGTGTCTGGAAGTGTCGTAAACATTGTAGGGTTTTTTTTGAGATACCTGGAGGGGCTGGCTGAACCTAACTCCTCCAGAGAACAGCTGTAGAGCAGCCAGGATATCCTAAGGCAGTTCAGATACCTTAAGACCACGTTAGGCAGCTGAATCCCACCCGGGTATGCCCTGATGGCTCTTTCTATGCAAAGGAGAGGAGAGGTGAGCCCATGGATTAAGGGTTGCTTCCCTCTAAAGTATCTCTTTTTGAAGAATTTAGTGGTGTTTTGGCTAATAAGAGTTTTACCAAGTTCTCTATGTGCTGGGCAAAAAGAAGCAGGGTGAGAGAGGGAATAGAGCCTGTTGTAGCAGGCGGCTTCACAGGTTAAAGAATTAAGTTTACAGAAAAAAAAATCCATGGTTTTGAAAGATAATTACATTTTTTGTCAGCTCATTCACCAACCTTGTTCTACATCTTCCAAGCACTTTAACCATTTTTTATAACATGACACTTCATACTTACAGAGTGCTTTCCAGCAGGAAATGTGGAAGCACTCCATAAATCTGAACTAGTCCTCACAACCAAAAAAACAACCTCACAAAGTGGTGTGCAAGGAATTGAAGTGACTTGTCCAAGTTCACTTGGGAAGCAAAAGCTGAATAGAGAAAGCCAACCTAGTTCTCCTCACTTGTCATCCTGCATTGTTTTTTTTTTTAACCCTGTAGAATGATTGCAGACAATCTGTTTGACACTGGGTGCTGTAGGTTGGAAGTTTTCAAGCACAATCATTGCCGTAATTGAGAACATATGGGGTGTTGCATAACACAAACAACGTGATGCATTATCAAAATACATTTATTACAATGGACACATTTTCTTTTGCAAACTTAAAACCCAGGATGTAAGTTAAATATAGCTGCATATATTGAATAGTTGAAATAATCACTAGGTCTTAATGCCTCAGCAGTTGAAAACAAATCCTCTTTCCTGAACTACTGCAGTTTCCTTATTCAAAGAATATAGCACACTTATCTTCTATAATGTATGTAAAGAATATTGTAAATGTGTAGGTCTTAAGGATGCTAAGAAAAGTTACAGCTTGAAGCCAACTATACTTTGCAAGGAGAGCAGCTGATAGAGTTTTGAGTCTTTGTAGTTGGGAATTAATAGAAAAAGGCATACATCCGGGAAAAAAAAGCAGACCTTGGATAGTTTGGTTTATCCATTGTATTATCTCCTAAGAGACGCTTTGTTGGTTTAAATGTGGTGATGGGGCAAGAGGAGGTGGTTGAGAATCTTTGGTTCAGATGTGGTTCAGTGAAACCTTTGAAAAGGCTGTAATTACAGACTCAGTTCAGGTCACGTGTTCCTGCAAGCACTTGGGTGGAGATGGGACCTGAAGTCAACTGAGCCAGATTTGTCTCTTAGATCATATTTGGCAGCTCCAAAGTTTTATTTTTTTAGCTACAGAATTATTTCAGTTTATCATCCTCACCCAAACTAGCAAAAGCAGGTCTCAATTTCATATTTCCTTGCTGAATAAGCAATCATAGAATCTTATTTTCTTACAGGAGATGCATACATATTCTGAGTGTTAGTCATAAGATAACTGTGCATCTGGGATCACTCTGAGTAAGAGAACTACAGCAGGAACTGAACAGTTCTGTCATCTCACACGTGAGACTTAAACTTGCTCACTGCATCGTACGAGAATCGACTGTCCCCCAGAGTGCTGAGTGACCCCAGTAGGGAACGGAGCACAGTAACGCCTGACACTGAGAAGCAGCTCCCTCCGCTATGACCAGCTTTAGCCAGGGCCGCTACCACCAAACAGCTCTGAGACCACCCCTAAAAGCACTTCAGACACTGGAAAATCCTGAAAGCTGGGTGAGGACATGAGTATTTTAGACCTGCTAAGATTTTTCTGAAGAGATCATCAGGCTCTGAATGATTTGCAAGAGTTGATAGGAGAATCTACCAATCTAGCTCATATGCTGAAACATTTTAACATTACAGAGAGAGAATTAAGTATAACCTGAGAAGACTACACCAAAATCCCTCCTGGAGTTGCCAGCAGTCCCAAAAGGAAACAAATCCATGCAGGGTGCAGTTTTCTGCCAGGAGATAAGCCAAAACTCGGCTGCTGAGCCGCAACCTGGAACCTGTGCCCAGCTTGGCCAGCCAGATGGACGCACACCCCAGCAGGCAGGCAGCATCGCCCCACAGCCCCGAGCATCAATGCTGGGTGTGCAACACGCAACAGAGCAGATCCTCGGTGACTGCATATCTGTGGGGGCCCAGAGAAGGCAACGGACCTGAGCAGGTGAAGATGAGGCTTTAGGAATAGAAAATTGTGGCTGTAGCTATAGGATTTGGTTTGGGCAATTTGGAACTGCTGATTGTGGAAATAGGCTTAATATATTTTTGTTTGTTATTCCAAGGAGATTTTATATTTCACATTAAGTCAGGAAATGGCCATGGCTGAAGCTGGGTAACGGAGAGTTTTTCTTTCTATAGAAGAATGGATTTGAACTCTTCAGGGTGCTTTTCAGAGGCACAAGGAAGGTGTGGGAGATCCCATTGTTTTCATGATCTGGAATATGTTCATGCTACCTCATCTTCACACCGCTGTGTAACGAGTTACCCCACTATAAATGGTACATTTGCATTGCCATCGTTTGGACCTGGTTTGTTTGTGTTAGGGATGTATTGGCTTTGTCTCGTAGTCCCAAGGAACAGCCTGAAGAGTTTTAGGGAAGCACTTGCCTTTTTATTTCACTTGAGCGGCTTACTTTGAATCTGGCCCTTGTCACAACCACTCGCCTCTCTTGTCATTTGGAATTCACCACTTCCCACTGGCCATCTTTTAAAATGCACAGTGCTAAACCTCACCTCAGGCTACCAAGATAACTGGCCTTTATCCTTAATTTTTCATAAGAAAATAAAGCCCTCCTTTTCAAAGAAACTGATCCCATCTCCCTGGCAGGCAGTGCTTAATGCTATCTGTGTGCCCTTAGCAGAGTTCACTGTGGATCTCATTCATTTGTTGCTGATAAATGTACAGATAAGTTATGGCGTTTTTTCTATTATTTATGTGCTTGATATGCAAACCTGCTTCAGAACCAGAGTCTAATTTTAGAAAATAAACATGCATTTGAAAGCAGACAAATCTGAAAACTAAACATTAACTGTGTAATATGTTTTCTTATCAGCAACATAAATGGTATCTCAGAATACTAACGGATGCATTGCATATATTAATGAGGGTTTTACCGTATACTCCATATCAAGAATCCCTTTTCTTTTACTGTTAAGATATGCAATATTAATTTGTATTCAGTGCCATCAGTTACAAATTGACAGCTAACAGTTATGAAATAAATACCTAGGAACTAATAGCTACTTAGTATTTTCATCTCAACAAAGGATTTTGGAAGGATGGATAATTTAGATCTTTGAGCCTCAACTATAAATAAACAGCAACTGCTGTATAAATCCCACCCTGCTGCAGTTGAAGATTGTATTACCAAACTGACAAATGATTTGCGGAAGAGAATGATGAACCCTTATTACTAAGACACTCTTCAACTTAATCCCAAACAAGATTCCCGGGTAATTTTACATGCACTAGAAAGATTGATAGCATGGTGCTTGCCTAGCAGCTTTCCAGTGTTTGACTGGATCGGAAATGGCATTGAGGCATGATTAAAGATTCAGTTGGGCTTCTCACAAATTCTTTATCCTGTGTATTCATCATTGCGAGCCGCTGCCTTTGTTGCGGGTTAAAGAAGGCTGACCCCCAGCTCTAGTGATTAGCACCCAGTACAACTGGGACAGAGGGAAAACAAAATGTTTAGGTTGCCCAGTGCTTTTAACATTGTTTATCAGTTGAAATTGTTGGGAGAGAGGGAGTTATTCACAATAGATCAGGGAGAGTCTGTGACAACTGACAGGCTCATTGTTTAAGACATTTTTTAACGAAGTTGTTAACATTAATTCTTTTATATAGTACTCTAATCTTCTTCAAATTATGTTCTGACATGGCACAAACCGCTTGGCATTGAAAGTCATTCAACAGTGATTAAAGTGCTCTTTCTATCGGTTTAAGAATGTTTCATCTTCTATCAGCAGTATGGAATTGTTTACTAATTAGATTCCCTAACATCCTCTGCTGTCGTATGCTGATGCTATGTGAGCAGGAAAGCTGATGAGCGAAAAATTAGAACTTGTTATTAAAGTGACATAAGGCCCAACGTATAAAGATGTCATTCAAGAGGCAATGTTCAGGAAGGATAAACAATGTTTACTGACAAACTAAGTGGTTTCTCAGCCTGGCTAGGCATGGCTGGCAACACAGACATTTTGTGCTTATCTGCAGCTCCGGCTCTTTGTGGAGATTTGGGGTGTCTGAGTCATAGATGGGAAGGAGGAATTTGTCCCTTGAGGACCTTTCCGCTTAGCATGACATGTATGGGGCTCCTAGGCATTGTGCTGTGGTCAGGAGGTTTGACAAGAGACCTTCTGATGTCCCTCCTAACCCAAAGAGTGATTCTATGACACCTATTCTACTCTGTCTTTGGACAAGTCACTTCAGTCCTCAGACTTATGCATGCAACAGGCACACATTCACCAAAGGGAACCAGATGGCTTTGAGAATCTGGGATTTACCTTCCATTTCATAGTTTTGCCATCTGAAGGAACCTTCGATGAGTCCATGTTTGTCCTTATTCTCAGTTATTAAGGCTTTACCCTCTGTCAATGGAGGGATGAACATGACTGTGTTTCTCTTAAGTAATAAGAAGGTACTTTTCTTTCAGTGCTAAAACCATTGAACTTTCTTCTTCCAAAACACCTAGTACGATTTGAACATTTAGAAAGAAGTAAAGGTATACACAGGCAAAAAGCAGATGGCACATTGCTTACATCCAGCCCTCAGTGAAACACTGGAGGCATCGCAAGTTAAAGGGCTTTGGGCTTCTGGACACATAATCTTTTATTGCTTAAAGTAAATATCCTATGTTCACACGAGGAAAACTGCTCTCTTCTTTTGGAGTTCAGTTTCTGTCAGTGTTTGATGTTTGATACTGCTGTTATACTGGGGGACGGTTTTCTGACAATTGTGAGTTTTATTTAAAAGCTGACAATTTCACTCAATTGAAAAGATAAATTATTGTTTGTGTTGGATTTTCAACTGCTCTGATGAACTTCCATTTTATAAATAAACTGCATGCTGGTGGAGCAAGCTCAAGTTTAGCTTGGCTGGACGGGTGGTTTGCAGAAATAGCTTAAGGGCTTTCACTTTGCATTGGGCTATTTAGTTTAATTTTACCTTTCTAATAAAAGTCCAGTTGAATTGCTTGCAAAAACCTAATGATACTCTTTAGGGGCTTTGAATCATTCTAAATAGCTGAATACAGCGATCATACCTGTGCTGTGGAGCTTTATAGGATAGTTCCAATGAGCATAGGAATTTTATTGTTCTCTATTAATAATATTTTTAGTAGAACTCTCTCTTGTTTCTGATACCGCCTTTAAGATGCTTTCTCTTTTTTAAAAAAAGATATTGGTTTAATAAGAGGATTACTATCTATCATACTATCTTTAAAAATATTTTGGTCTATTGATAAATATATGCCTTTCAATATACTTAATACAGATGGTTTGGGTTTACCTTGTAACGGGAGATTATTTCTGAGATGTAGTCATTATTACCTGTTTAATCCCATCTTCTGAGAAAAACACATTTGTTACAAACAAACGGGCCTTTCTTTGCATTTACAAACTTGAGCCACCTCAATTAAGGAGAATTGGGGCATTTTAGGCTGCTTGCTGCCCTGGAAGGATGAGAATGCAAAGCAGAGGTCTCTTGCAGGTTGACCCCAGCACCCTGAGTTTCCTTGGCTGTGACAATGAAAGGCCAGAAGAAAAGGGCTGGAGGAAAATCACAAGAGATTGAAGTCTATTCTATTTCCCCATTAAATTGCTCTAATGTGGCAACGTCTAATTTCTCTTCATTTACTTTTTCAATCATACTTGGCAGCCTTTTTATTCTGATTCCTATCAGCTCATAATTAGTTACCACAGAAAGGACTAAGATGTACATAAATAATCATAAGATGCCAGATAAATTATATCGGTTTTAAATTACTGTTAGGTCTTGCTCTGCACTCTCACCTACTATTTTTAATTACTGTTTACAAAGCAAACTAGCTTCTTGCCTTCTTTACAGCTATTCTGGTGCTGCAATTTCCATCTGTGCCAGGCCTGTCAAGGTTCTTGTCCCAAACCTTGGCCTTGGTCTCCAGGTTTCTCTTGGAGAAATTCCGAGACACCCATTCTTCTTATTCGAACATATTTTCATTTAGTAAGAAAAAGAAAAAGAGAAAGAAGAAGAAACAGGAAAAAGAAATCCTCAAAAGCTTCTAATCTACCTGTTCCATTTCTTAAACCATTACAAGACATGAGAAATGGTTGTTTCAGACCAAAGAATCCCACTGGAAGTCTTCATGTCCTGCAGAAGATAAACTTTCTTACAAGGCAGTGGTGACAACTCCCACAGTGAAACTATTGATCAAAGATATAGGATAATGGAATGATTTGGGTTGGAAGGGACCTCAAAGCCCATCCAGTTCCACCCCTGCCCTGGGCAGGGACACCTCCCACTGGATCAGGGGCTCCAAGCCCCATCCAGCCTGGCCTTGAACCCCTCCAGGGATGGGGCAGCCACCAGTGCTCTGGACAACCTGGGCCAGGGCCTCCCAGCCCTCACAGGAAAGAATGCCTTCCTAAAAACTCGTCTCAATCTCCCCTTTTTCAGCTCAAATCCATTCCCCCTCATCCTATCCCTGCACTCCCTGATCAAAAACCCCTCCCCAACTTTTCTGGAGCCCCTTTCAGTGCTGGAAGCTGCTCTAAGCTGTCTCCGGAACCTTCTCTTCCCCAGGCTGAACAACCCCAACTCTCTCAGCCTGTCCTGGTGCTCCTGCCCTCGGATCGTCTTTGTGACCTCCTCTGGACTTGCTCTATGGGCAAGTTTAGCACCAACCTTGACTGCATCGTAGACCTTAATGAGAGCGCTCAGGTTAATTTTGTACAAGAGGTTTAAAAACAAACAAAATACATCTGTCAGCCTGCACTGCTGGTCAGGATTAGGAAGTGGAGATGACCAAGATGCTTACTCCATTCCAAAGGGAAACTGGGAGATTTGGAGGTGCTGCCTTCAAATCTGGCTCAATTGTTCTGGTTTCAAACAGCAGCTGGGCAGACCTTGCACCAATCCAAGCTTTTACTGTACAGGAACAAAACACACAGGAGTGGGACTGGGGTTCAGGATTGTCATTTTCTTTTTAAGTGGCCAGCAGGCAGGCAGGCAGCATCTTCAGCAGGGTTTCAGCCTTGTCCCCATGCAAATGACCCTGTCAGCTGGGATGCTTTTCACTGATGCTTTCAGAAGATGCATGGCTTTAAAGACTGTAGTCAAAATTACAATTATAATATGGTTTTTTCTCTCTCTCTTTTTGCTTTTCATTCCAGCAACAAGGAGCTGCCACAACTGTCTACTGTGCCACGGCTGCGGAGCTGGAGGGCCTGGGCGGGATGTACTTCAACAACTGCTGCCGCTGCCTGCCCTCGCAGGAGGCACAGGGCGAAGCGACGGCCGCAGCCCTGTGGGAGCTGAGCGAGAGGCTGATCCAAGAACGAATTGGCAGGCAGTCCAAATAGCAGGGAGCTCCTGGAAGGATCAAAACACACCGAGTGTGTGCACACTTGAAAACTGCCAACACTGGAACCTGTCCAATCTTATCATCTAGAGGGTTTCCATATACCTCAGATACAGATTAACCAGTGTTAAATGAAATAATAGCAGTCACAACATAGTGAAAAATGTTAAGTACTAATGGGAAATGGGGAATACTGCGGGTTAAAGGGACAATGCGGCTTCCTGGGGCTTAGTTAGTCTTGGTTCTCTTTCTTTTGATTATAGCCTGTTCAAAGTGTAACCCAAAGAGGCATCTTTTGTCTTATTTTAGAAAAGCAATGCTGCAGACATTTTCTGTTGTTTTGATTAATAGGTAGGTACATAGCCCAGTATGGGATTTCCTCTTTATTTTGATAATTACTGTCTGTTAGGCTTTGGGTATTGATCACGAGATGGTGGTTGTGTTGATTCTTTTTTCCCTACAAGGATTTTATTGGGTGTGGCAAATAAAAAGATTATTAAGGGAAAGAATTCTTTCCTGCCCTCGACTGCTGGCTGCAAATACATCTGCACTATTTGGAGCAAGAAGGTGCAATAAGACATCTGAACAGAAATTGTAACGTCACAGCTAATTAAATATTTCTGGTTTTTCTTACAAGATTAGAATAAAAGATATGTTGCAAACCATTCCCTAAATACCATTGAGTTAGCAAAGATGATGATGGCTCCTTATGAACACACAGGGTGTAGTTGGGGGGTTCGATGGTATTTCCATCCATTTCACAGTTCACAGTTTTTAAAGAGCTTTTTTTCGGTCAGAGTTCACAGTTTCTCAGTTCTCCTGATACAGCAGCCCATTCCAAACTCTCTTTTTTTCTTTTGATTTAAATTCAATAAAACAACATGCTTGCTTGAGTATTGTCACCTGAAGAGAAAGTTTGTCTCATTTCTGCAAATGTCTTAGTTCCATTTTTTTTCTTAGAAAACTTGACGAAAAATAAAGAGCTTCTTGTTGATGCCAAGAAAACGCTGTTTTTCTTCTTTCTTTCTTAGTTCATTTTTTTTGTATTTTGTGCTTTGTAGCTGTCTTCATGCCAGAAGGTTGTCCTAAGCCATCCCCAGTCCAGCATCACATTTTCTGTAGGCAGAATATAAACAAATAAATAGAAAGACACGTTACTATTAGAAGCTTGTTTGATCTCCTTATTATTTATGATTTATTGTTAACAGTCTGCTTCCATGATTTTCTTGTCTGCAATCAAAATGCATTTCATAAGCATTGAATAGGTGTTAAAGTCAAGGCACACATTCATCTGGAAGATGTGTTCATAGCATCCTTCAATTAAAAAACCCACCACAACTATGTGAGAAAACTCAATACTGCAACGTAACAGCTGCACTTTACAAAAATGAAGGCTTTTTCTTTTCTCCAAAGCCATTGGCATGTTTCAAGCTTCTGCCCAAGTGCATCCTCAGCTGCTCCCTGTTTGGCCACTGCCATATCTGATGTCATAATTTTTTCCTAAAGCTGCGATAAAGAGTTTATGACCTTGCTCATACCTGCTGCACTACAGCCCGTAGTAAATGAGCAATCCTGCCCATCAGTCTTCCCCTCCTACCTGCAGCAAGCCCCTTCTCCAAGACCAACACAATCCTTATGAGTTTGCTCCTGCACCCAGACATTGGTAGAATACAGAAATAAAAAGAACAGTTTGGGTTGGAAGGGACCTTAAAGATCATCCAGTTCTAACCAACTGCCATAAGCAGAGACACCTTCCAACAGACCAGGTTGCTCAAAGCCTTTTGCCTCAAGTTTAGTCTACAATGGTAGACTCCAAAGGCTTGATCACATCCTAAAATGTTCTTAAAGGAGAAAAGTGGATTGCAGGTGGGCACTAGCTCTTTGACAGCCACGGCCATCTACAAAATCCCAGGAGCATGAGGCATCCCTTATTATGCACACTGGTACCTCCTCAGGGCCCCAGTTCCTGATAACTATCTCAGCTCAACCCAGTTCCAATCCTGTTCTAACATGCCCAGGTAGAATCATGGAATCATAGAACAACCAGGTTGGAAGTGACCTATCGGATCATCGAGTCCAACCATTCCTATCAAACACTAAATCATGTCCCTCAGGAACTCATCCACCCGTCCCTTAAACACCTCCAGGGAGGGTGAATCCACCCCCTCCCTGGGCAGCCTATTCCAATGCCCAATGACCCTCTGTGTGAAAAACTTCCTCCTAATCTCCAGCCTAAATCTCCCCTGGTGGAGCTTGAGGCCATTTTTTAAATTTTTTTTTTTGTAATTTTTATTTGGGACAGGACAAGAGGAACAAGAGGGAATGGCAGGTAGTATATATATCAAGTCAAAATGCTGTCAAGGTGATGGCAGGACCCACAGGTATGGTAACAAAAGGTTGGTCACTACATCAGTAACTGCACCTCCAGGGATAAGCGAAGACAAAGTTCAAGAGGTTTCCATTATTTACTTCTGGACTCCCAAGTTCTGTCTGGAAGACAGTTTAATGCTTGCTATTTAGAAGTGTAAACAGCAGCCATACTCAAAAGGATTCTTCCAGAAAGAGCAAGAAGACTTTCCAACTTTTTCAACTGAAAAAACCCCCCCCCAAAAATAGAGGGGATGTTTTGTCCATGCTGGTAGTGAAACAGTTGGAGAACTGTCATGGCACGGGTGAAAGAGCCTGCAGGTTGAGGTAACGGTTACAGTCAAATTACTTGTATTGTCTGGAGTTTATCTGGGGAGAAAAAAGGATTAATTTCTATCACCTGTGCAACAGCCTGCCCAGATGCATTGTTTTTCCTTTTCAGAGCCAAATGGAATTACTCTTGTGCGATACAGCCAGTCTATGGCAACAGCGCTTGGCATTGCTGGGTTAGGAAGAGGCGGTAATTAAGCAACGCTGGGAGCTCTACACTCCCCCGAAGGCCTGGGCCTTCTGCTCCATTTAGGCAAACATTAATAACCGATAATGAACACCCTGTCATTCCTTATTGCTGAAATATTGCATGCTTTTATGAGAATTCAGTACTTAAAGAGATTGCCTGCCTGCCTGCCTTCAACGAATGTCTGAGAGGTGGGTTTCCTCCACACGTGACAGTGTCAGTGTTATCAGGTAAAAGCAGGTTTAATGTTAGCATAGTTTCACATTTAGTATGAGGTAAGCTACTCTGTTAACTTCACTGAGTTGGTCGGGTTCCTCTGGTTCCTATTTCTGGTTAATAAATAATTATTGACACTAGTGTATTATCCCATCTAGAATCTCACTGTCACTATTATCTTCAATAGACATAAAGCTACTTTATCTCCCTCTGCTTCTTTCTTAGTCTTTCTTTCTTTCTTTCTTTATTTCTTTCTTCTTTCTTCTTTTTTCTTCTTCTTTCTTCTTTCTTTTCTTTTCTTTCTCTTTCTTTCTTTCTTTCTTTCTTCTTTCTTTCTTCTTTCTTTCTTTCTTTCTTTCTTTCTTCTTTCTTCTTTCTCTTTCTTTCTCTCTTTCTCTCTTTCTCTCTTCTCGTCTTTCTCTCTTTCTTCTCTCTTCTCTCTTCCTCTTTTCTCTCTTTCTCTTCTTTCTCTCTTCTCTCTTCTCTCTTTCTCTCTTTCTTTCTCTCTTCTCTCTTTCTCTCTTTCTCTTCTTCTTCTCTCTTTCTCTCTTTCTCTCTTTCTCTCTTTCTCTTCTTTCTCTCTTTTCTCTCTTTCTTTCTTTCTCTTCTTTCTCTCTTTCTCTCTTTCTCTCTCTCTTCTCTTCTCTCTTTCTCTCTCTCTTTCTCTCTTTCTCTCTTTCTCTCTTTCTCTTCTCTCTTTCTCTCTTTCTTCTCTCTCTCTTTCTCTCTCTCTCTCTTTCTCTCTCTCTTTCTTCTTTCTTCTCTCTTCTCTCTCTTTCTCTCTCTCTTTCTCTCTCTCTCTCTTTCTCTCTCTCTTTTCTCTTCTCTCTTCTCTCTCTTCTCTCTCTCTTCTCTCTTTCTCTCTTTCTTCTCTCTCTCTTTCTC